>BPTQ01000001.1:156225760-156505610 GCA_019973895.1 Chrysanthemum seticuspe
ATTTTGAGTAATTTCCATCTTTATCACAACATAAAATCTTTAAGCCTTTCTTGTTCTTGACTCTTGAGACAGCGACATATAGTTGTCCGTGCGAGAAACCGGTTTTTGAAGAAACAGACCAACTTGTGTCAATGTCTGTCCTTGGCTTTTGTTAATAGTCATTGCGAAACATATAGACACTGGAAATTGTCTACAGTTAAATTTGAATGGAATCTTGTTATCAGAAGGGCTTAGGTTTATACGTGGGATGGCGCAGATTGTGCCTACGCTTCCTCCAGATATAATTTTTGCTTCTATTATATTGACACCCATCCTTATGACTTGTAGCCTGGTTCCGTTGCATAATCCAGCTGTTTGGTCTATGTTTCTCATGCACATAATAGGGGTGCCTACTTTCAACTTTAAGTTGTGGTGTGGAATCCCAGATATGCGGATTGTGTTGAGGAAATCGCATGTGTATAGTTCTTCATTGAAATTGGTATCCATATCAGCAATACCGACTGAGTCAGAACTCTTATATGTATGTTCGGCTCCTGGGAGAAGTGTTAACATACGGTCGTTTATCATATCCACCATCTCGTGTGTGGGGGCAAGAATTGCCTTTTCTTGAAAGAAAGAAGGGCTATAAAGGTTTCTGAATAAGTCTGGGTAAGTTTCTTCTATAATTTTCCCAATGTGATCTTTTGAATCTGGAATTAACATGTCATGTGGGAATTCCACAGTCGCTTCCCCGTCATTCTTACCGCCAATTGTGCCGTTACCAATGGATAGTATCCAATCTGAAAAATCTTGTATTTCTTTCCGCTCCAAACTGTTTGTACTTGTTCCTAATCTCATGTTGATGGTCAGATGAAGAATTGTGCAATGTTGCCACAAGTATGAAGAGTTCAATTGTAACATATTGGATTTCACTAACACATCATAGCACTTACTTAAGGGGCGTATGGTTTATTATGAGCTCCAACCCTCTACCTTGGGAGGTAGAGGGTATTTATAGTATCTTACATAAAACGCCACCTACGGGCTGTGGATCAGGCATACAATGGGTAAAGACCCGTCCATCCTCCACGGTGTTACTTACTAAACTACTTACAAACATTAAATAACTACGACTATGAGCTTTCTAATGATTACATATACTTGAGGTGACCGGCACTTTAACTAACGGATTTACTAAATCCTAACAATCTCCCCTTGAGGGATGTCACCTCAATTTACATTGAATACAAACAGATATTACATATTGATTGTTCTTGGATTCTTTATTAAGTTCTTTGCTCTATAGATCGTAGTCTTTGATTCTTCAGATTCCGCATGTTTCGTTATCTCAAGTGGAGGTCTTTAAGTGATCCACGTGATAATGATTTTAAGCCAGCTTTGAGATCATCAGCCATCATAAATTTCTGACTCATCCTTTGTTGTTTTGCCACCATGTGAAGTTGTGACTTTCAGACCGACATGCTCACATTTTGGATCATGATATCTTCTTATCAGAGTTGCGGAAGATTTTACTGATTCAGAATATTTCCAGTAGCGTAGCAGAAGCATGGTTTGAAAATATCAGAGCCAGATGATGAAGATATGCACTTATCATGATTTCTTTAATTGTGAATATGATTGTGTGAGCATGCGGCTGTGGATTGACTCCTCAATTCTGATCAGCTGCAATCGTCGGGGTGTCCCTGCATAAAACAGTTAGCAATAAAGCGCACAAAAGTGTCTTTGATCATTTTCGTTGAATTGAGGTACACGGCCCATGGTTCCCGTTGATCAGTATAATTACTGCCTGTGATCAGGTATAATTCTGAAGAATCTCCTTGACAGGGTTTCGCAGCTGTTCTAGCCGTTCTCAAACCGGAACGTCTCAAAGAAGACAACACGGAGTGAGTGAACCAGCGAATTGAGATTCACTGATTGATGAAAAATGATTTGAAAAACAATCGTGTATTGCTTAATATAAAGGGTTTTGCAATACAACGAAGGTTTTATGGAAAATCAATTATTAATCATAAATACCCTTTTGAGTTTGAAAATATGATACATAGTCGATGTGCTAGAGAAAAGTATATTTTGGGCACAACGACCGGTTTTTCAAGATATTCGTCAATCCATTTCCTGGACTAGGATTGATTCAGTAATGAATCGTTCCATTGATTGTGTCCAGATGTCACAAGCCGGTCTAGGCAATACCACAAGGATAATGCGTAGGACTCTCAAAATAAATTCTCACATTCCAATTTTGTGTGAAACTGTGAGTCTTCATTGACAGTGTCCTAATGAGATTTATTGATGATCTCTCTAGACTCAATTGTGCACATTTTGTTTCCTATGTCAGAGACTAGGGAGAGGGTCTCCTTCTTTAATATCAACTATCTCTAGAAGAAAGTTGATATATTATGTAGGTTCCCCGTGAGAATGAAACAAGCCCTTTTAAGAGGAACTTGAGTAGCTTGGGAAGTTTAGTGCAGTACGTCACTAGGTCCATGACGTCTTGTCTTCAATACCAGCGTTACCTTAGTAACCGCCAGTAGCATATGTATTGAACCTGGTTTCTGCCCTAAGGTTGAATAAATGGAGGGATATTTCTTTTCACCCTTTTCTCATTCATTTCTTTTTCATTCTTCAACCCCTTCAGTGCTTACCAAGACTTCATAACTAGAACCTTGTTGGGTTTATTCCAGTACTAGCTCTGTCTTAGTCCGCACTCTTCCCATTTCTCACTTTTCTCCATTTTTCAATATACCTAAGGACTCTACACTATCTACTGGATTGTCCCTGGGTAGATCCCTCCGGATCTGGCAGGATCGTGCAAATGAATACCTAACCTAACCATCCTTATAACTCCATACATAAAGTAAATTGGTCGGTCTTTTGGTATTGTTCATTCTTCCTTGAAACCAATTGAAAAATCATTAGGAAAAATCAATCAAGGTACTTGTGATATAAAATCAAAGCATTTTGTACCTTAATTGTTTTGATCATTTTTAAATGCTCCCCTCAACATGTACATATGATTTTTAAATTGTTTAGCACATGGAGGCAAGAGTTATTTGAAATAATTTCTTGATCACAATTTCCGGAGAAAAAGACGTTTGATTTTCTTGGTAAATTCTCCCCCTCAAAATGTGCGATGGATATTTGAAAATCATTTTGCACATATAGGAAAGAGGTTTTTGAAGTACTTCCACGATTGCCAATAAGAAATCATTTAGTCATCAATCAATGTACTTTATGTTGAAACATAGAAATCTTTGTACCTGGAAAGTTTTTTTTCTTTTGAAATGCTCCCCCTCAATATGTGCTTCGAGATTCGAAAGGAGTTTAGCACATATTAGATGGATCTTGCACTTTGAGACAAATTGATGGATCTAGACACACTCCTTGTGTCAATGATATTTTGTATAATATTATTAAGCACGCGGAATTTACTTAGTAATACTTAGAAGATGGATTGTATGATGTATTGTATATAAACACAGATTAAACACAAAACTTAAGCTCCAATATTATTGATGAATAATACGAGTGATCTTAGCTTATCACTAGGGTTACACCTTGAAGCTCTTGTGAGTAATACGTAGGTAATTACAAGTACCTAAGACAATGACCTAGGACCTCCTTTTATACAACAAGGAGTCCTTTACAAGATAAGTATAAAGCTAACATAATAGAATATACACAAGATCTATTCTATACTTATCTAGACGCGTTAAACTACATATAAACTAATAGCAGTGGTAATAATGAATTGGCAGTGGGAATACATTTCCACTGCTAGTGTTAATCCGAGCAGTGTAAACCACATACTATCCGTGGTAACGGATTATTCCCAACACAAATCATCACGTTTTAACCCTTTATGGTATAAGAACGATGCTCCCCCTTAACATATGCATGAAAATTTTAAAATCGTTTGTCATATGTAGGAGGGACGCCTTGTTAAACATTTTTCACAACCATTTATTGAGTTATCAGTTTAAATCCAATTTAAATCACAAATTCTCCCCCGATCACAATTTTCAAGTCATTTGAGATTTGTGATCTCTATTGATTTACATTGTTTTTGAAAGCTTTTGAGGAGAATTGTGACTTGCTTATAAAAATGTTTTAGCTGGTAAGGATCAGATTCTGAGACTTTAAACTCCGTTGATCAACCATGCATAAAAAATCTTTTGAAAACATAATATTAGCCAAGGTCTTAAACCAATTGTGTAAAAACCGAAAGTAGACCTTGCTCGTTTGTGTGCTAATTGTTTGAAAAATAACCTTTTTGATTTATTTGAAATCATTCTCCCCCTCAATCAATGACATAAGTTGTTGATTGAGAGATAGATATTTTGACAGATGATAAGTCCAGATGATTTTCAAAAATAGAGACCGAGTTATTTTCAAATCAATTTTGTTTTCATAAGATAGCAAATATTTTTCAGAAGAATCTTTAGAAGGAAAAATATTTGGAGAGAAATATTTGTCTTATTGGCGACAAATATTTATGCTTAGAATCAGAGCATGTGATTTCAAAAATTGAAATTAAATATGGCTCTGTTCTTTTCTTTTAAAACTGGTTACTGTCTGATATGACAGTAAAGATTTCTCTCTCTCTATTTTTTTTATGTACATTCGAAGTTCATCTAAGGACCCGTGCCATTCTTTGAATAACATATCAAAGTCCGTAGATGTTATCGAACCAAAGAAAAACATGACAAAAATATATTTTTGGAATTTTTCAAGATTTTCTAATTTTTCGAGGATTTTTTTAAATTTTATATTTTTCTATTTTCGTTTTCTGGGTTTGATATTTTTGTATTTTGCTTTTTGAAAAGATATGTACAAGAGATAGATAGAGACAAACTCAGTTACTCCTCATCTTCCTCCTGAAGACGTTTGAGAGTTTCTGGCTGCAGACTCTTTAGTCCAAGTTGTGGAAGAATAAACTCAAAACATTCTCTAGGAAGAGCTTTGGTGAAGATGTCTACTAGCTGATATTCAGTTCTCATGAAGTATAGCTCAACCACACCTTTTTCAACTTGTTCCCGTATGAAGTGATGTCGAATGTCGATATGCTTTGCTCTTGAGTGTTGAACGTTGTTGCGTGAGAGAGCAATGGCACTCTTGTTATCACAGTACAAATGGATTTTGTTGAATTCAAAGCCATAGTCAGATAATTGGGATCTCATCCAAAGGATTTGAGCACAACAAGATGACATGGCTATGTATTCAGCCTCTGTGGAGGATATTGAGGTACTCATTTGTTTCTTTGAAGACCAGCTCACAAGCTTATCACCCAAAAACTGAGCACCTCCTGACGTGCTTCGACGTGTATCTTGACACCTTGCATGGTCAGCATCTGCATAGGTTTTTAGTGACATAACAGTGTCCTTCAGGTACCAAAGTCCCATGTTGATGGTTCATTGGAGATACCAAAAGACCCATTTAACCGCTTCAAAGTGCTTTTTGGTAGGCTTAGCCTGGTATATAGCACACATGCATACAACGAACATAATGTCTGGTCTACTGGCAGTAAGGTACATCAGGGACCCAATCATACTACGATATTTAGTTTGGTCAACCATGATCCCTGAGTGGTCCTCATCCAGTTTAGTACGCTCCACCATGGGAGTGTCAACCGGGTCACAAGAATCAAATCCAAATTTCTTTAAAATCTCATTTGCATATTTAGATTGATTGATAAAAATGCCTCCGGGACTTTGTGAAATTTGTAATCCCAAGAAAAATGACATTTGTCCCATCATTGACATTTGAAATTTCGAGCCCATCTCCTTAGAAAAATGTTCACATTCATTGGGGTTAGTCGAGGCAAAAATAATATCATCAACATAGATTTGAACATGAATTAAATATTTTCCTGACTTTCTGGTGAACAATGTAGGATCGACTGCTCCTTTGCTGAATCCGTTGGATAAGAGAAACTTTGACAATGTGCCGTACCATGCCCTTGGAGCTTGTTTCAAGCCATAGAGAGCCTTCTTCAAGCGATAGACATGAGTGGGACGTTCAGGATCCACAAAACCTTCCGGCTGACTGACATAGACAATTTATTTCAGGTCTCCATTAAGAAAGGCAGTGTTTAAATCCATCTGATAAACCACCATGTTCTTGCTGGCAACATTAGCCAAGAAGATTCTGATTGCCTCAATAAGTGCGACTGGAGCAAATGATTCCTCAAAGTCAATACCCTCTTCTTGACGATATCCTTTTGCAACAAGTCTTGCTTTGTTCTTCAGTACATCTCCATGCTCATCAAGTTTTACTTTGAATATCCATTTAAGAGCAATGATCATAGCACAGTCAGGTACAGGTACCAATTCTCAAACATCAAGGCAATCAAACTCATGAATTTCTTCTTGCATTGCATTGAACCAACTATCTTCAGACATTGCGGTTTTAACATCTTTTGGTTCGACCTTTGATAATATGGAATTGAAGAAGCACCATAATGCATCGGTTGCAAGTTGTTTACGTGTGGATACTGGTCGAGAAGGGTTTCCAATGATGTTGTCCAATGGATGATCATTTGTCCATTTTCTAAGGTGTTCGTCTGGTTGTTGTTGAGGGACTGAAGTAGCAGAGTTTGGATCTCCTGATGACGATGGTTCTGAAGTTGGTTCAGGAGCAAATATGTTCTCAAATGGAGCATCTTCGGGAGTAGCAAAGGGGTTATCTCCATCATAGGTGCCAGAAACATTTCCATGATGTACACTCGATGATTGAGGATCTGATGATGAGAATGAGTGATCTGCAGTAGGAGCTTCTTGACTCAATGACATATATACTGAAGGATTGTCCACGTTGACTTGGTTAGAGACAACCTCTGTTGATGGATTGGACTGATCATTAGCAATAGGTTCATCATATTCATCAAACATTGGATTAAACAATTTCTTAAAATCTTCTTCAGAAGGAGGTACATATGGAATTGTTGGTGAGGGGTTTTGTACAAGGGAAGAACTAATGGGACTACTTAGTGAAGGTTGAGATGCGGGTCCAGAACTTGATAGTCCTGGAGCCATTTGCCCAGACAGCTCATCGAACGTGACGTGAATAGTTTCCATGATATCCCAGGTTCTTTTGTTGTAGATTCAATAACCTTTCCTATTTGGTGCATAACCCAAAAAAACTCCTATGTTTGCCTTAGCTCTTAATTTACCTAAATCTTGACCATCATTTGTTGGATAGCATAAAACACCAAACACACGAAGGAAAGAGAGATTAGGTTTTCTGTTGTGGATGAGTTCATATGGATTTTTTTTCCATGAGTGGTGTGGATGAGAGAACGATTTTGGGTGTAGCAAGCAGTGGCAATGGCTTCAGCCTAGAGAAACATTGGAACTTTTGAATAAATTAGCATAGTTCTTGCAGCTTCTACAAGAGTCCCATTTCGTCTTTCAACTACACCGTTATGTTGAGGAGTACGTGGAACACTTCTTTGATGACTGATTCCAATGCTTTCATAAAACTGACTTAGTTCTTTATTAACAAACTCAGTTCCATTGTCTGTTCGAATGATTCTAACAGTCTTGTTAAGTCGAACCTGCAGCTATTTGATAAGTTTGATGATGACATCTGGAGTTTCATCCTTTGTCCTCAAAAACTTAACCCAAGTAAATCGAGAGTAGTCATCAACAACGACTAGCACATATTTCTTCACATTAATTGTCTGCACTCTCATGGGTCCACACAAATCCATATGAAAAGTATGAAGAACTTCCATAATTGAGTTTGTAGGTTTGGGTTTGTGGGTATATTTCTTGCTTTTTCCTAATTGGCATGCAGAACAAAGGTGATCCTTTTCATATTTTAGTCTAGGCAAGCCTCTTACGAGGTCCTTTCTTGACAGATCATTTATGGTGCCGAAATTCAAATGATTGAGGCGACGATGCCATAGCCAAGACTTTGTTTTAGAGGCCTTTGACAACAAGCAAATTGGAGAAGATCTCATCATGTCTTCAATGGAGATGGTGTACAAATTGGTTCCACGTGTTCCTTTCAAAAGTTCAACACCATCTAAATCTCTAACGAAGCATGTATGTTTTTTGAAGGCAACCTCTAGATCAGAATCACAGAATTGACCGACAGAGAATAGATTATGACCAAGACCTTCAACATAATATACCCTGGAGATTACACTATCACCAACCACATAATCTCCATAACCCATAGTTTCTCCAAAATGGTCGTTTTCGAATCTAACAGTCCCGATAAATTTATTCACGAAGTTCATGAGCCGCGAGCGATCTCCAGTCATATGCTTGGAACAACCTGAGTCCAAGTACCACAGAACGATTTGAACGATCTGCAGTTGAAAATAGACAAGAATGGATAACTGGATAATTGGGATCCCCATGCAAGAATGGGTTCCACTTGGTTAGTAACAGTGATTGGAACACCCACATCAGAAGCAGAAACAATGAGTTCATTAGGGATAGATGCAGTGCTAGTATACGCATTAGACCTATTCAAAGTATGTTCACTTCTTAGAGGAATAGTTCTACCAGTAGGCATCCATTTCCTAATGGGCATTGATCTAGATAATTTAGGGCACAACTCATTAAGATTGAATTTACGGCCAGTAGGTATCCACTGATAACCTACATTACTGAGTTTTCTTCCTATGGGTTTCCAATGTTTTCTAACCTTCTTCCACCATTGCTTTCTAGCCTTCTTAACATGTTTGTTGGCATTAACAATTTTAACTGGGTGTTTAACAGCATTAGTCACATCATTCACACCACATACATGATTAGTACCAGTAACCAAGCAATCATCTTACATGTTTTGCCAAAAGTAGCAGAAATTCATATTAATTGCAGTATGCTTAGAGCTAACACTAGAATCAACCTGATTCATTTTATTCAACATAGTTTCATTCTTCCTAAAGTGATCTTCTACTCTCTTCCACTGAACATTCCTAGCTTGGAAGGTCCTATCATTGTTTTTTTTGCCTTGAGGCTTTGACCTGCTTGCTTTGGTGTCACTTTTTACTTCTGTAGAGGGAATGGGAACATTAGTTGATTTTGCTACGTTTTGCAATTCTAGTCTAGACGTTCTGGGATCTACAGTACTAATAGGCACATCAAATCTTACATGCTTGACATTCGGCACAAAACAAGGCATATCAAGGTTTGCATACTTAACTTTAGGCATAGAACAAGGCACCACAGCTTTATTTTTCCCACCAAAGGGCTTAGGGCATGTTGCTCTTAAGCATTCTAAGAGTTCTTGAGATCGTTTGGCATAGAAGCATGCATGCCCAATCGCATTATCATAAGGTTTCTCTATCTTATCCTCTTCAACGATCTCACAAAGACATTCTAGACTATCCTTAAGGTATGAAAAATATGTTTGAGTTACAAGTTCATTATTCCTAAGATGGGGTGGGATGTACTTCACAGTCATAACATATTTATCACTAGCCTGCACCTTAGGTGCACATTTCACATCATTAATAACAGGTATTTTCCCTTTTACCTGACTCTTCAGATTCTCAACTTCTTTTTGTAAAGAAGTTATTTTTTCGTTGTTCTTGTAGTGACTTTCATTGAATCATATAACTCTTTAAAGTGTTGTTTAACCTTTTCATTTTCTTCTAGAAAACTCTCATTTTCCTTTTGTAAAACATTAACGAGGTTTTGAAGATGAAAAGTTTGAGAAGACTGAGAATCTAAAGGTGGAGGCATTTGGGAACCATTCACATTAATTTTTTCGCCCTTCAATTGTGAGATTTGGGCTCTCAATTTTCTGATCGTGTTACAGTGAGCTCGAATTTGTTCATCACGTTTGCTTATTTCAAAAACTGCATCAAATTCAGGAACATCTGAGGATGTCTTGATATTTGAGGTTTTAACATTTTCTTTTAGATGTTGATATTTTAATTGCAAAGCAAGATGTTCAACTTCCAATTTAGAAAGATGTTTGACCAAGTTATCATGATCATACTGTTCAATTTTATCATGCAATTTCGAATTTGCTGTTTCAAGCTCAATGACACGGTCATGGAAAACTTTTAATGCAACATTTAATTCATGAAATTGAGATGCAGTAATAGAATGCTTTGTAACAGTGTAGAATATATCTTGAGCAACACATTGAGAGATCAAATTATTATTAAAGATGTGTAGATTCTTTACCTCAATGTCATTACTCTTAAGCTCACGATCATATCTACTGACCTCTAATTCCATGTCATTAAACATCTTTTTCATTTCATTGATATATGTGTTCATTCCCTTTTGGAGACTTTCAAATTGTTCCTTAAGTAGTTTAAAGAATGGCATGACCTCAGTTAAGTAACATTCTTTGGTTTGTTCAAAACCCCTTTCCCTTTCAGTTATCCCAGTGGGTGTGATCCTTTTCTTACACGTTTTCTCAAAATCAACGAATAGTTTGTAAACTACATGAAGGCTGATTAAGGTCTTGCTATTAGTGGGAAGATTCCTAGGCACTAAATGCATTGGTGTATTTGGAGGATACACAGTGGCTGGGGGCAATTTCCAACAAGGGGGATTCTTAGTAGCAAGATTATCTGCCTTTTGCTTATCTATATCTTTCTTCCAGAAAACTTGTTCAGGAGTTAGCTGAGTTTGAGGTTTAAACATGTTCAAGGAAATCCAGTTTTCCTTAGCGTAGTCATGGGGTTTATACGTTATTTTAAACTTAACACAATTTGGATCATTTAACTTCTTTGCTATTTTCTCCCTAGTAGCTTCTTCAAGTTTTCCATCCTCATCAGTGCATCCTATACATGATGGTGTTTGCCTAGGCTTAAGAATCTCATTACCATCATAGACTACCTTTTGTGCAGCTTTAGCAACTTTTCCATACTCTGGATTGGGTACCTCTACAAGGGGAATGCTATGCTTATCGCTTAAGACTCTATGCTTAGTGATCATGTGAGCAGTCTGAATGGTGTTCCCTTGTATGTACAGTTTGTTTTCGAGTTTGTTTTTCAAAGTTATTAGGTTGGAAAAGTCATTCAAAAGTTTTGATTCCTTAACATTAAAATATTGTTTAAGTACTTTAACATTTTCTTGAAGTTCTTGCTTTTGCTTAACAGTTTTTGTAAGCTTTTCTTGTAAGGAATTTAACTCTTGTTTCAGCATTTCTTCTCTAAAGTTACTTTTTCTAATAACTGTACGCATTTGGTTATCCATCTCCTGCTCACGGGTAGTCAATTCGAACTTGGCACGTTGTTCATAAATGGCAGATTGTTCCTTAGAGGCATTAAGTTCAGAACCTATGGAATCATCAGGGGCATGTTCAGTGTATTCATCGAAAGCATAATCATCATTGACTGCAGAAGATACATTACTTGGTACAGTTTCACGTTCATCTTGCTTCACATATTGGTCATATGGGACAACATTGCTATTGCCCATATTTTCAATATCTGATTCAAAGATTTCAGTTGGTTGTACTTTGTATTGTATCTTTTGCACATCAACCTCATCGTATAATTTTAGTACCTCAGAGATGATTGATGCCTTGGAGGAACTGGCCTGTTGTGGTGGAGTAGCCTTTGGAGAGACCATTTGAGAAATGCTAGCCATGAAGATGGTTTGAGCAGTTGGTTCATCATCAACATCCGAGTCATATGCATCACAATCAGCTACTTGAAATGCATTTGGATGGTTCTAACCCATGCCCTGCACTGGCTGTTCATCCACATCAGCATCATAAGTCTTGGCATTTCTCTCAGCAAGAAACAACAACTCCTCTTCATCCAAAACAGCTCCATTATCTTGAGCCTGTACCAGCAGCATCTTATCTCTGAAATACTCTGCATTTTGTGGGCGTTTTGGAGACGTGCAGTTCCTCGCAATATGTCCTTCACCACCACAGTTGTAGCACTTGATTGACTTTCCTTGTCCTTGAATTGCATTTCTTCCACGATTCTGATTAGCCATATACCCTCCACCTACTCCATCCTTTCCTTGTTCATTCTGTCTTCCTTGCACAGATTGCACCATGATCTTACCATCTCTAACAGTAGCATGATTGTGGAGATTGGATGTTGTTCTGAGATTGTTGTTGGTGTGTGGACTAAGGTTCAGGTTTTGCTTAACCATAAGAGCCAATTGATTGATGAAATATTCCATGGTTGCTTCAGCATCAGGTTGCTTAAACATTGGATCAGGAATGAGTTTGTAGTTACCATTTCCAGTAGGTATGACTTGTGATGCTTTGGTGGTAATTCCTACATTGGTGTAAAAGGCTGTTAAGTCATTTGACAAACTTGCATCACCAGAATTTGACTTGAATTTCTCCAAGATCATTTGTTCAAACAGAGCATGTCTTTCATTCTGAAGCAAGTACGCATACAATTGCTCATAGTTGGTGTGCCTCAATCCTATAGTCAGCTTAACAGAAGTGACAAACTTGTGCCATTCGGGATTCATGTTGTTCACAAACTTTGAATTGAGCTGAATATTAGACATAGTCATTTTGATATTCCTCATGCCATTCATAAGCTTGTGGAACCTCACGTAGTATTCAGTGACACTTTCCCCTGGATTCATCTTAAAATGCTCAAAGTCATCATACAATTGAGACTCCCTATCTTCTTTAGTCAATTCAGAACCATACAGAAGCATCTTAACATTGTCCCAAACTGCTTTAGCTTCCGTGTTGTGATTGACCAGCTTGTAAATGTCCTTAGGTAAACCCTGAAGTATGATGTTAGAAGCCCTGATATCTGCATCGTATCTCTTCTTCTCCTTATCAGTCAGTTCATCATACATCATAGGTCTATCCAGTCCTAATGTTACTGAGCCATCAGCAGCAGTCTCAAGTACGTCTCTGGTAGTCTCAACTTGATACGGTCCTTCATCAGTTGATTTGAGAATGTTAACCCCATTTTCTTTACCCAAGCAATACAGCCTGATTCGTTGAGCCCATGAGTCATAATCAGTTCTGTCAAGCATAGGTGGACGAGTATCGGATCCAGCAGCTTGAACTTCTTTAGTAACGGAAGAGATGATAGTGGGTACGTTGGTAGACATGATTACAAATTATACGGGATTTTAAAACTCTTTAATTAAACCGGGAAATAGATTCTTTCACAGGATTTTACTAAATCAAGAGAAAGCCGTAAAACGTAATACAAAGAAAACACTAATTTGCTCAAGGAGATAAATTGCTCAAAGTGACAAATCGCTCAAACTGACAAATCGCTTAACCAATCAACTCGCTTCAATAAGCAAGTCTCTTAACCCAACAAACCTCTTAAAATGACAAGTCGCTTAAAATGACAAATCTCATACACAATACAAGTCGCTTAAACTCACAACTCGCTTAAATAAGCAAGTCGCTGAAAAATGAAAAATCGCTCACCCAAACAAATCGCACAAGTACATCCACTACCCGGACAAATCGCTTAAATAAGTGATTTGTAGAAGATACAAATCGCTTCCAAGCAGGGACAAATCGCTCGTCTGAATACTTTAACGAGACACAAATCGCTACCTTTAAACTAACCAAAACGCCTCTTTTAAATCCAAAAACAATCCAACCACAATGATTCAAGCCTTCCAAATCAAAACCTAAGCACTTATGATGATTCTAAACACAAAAGTACAATCAAAATCCAAACTTTAACACTAGAAATGGTCCAAATGATGCAAATACCACTAAACTTTTTCAAACCCAAAAACCATATAAAACCACTAGAAATCCAAGAATATGTAAGAGAGATGATCAAACCATGGCTCTTGATACCATTTGTAACATATTAGATTTCACTAACACATCATAACACTTACTTAAGGGGCGTATGGTTTATGTTTTAGAGAGAGAAAGTTTAGAGGTTTAGGGAACTTAGAGAGAGAAAGAAAAATATTATTATGAGCTCCAACCCTCTACCTTGGGAGGTAGAGAGTATTTATAGTATCTTACATAAAACGTCACCTACGGGCTGTGGATCAGGCATATAGTGGGTAAAGACCCGTCCGTCCTCCACGGTGTTACTTACTAAACTACTTACAAACATTAAATAACTACGACTACGAGCTTTCTAATGATTACATATACTTGAGGTGACCGACACTTTAACTAACGGATTTACTAAATCCTAACATCAATGCTACATGGACTACAGTGTGTCTGCTACCGTTAGTAATAACTGGAAGAATCTGCCTGAAGTCTCCACAAAATACAACTACTTTACCGCCAAATACTATTTCAGATGGTTTGTTTAGATCTTGCCTACATATATCTCTTAATGTCCTGTCAAATGCCTCATAGCGATGCTTATGTGTCATTAGAGCTTCATCCCATATTATCAACTTACACATCCTTATCAATTATGCAAGTTCACTATCTGCTAGAATATGACACATTGAATCTTCGTCTATATTGATTGGTATTGCGAATCGGTAATGGGTTGTTCTGCCTCCTTACAGCAAAAGTGCAACAATTCCACTTGATGTTACGTTTAATACTATTTCTCCTTGTGATCTTATTGTTGCTGACAATGTTTTGTAAAGATATGTCTTGCCGGTTCCTCCGTATCCGTATACAAAGAACATCCGTTCACACTGTCTGTGATAGTGTGGTATATATCTTTTTGCTCGTGAGTCAATGTGCCGTACCATTTGGTGTGTTGGTTTCATAATTCATTAACTCTATATTTTAGTTCACTTGAAACCAATCTGTTGTAATTTGCCATTGTGAACATTTCGTTTGGTAGTGGCATGTTTGCTATGTTCTTAAGGCTTCTATTGTTATAAAGCAGCATATGTTCGATATATGTGAGGCATATATTCTTCTTTTGAATATCTAAGAGCACCAATTCTATAAATTTAAACAGCATAGTTAGTTGTAATGTGTGAATATTTGTTTTGTTGTTAAAAATTTTAAAGTGTATATATATTACACACCTGGATCATTTCTTATGGCGCGTTCAACATTTTCTACATCTTTCGAAAATACATGCCATGTTTTTTCATAAACCACCTCTGGTCTAGACATGCTGTCTGTCATAATAAGCATTACGTAAAATGTGCGCAGATAGTTTCCTGACCCCCATCTGCTTGCTTCCATCAGTCCATTTATATATTCCTTGTCGTCTTCCTGTAGACCTCTAGCTTCGCAAGCCTCTTTGTATGTAGCATATGTGACACCCTCGTATTTTTTAAAATCATCCCAGTCCTGTGCACCTTTGACCTTGTTGAGTAAGACTCGTAAATAGAAGATTTCCACAAAAGAAGGAGGGACATGATGCACTCTTCCAATGCATGTACCTTTTTGTCTTGGTAGCCATTTTCTTTCTTCTTGCTTCCATACATAATGTTCTGGGAACTGGTGATAAAAGAGCTTTCGTGCTTCTTTGTCTGTCTTGTTTCTTTCCATCCATGCTATAAACTTGTTTTCATTCACCGTTGCTTTCTCTAATGTGTAATCGATGCTTTCCGTGGCATCAAATATAACTGATTGTTCTCCTTTTAAGTGAAATGGCAACCTTTCTACAGGAGGAAATCTGTAGTGTATGTCGAATCCGTAAATCCTCCAAGCCGCTTCACATGCTGAAAGGTATCTGCAGTCGTAGTAATCTTTTATTTCATCAACATCTTCATCTTCAAGAGCCACTTTTTCTCTATCTGGTCCCTTATTTATGTACTTGAAAAGGTATTTTATAGACGCTGCTTGATTACAATATTCGATATTTATATGGGATTGATAACGTCGTAGTAAACCGGGGTTGTAGGGTACAACGTACCCATTATGCAATTCTACTCCGCTTTTGGTAATTGTAATTCCATCGTTTCTTCGTTTGTAAATTGCATACCCAGTTTCATCAATGAATGTCTTATCGTTGAATTCTTTTGGAAACTTTTTGGTGCATTTGTTTTTTACCGTACACGGGCAGCTGGGGCGGTCTCGTCCGCAAGGGCCATGCATCATGTGGTCTGCAACAATTTTGTACAGCTTTGGGTCCTCTTTTTTGTCTGGTATCTCTAAAGAAATAAAATGGTCTATATGTGCTGGTGTAGTCATTTTATTTTTTTCCTCCAGGAAAAGCAAAATGTGTGCATGGGGGAGGCCTCTCTTTTGGAATTTGATTGTGTAAACCGCTATATGATATAGATTATGTCATGTGTTACACATAAAATATTGTCGAATACTCTAATAAATAATAATGTTTATAAAATGTAAATTTCAAACTTACCTTCTTTGAGCTTGCCGAAATAACTACGATCTTTAAAATCGTGCATGAGGGAGTCAAGTTTTTGTTTAAATACTCGTGTTATTACATCGGGTCTGTGTTTTGATTTTAACCCCTTCTCATTCACAAAACGTGCGATTTCTGGCTAGTTTGGGTTGCATGTGAACGTTATAAACAAATCGGGATATCCATAAACCTTGCAAATTGTCATGGCGTCTAAATAATTTTGCATCATATACCTTGGGCTGCCGGTTAAAGATGATGGCAATATCATTTTTTTCCCCCGTAGCTTTATTCCAGAATTTTCGTCCTCTACCAGCTTGACTAATTTAGAGTACGTTTCACTCCTTAGCTCTTTTTTTTGTTTACGTATGTACGACAACCTTTCAGATTCAACCATAGTGTATGCGTCCACAATAAATTGTTGTGTCAATCTCCTTGAGTTGAGAATCATGGGGAAAATTCTGGCTCTATCTTGCAATCTATATGCAAAATACTCCCTCATTGTTACTCTTGTTTCTTTAATTTGTTGATGTGTGATATGTGATACCGGCATGGTATATGTCAGTGCGATAACCATCTTCAGCGTAGGGAAACAGTAATGGATATTGTAGTGCCAGGTATGAAGGATGCAATTCACTAATTCTTCTAATGCCTCCTTCTTGCATGTGGAGAATGATGTCTCTTTTGTTTGTTGTTGTGTCAAAGTCTCTGACTATCAAACCTGCAACTTCAGAAGCTGTTGGTAGGTTGTAGTTTCTTCCATCGCGTTCTCTTGTACCAATAAGGCGTAATCTGATATTATTACGTTTGTTTGAAGCCACATAACGTTCTCCAGCCATTCAAAACTGTTCTACTAATGGATTGATTTCATCAAGCATGTCACGTAATTCAACCGTGAGTTTATGGTCTACTAATTGGTTGTCTGTTGTTGTGTCACTGCAAAAGATATAATGTGATGAATGTGACCGGTTTTATATTTATAATATATTAAAAGCAATAGTAAATGGTTTGTATCTTTATGTGCTTTCGTAGAGTAACATACCTGAAACTATTTATTCGATTTTGGATTTCATTTTCGGAGTTATAGATATATAGTTGCGCAAACATTGGTTTTTTGTCTTTCTCTTGCAATAAAGAACCCATCAAGTGATAACTTTGACCGTATATCCTATAGCAAAACGCGTCGTATCCTTGATTAACTGATGTGTCTTGTTTTGCGCCCGTGGAAGTAAAAGTAAACATGGAATTATAACGTCTGATATTATCGATGAATGTACTGCTTTTTGGATGCTCACCATTAATAAGTTTCTTTAATAATGGTGGTGGATTGAGCACCTCATCGCCCAATATGACTTTTCCCCTTCCGCAACAAATTGAAAATGACTCTGAGTTTGTGTGTGTATTTCCTATCATGTTCTCATTATTTCATAGTAATGCATCACAAGATTGGCATGCGAACATTGGATCGCCATGGTCTAGATAATCTGTTTGAACATAAATTTTTAAACTATGAATATTTGAAGTGTTGAAAGCATGTTTAATACACTTGTTTTAATATAAGATTTTGTGAGTGTACCATTAGAAATCCCTACAAACGTATCTATTTTTGAATGTTCCGAGCTCTGTCATTTGCCTAATCTGGTTTTAAGCTTTAGCCTTTCTGATTTGCGTTTTGTTGATTTTGCAGCACCTCGTGTTACTTCAATATATGTGGGTCTTTCAATAGTTGTTGCAATGTAATTTTTGTTGTTAGCACTTACATGGTTCGGTTGATGCAATGTAACATTTGAATTAATGTAAACAAAAAATTATATCGTTGTTATCTTACATGGTTCGGTTGGAGGTTTGCATGGTCGACCCCTAGGACGGCGTAAAGGTTGGTTAGTGTGTATTAGTGGTCGTCCTGACCTTTGGAGACTAACATCAGTATTATTGCTTTGTTCAGTTGGTCGTCCTGAGCTTTGGAGACTAACATCAATGTTATTGGTTTGTTTGGTTGAAGTTAGAAGTGATTCAGCCGTACGTCCCGCGTTTTTTGATACTTATGTCAATTGGTTTGCTGGATGGTTTGCGTCCTGAACATCGTTTACTTATATCAATCGTTTGGATGGATGGTTTTCGTCCTAAACATCGTTTACTGATGTCAATGTTGTTCAGATTCATGGATGGTCGCCCCAGATGGCGAATACTAATATCCATGTTGTTGTTTTGCATTATTGAAAATGCAGGATTTTGTTGGTAGTTGTTTTTGAAGATGTATACAATGGTTTAATAGTTTGTTTTCAATTCAGTTATTTTTTTAAATTTCATGGTATTTTCGTTTCTCTGTTTCTCAAAATAGTAAATTCGAAAATTTAAAATAAGGAATAGATAATTATTATTAGGATTTGATAATTTAGTTAACGAATAATCTATTTTTTTTTAAAGTTTATCACTTTAGATTGTTTTATTTTAATTTTGATATATATAGTTTTAAAACATATTTATCTTAAATTTTCAACACTTTTAGCTAATTTAGTTAATGAATAATCTATTTTTATAACAAGATTATTACTTTGGATTATTTTATTTTAATTTTGAGATATATATTGTTAGTGTATTTTTTAAAATAATAAATTTGTATAGATTTGATAATTTAGTTAACGAACAATTTATTTTTTTAAAAAATTTATCGTTTTGGATTGTTTTATTTTAATTTTGATATGTATAGTTTTTAAAACATATTTATCCAAAAATTTCAATATTTTTAAATTGAAGTTTATTAAATCAGTAAAAATTTTAAATAAGGAATAGATCTTTATTTGTAGGGTTTGCTAATTTAGTGAATGAATAATCTATTTTTATAAAAATATTATTACTTTGGATTGTTTTATTTTAATTTTAATATATATATATATATATATGGTTAGTTTATTTCTGAAAATACTAAATTTGTATATTTTAAAATAAGTTAATGACAATTATTATTAGGATTTTATCACTTTGGATTGTTTAATTTTAATTTTCGGGTATATATTGTAATTAACAAATGGATATTCATTATCAAGCCCTTTATTTTTTTAAACATATTTATCCTGAATTTTCAACATGTTTAAATTAATGTTTTAGTTTCAAGTTTATAAACTGAAATTATACATAAAGAACAAAAACATATAATATAAATGTCAACATGAGCATTTTTCAACAAACACAACATTTATTAATAAAAATTAATTTAATTTAGCAACATGAAATCTAATAAACAAAAGAAAGGTAAAGAAAATTGTTCAGAAATCTTTATCGGTATCTTCGCTATCGGTGGTCTCATAATCAGTTGTTTCGTCATTTATAAAATGGCATATGTTGTCATTAGAAGATACAGAACAGTCACTGTATGCATCTGAATCGACCTCCCATGCTTTGTCTTCATTAAAACTATTAACCACATCTTTGCCATTCAATTTTCCATCAATGTCAAGCATATCATTCCACATCTCCTCGTCACTCATGTTATGTTTATGTAACGTATCTTTATCGTTATCTTCGTCAATAACTGTATATTTGTAATCACCTGCATCATATACTTAATTTTAATTATTTTAATTTTAAAGTATATATTGGTCATAAAATTTAAGAAGAAATCTTTGGAAGCTTTTTGAATTGGAATACCTGTTGATGAATATTCATGTATTTCTTCATCTGGAATAATATATTTTTGGTTATAAATTTTTAAATTGTAAAAAGGTTCTTCTAGATCATTGATATTAACCCAGATGCCATCATCAGTGTTGTTTTGGTTTCTAGTAACTTCGTCATCTTCTTCTTCATCATATAGCATAGAGTTCTTTTTAAAAAACGATGCAGATGATGATCTTGTTTTTGTACGCTTAAAGAATAGTGGTTGGTCATCACCGGATATCTAAATTGTGCAATATAAAGTAATAAGCACATTATATATATTGTTTATTTAAAAAATACATATAGTTTATATTTAAAAATACTCACCTCAATAACATGTATGTCATGCTGAGTATCGGAGGTTTTATTTTGTGTGTTTGTAGCTACTCTTTGTTCATCACCTTTTGAATCGTCTTCTTCATCGTATAGCATATAGTTATTTTTAATAGATGATGGTAATGCATCTGAGCTTGTTTTTGTACCCTTAAACAATAGTGCTTCCTCATCATCGGATATCTAAATTGCGCAATACATTATTATATATATAGTTTTTAAAAAAAATACACATAGTTTATATTTGAAAATACTCACCTCAATAACATGTATGTTATTCTGAGTATTTGTCTTTTTTTTTTCTGTGTTTGTAGCAACTCTTTGATCATCAGTTTTTGTATCATGATTACTTTTTGGATGGTTAACAAAGTAGTCGTTTTTGTTTAACTGACGTCTTCTACGGGTCACATGAACACTCTGCAGTTATTATACAATTATTAACGTTACTTGTTAGTTGGATTATGTTTTTTTTAAAAGAATATGTTAATAATACCTCTTCATCTTCTAATATAATAATATGATGGTTGACTTCATCAAGATTCTTGGTCTGAGTAGCTTTTGGCTTTAATGTTGTTGTGCTTTTTGTTACATGCATATTTGCCTTTAGATTGTTAATGGTGTGTATGCAATTAGAGTAGTAGTAATATAGGGATATTGAAATCTTTGAATTAATTTAAACTGGCATACCTTTGTGCGTTTTGGCTTAACCATGCTTTGCGATTTTTGTTTTGCTTTATTAGAGTTTAATATGAATAGGTTTTATGGAAAAACCAATATTTATACAGTTTACATAGCATATAATTTTTGAATTAGATATGTTTCATATATCGATTAAAAAAATTTTGGATGAATTTCATGACTATTACAATATACGTAATTATCTTATACTTATTTGGAATATTATTTTGATAAGTTTTTAAAATTTAAAGTGTATATGTGGATATTGGTTAGTATTAATTTAGAAAAATTAGAAATATAATTTTAATTCTGTATATGATTTGTTTATCTATTTTATATTTGAATTTTAAGTTATTATTTGTTTCATAAAGATAATAATAATAAAATATAAGTGTGATTTGGTAATATATTTTTAATTTTGTAGATAATTGTTTATCTATTTTAAATTTAAATTTTACGATATTATCTATTGCATGAAAATAGTGATGATAAAATATAAGTGTTAGTTTTGTAATTATAATTGTAATTTTGTTTACATTAATTGTTGGAGTTATTAATTTTAGTTTTAGATTTGTAGATCGCAATAATTTTAAACTAAATATGTGTGAATATCTTTATAGAAAATATACAATGATAAGATATGTTAGGGGTGAGCATAAAAACCGAAAAACCGAATCGAAACCGAAAAAACCGGAAAAGCCGAACCGAAAAACCCGCCCCATTTGACGAACCGATGGTGGTGGTTTTGAATGTTATAAAAACCGAATGTTTGGGGCGGTTTTTTGTTTCATAAGAAAAACCGAACCGAGAAAACCGCCCCGCCCCACCCTTTTTATATGTTTTTATATAATTTTATCTATATAAAAGATTTGCTATTTAATTTTAAAGATTTAAGTATAAAACTTTATCAATTTAAAAAATATGTTGTTTACTATCTATACACTAAAATTTGTTTTATTTATAGATATTATATCTTTGTTTTCGAACAATAGTGTTCTTTGAAAACTACCCCTACAATTCTCGTAAGCAAACGAAAAGTGCAAAGCCGCAAAGACGTGCATTTTATATTTTAGATTGATGTTTGGTTGTTTTGTACGTTTTTTCGACGCTTTGGATTGCTAGCTAATATGCTATTATTGATATTTGTTTAAATTTTTTGCTTAAAAACTTAGAATTGTAAACTTCATGTAAGATTAAAACCTTCTTGTTTTCAAGTAAGAAAAAACCGAATAAAAACCGAAACCGAACCGATTCAATGTCAAAAACCCAAAAACCGAAACCGAAAAAACCAAAACCAAACGGTTTGTAGTTTCCAAAAACCGAAATATACGGTTCGGTTTTTGGTTTTACCATAAAACCGCCCCACCCCGCCCCATGCTCACCCCTAAGAAATGTCATGCAATCTTCCTATATTGTCTTTTGGTTTTCCTTCCTTCTATTATATAAGCCACCATTGCCTTCCAGTTCAACTAAACATTCTCAGTTGCTTAATCAAAATTAATTTCCTTTCATAATTTTTTCAAACCAAAAAACTGGATGCATGCAACAAAAGATCAAGAATTCAGTCCGAATTAGAGGAAAACATCTCTGAGAAGTCTATCAAGTATGTTTATATTGTCTTGTTGTATTTGTAATTTTAATAGTTAGTTTCATCTGTATGGATTAACTAAGTTTTAGATGTTTATGCTTTCAGAAAACAATGTATGGAGCAAAAATTGGCTATAGAGTCGTCTAAAACACAAGGTATACTAATCTTGTTTTGTTAGATTTATTTTTGTGTAATAATATTTGTCGAGTTGTTGGGTAATTATGAATACAACTTCAGTTTGATATTGTCAACAATAATTTTGATATTTCTTATGTTCAAAAATGTAGATTGTACTAATAAAAAGGATGATATTGCTGCGAAGGATGATATTTGGGCTCCTGATTATTGGTATTATCATATTGAGGATGATATTAATAAATTTTTGACTGAGCAAGAAGAAATTGAAGCTGAAAGGTCAATAAGGCAACGCCTATGTAAAGATCATACTAAGCAACTTGCTTCGATGCCTCCGCTCAAACTATATGAAAGTAGTTGTTCTGATTTCGATGATGAATTTGAAAAAATATGACCTTGAAACATTTGACTATGATAATGTACATTTAGCATTTTCTGATGATGAGTTTGATTTTGATGTGTAACTTTTCATTATATTGTAATTGTTAATGATATAAATGCAATGCTTTTTGTTAAATGTGTTTTAAATTTTCGAATATTTATTCCTGCATTAGTATTTAGTGATCTACATTTTAAGTATAACCGATAAGAAAATAGCTAAAACCTATTAGATTAACTTGTTAATGCAAATACTCAAGAAACAAATAATATCAATTGTAAAACAATAATCCATGTGAAAAGAAGTGAAACAATATGTGAAACATTGTTTGTTTATTATAACAAAACACTCTACTCGAAAGCCCTATTAGATTATCTTGTTAATGTAAATACTCAAGAAACAAATAATAGCAATTGTAAAACAATAATCCATGTGAAAAGAAGTGAAACAATATGTGAAACATTGTTTGTTTATTATAATAAAACGCTCTACTCCAAAGCGGCTGCTACAATTCTTTTTGGTGTGTAGTTTTCTTCATGCTATTCTTCGATTCCACTATCTGATTCATTGGCTGTATGTGTCAAACACACTTGACCTTCCTGTTTGTAGTCATTGTGTTTAAAGTTAGGTTATTTTGTCTTTAGATCATGCATTAGTGTACCGTATATGTAGAAGGTCAATGTTAAATTGTTGGAATCACTCCTAAACTAGAATTCAAGTGTTAGTAATTAATATGTAATAGTTAGCTTAATTATGACCTTTATGTTTGTTATTAAGCTAAGGCTTGTGTAGAAGGCCCATGAGCCTTGGCCCAAGCCCATAAGAAGGGAAGGATGCTAGTAGTGTTGCCCTAGCTCCTTGCCCTATAAATAATCCTTGTAAACCCTCACTTGAGGGTTGGTGGTTCACTTTACAATATTACTCTACGCATAACCTTTATCATATTTATTCTTGTGTGTTGTTTAGTGGTCATCCGATCCTTCTTCATATCTACTTCTTATATTGATGCTTGTGTTACTAATATGGTGACCTAACAGTGGTATCAATCGCCAAATAGTTGGGTGAAAAGGTTTTTTGTTTTTGAAGTTTTTGGTTTTACGCGTAAGTCTCGTTATACAAACTTTTACACGCTTAAAAACTCATTTTTTACACTTTTTCAATCCAAGATTCTTGTACTTTCAAATTTTTTAGGTGTTAAAATTTCAGTTTTTGGCAAAAAGTTTCAAACTTTACGCGTAATTCATTGTTTTTAAGCTTGGTTTTATACGTGTGTTCATTTCTACGCGTAAGGTGTCTACAAGTTTTGGATCATCAAGTTTCACACTTTTTTGTTATTTTGGTGATATTGAAGCTGTTTCATCACAAAAATCTAGTTTAGAAACACTTTGGGCTAAAAATCCAATTGGGTTAAGTTTTACGCGTAACAAAACCCTAGAGTTACGCGTAAGTTATCCATGGCTTGATCTTCAATTTTCTTGGTTTACTCAGTGTTTTCTTGTTTGGATAAGCTTGAAAACACTTCGACTTTGGATATCGTTTACACTGTGATAGTGTAAAGGATTTTTTGGGCAAAACCCTAATTTTACGCATAAGCTCAAACTTATGCGTAGAACTCTTTACGCCTAAGATTTTTCTTACGCCTAAGCCTTGTCTTACGCATAAGCTAATCCTACGCATAAGGTTTCTACGTCTAACTTTCAGTTTACGCCTAATCTTAGTGTTTCTCAATTCTTACGCGTAAGCTAATCCTACGCGTAACTATTGCTTTTACGCGTAAGTTTGGTGTTTTTACGCCTAAGCATTTCTTTGCCTAAACTTGGTTTCTACGCCTAATGATACTTCATCAACAACGTTTCATTCGACTACAAAGATCCATTTTACAACACAAGTTTTCAACATGTCTCAACCACCATACTCTAAGTACTTTCCTTATACGTATACTCAACAACAACAACAACTTAGTCCACAACATCAACAATTCAATCAACAACAACAAATTTATCAACAACAATTTAATCAACAACATTATCGACAACAAGGAGCAACTCAACCACTAATGGTTCAACCACCACCTAGTCTTCAAGTACAACCTTACACAAACGTTTACAATCAACATCCATCTAGGAATACTATGAAGGAACCATCTTGGTTTGCAAAGATGTGTGAAGCTCTAAGTAGCCAACAATCCATTCATGAGGCAGGATCACTTGATAGACCTCCAATGCTCACTCCCGGAAACTATGATCAATGGGTAATTAGGTTCTTTAGGTTTTGTGATCTAAAGAAGCCACATGGAAAGTTCTTAAAGAAGGTTATATTGGAAGGTCCATTTCAGATGCCTATTGTCGTTACACCCGGAGATCATAATGCTATTCCACCAAGAGATGATCTCACAAACATTGCAACTGTTACTGACCTTTCTGGTGATGAACTTCTACATTTCGAAGCTGATGAGCTAGCAATGCAATATATCCTTTTAGGATTACCCAATCCAATCCTTCGAAGTGTTGATGCTCAAAATACTGCAAAAGAAATGTGGGAACATATTCATCTTCTCATGGAAGGCACGGAACTCAATCAAGAGGATATGGAATCCAAAATTTACTTGGCCTATGAACACTTCATGATTGAACCAGGAGAGAAATTAGAGTCTTATCATCATCGATTCTCAGACATCATCAATGATTTGGAAAAACAAAACATCATCATGCCAAGATTTGCAGTCAATACTAAGTTCCTAAGTAGTCTTGGTCCTGATTGGGAGAAGTATGTCATTTTCATCCCTCAAGCTAAGAATCTTCATCATGCTACATAAGGATTGTTGTACGACTATTTGAAGCCTCACAAAAAAGAAGTTGACAAAGAAAGGGCTCTCCGTGGACTCCCGGTCACACCGTCACTTCCGGATAATCAACAACTTGCTTTGTGGGCTCAAACTAGTTATCCTCCTCAACCCGCACCTCAACCAACTGCAACAATTACACCATATGATCCATCACAGCAACAATATCAACAAACTCAGTTGGTTCCATACAACAACAACAATGATCAAGCACTTTACAGTGAAGCTAATGAGGACTCCGATGCTTTTGATGCATTGCAACGAGGATTTGTTATGATTGCTAAAGCCTTCGGCCGTTATACAAACAAATCCAACAATCGCATTCGTTCCTCATCAAACACAAGGAATCAGGCTGTTGTGAACAATGGACGTGTTGAAGTTCAGAACCGTGGTTATGGTCGTCAGATGGGAGGTGGTCAAGGGTAATGCTATGGGAAGGAATAACATAGGTGCTCCACAACAACAGAGGGGTCAAGTGGTTGAACAGGGTATTGCTCAGAATGGGATAAATGGTCTTCGTTGCTATAACTGTAATGAGAAGGGTCACCTGGCTAATGCATGCCCAAAGCCGAGGACTAGAGGCAGTGCTTATCACAAGGAGGCTTTACTTTTGGCTCTTAAGGATGAATCTGGTGGAACCCTCACAAACAAAGAACAGAGCTTTATGGCAGATGCAGATTCATATGATGATATGGAGGACTTGCAGGCTAATGCAGCAGTTATGTTGATGGCTAATATGCACGAACTACAGATGAGTGACACAGGCCCAGTGTATGACACTGATGGCTTGTCTCAGGTACCCGAACAAACCATATTCATCACTGATCTAATATCTCAGCCAACATCTGAATCCGACGAGGCTCAGAATGTTCAACATGATCCGTCCACATCTCATTATGACGATTCTCAACTAAACCCCGTAGTTACATTTGATGATCAAGACGACCTTATGGTTACCTTCGATACTCAAATTGACTCTGTGGTCGTACTTGAGGATCTGAATAGTGATCATATTGTGACTCACGTTGAACACGCTGAACCTTTGCCTAATCCAGATGTTGATCTCTTACTTAAAGACCAACAATCCCGAATGAAAGAATGTTGTGCACTGAACCAACAATTACACAGTAAAAATGCACTGTTAACCAGGGATATTGAATGCTTAAAACGGCAACTCAATATTTTCAAAACTCAAGAAAAACGTGAAAAAGGTTTTGAAGTCGCTTTTGCTAAATCACACCAAAACTAAAAATCATTAGAACGACAGATACGTGATCTAGCCGCATCGAAGAATGCTTTGTTGTCTCAAATAGAACAACTGAAACATGAACATAAAAAACAACTTAACGCTCTTACTTTGGAAACTCAAAAAGCCAAGGCTGAGTTGTTAACTTGTCAAAAACAGTTCTCTGAATACAAAAAGCATTCAACGAAATGAATAGATGCCTATCTTGAGGAAGTTGTCGACTTACAAAACAAAATCAAAGAGTTTCGAAATATTGTTTATAAACATGGTGAATCAATCACAACGATTCAAAAGTTTACTTTCAAACCAAATCCAAATGGATATGGACCGAATCTTGCTGATTACAAACCTAAGTTTTCAAATAGAGCATTCAAACCAAATCCGGAAGTTTACAGTGCAGAACATAGAATTGATGATTCCATTATGAGTGTTGTTGAATATAATCGTCAAGAGGAATTCGATGCAGATGACGAGAGTAGGTCAAAAATGGAAAATGTTGTTTATAACAAACCTTTTAACTATTCAAAAGTCGTCACTTTCGTCAAACAAAAGGATACTTCTAACACACCTTGGGTTATCACACCTATGTCTGAGTCTTCTAATGTTGGTCCCCAACCCAACTATGCACAAATTAATGGTCCTTTACCTTCACTCAGTGAAGTAAAATCAATACCCGAAAATCGTCAAATTCTAAGATATTTTGACATTTTCACTTCGGACATCAAACTTTTAGAACGTGAGATTGATTTTCATTCTGAAATAAAAGTTGAAAATTTTCAATCGCCTCAGGCACGAGCACAAAGAGATATTTTTCAGAAAAGAATTTTACCCCATGTTAAAATTTTGAAAAATTGTGCATTGTGTTGGGAAAGGGAATTTCATAAGGAACTTGGACTGATGAAAACAGTTTTCGAGAAAACAGAAACATCCATTTCAAATACTAAACACAAAAAGAAAATGTTAAGAAAATATGTTGATCGACTCTTGGAAGATGTTATCTGTGCTGATATCCATAATGTGGTGTTATTATATTCTGTTGAATATGCATTTGATTATATCTCTGCTAATTATGTTGATTCTGTTGCAAATGTTGAGAATACTGATTTTGTGTCACAAATCAAGTCTTTAAAAGTTGAAAATGAATGAGTGACAAACGAGCTTTCAAATGCAAAACGTCGTCTTCAATGGTGTCAAAAAGATTGTCATACTCGTGAACTCGCTTGGCAAAACAAAATTGCTCAGTTGCAAGCAAAAACCTTTAATTCAAAGAGCAACTGGATGATGAAAACGCGTCTTTGAAGTGTCAAATCTCAAAATATGAACAAGAACTTTCAAAAATTAAAAATGCACATTGTGTCATATCTGATTCACTTAAAAAGACTCGTGCTAAAGCATCAAAAGACCTTGATGATCATCTTGCATACATGCAAGATGTCTTACGACGAGATGGACTCACTCGTACTGAAAATCTTAATTTGTTACACACTATACATGATCTGAAAGCAGAGGTGGTGAAACTTAAGAAAAATAAGGATAGTAACATAGTAGTAATTGCACCCAAACAGATTCAAAATGACTCTAGAACATCTAATGACAAATCACAAGAAACTAATGTGCTTCCCTCTACTGAAAAAGGAATAGTTGCCTCTTTTCCCAACGCCTGCACTTCACAGCCTAGGAGCAATACAAGGAGGAATAGGAAGTTGCAACGTAAGAAAAGAACAATAAAGAATGCAGAAGTAGAAGAACACCCTAGGACTTTGAATAAAACTCAAGTTGCACCCACTTTAGATATTGCGTCTGACAAATGTAATGGAAAAAGTAATGTAACGAATGCTGAACCTTTAAGTACTTTTGATGTTAAGTCTGAAGCTTCTTGTGTTATATGTCGTAAAAGTATGCTTTCTGATTGTCATGATAAATGTGTTGCTAAAACTATCTTGTCTCGTTTACGGAATCCTAAGAAACGAAATACCTCTAGGCCCACTAAAGCTTCTAAGTCTGTTCTTGGTAAACCGCCCTCTTTAGATTCTAAGAAAAGCATTGATGTTCCAATAGCTCCATTATCACCTCCAAGGAATGTAGTACCACCTAGTTCATTCACTAAGACTAAAGCAAAGACTAGTTGGAGATGGCAGAAATGGTTACATAATACACTAGGATTTACATGGATACCAAAATCATTGATATGTGTGTTCCTACTATAACTGCTTCGGAACCCTCTAACTCTTCGGGTTCCACATCTACTTCTATTCCATCTGTGTCGTCTGTGTGTGATGCAGGTGATACAGATCATCCTTTGGATTGTTGATAGCGGATGTTCCCGACACATAACAGGCAATCTCAAACTGTTATCAAACTTTGTTACAAAGTTCATTGGCACTGTCAGATTCGGGAATGATCACTTCGCGGCTATCATGGGCTACGGAGATTACATCAATGGAAACATCGAAATTAGCAGGGTTTATTATGTGGAAGGTCTCGGTCACAATCTCTTCTCAGTAGATCAGTTCTGTGATGGAGATTTGGAAGTTGCTTTTTGGGAGAAAACTTGTTTCATTCGTGATCTACAAGGAAACGATCTTATGTCTAGCACCCGTAACTCAAGCTTATACATAATCTCAATGCAAGACATGATTGCTTCATCTCCCATTTGTCTCCTTTCAAAGGCAACATCTACAAAATCTTGGCTATGGCACCGACGTCTCTCACATTTAAACTTTCAAACCATAACCAACCTTGCTCGATACAAACTTGTTGAAGGTCTCCTAAGATTCTGGTATTCTAAAGATCACCTTTTCTCCGCTTGTGAACAAGGGAAAAGCACTCGTGCTCATTTTCCTTCAAAGGTGGAACACAACTCTCAACATGTGCTTCATCTTCTTCACATGGATTTGTGTGGTCCGATGCGTGTGCAGACGATTAATGGCAAACGCTACATCTTGGTAATTGTAGATGACTACTCCAGATGGACTTGGGTTTATTTTCTTCGAAGTAAAGATCAAGCTCCACAGATCATCATCACCTTTCTCATGAAAATTCAAGTTCAGCTCCGGAACACCGTCAGACAAATTCGAACAGATAAAGGAACTGAATTTGTGAATCAAACTCTTCGTGACTATTATGAGAAAGTGGGAATTGAGCATCAAACATCAATTGCACGTACCCCAAAACAAAACGGAGTTGTTGAGAGACGAAACCGTACATTAGTGGAAGCTGCCAGAACGATATTAATCAATGCAAAACTTCCAGATTACTTGTGGGCTGAAGCCGTATCAACTGCATGTTAAAACGCCACAACAGAAAACCATTTGAGCTTATCCAAAACCGAAAACCGAATCTCAAACACTTTCATGTATTTGGATCCCTTTGCTACCCGAATAATGATCGTGATGACTTTGGAAAGCTAAAAGCCAAAGCTGACATTGGAATCTTTATTGGATACTGTGATAATTCAAAAGGTTACCGAATCTGGAATCGTCGTACAAAGCAGGTTATGGAAACGATTCATGCAAATTTCGATGAGCTTACAGAAATGGCTTCTGAGCATAACAGCTTGGAACCCGGTCATAACCGTTTAAAATTCCCTCAAACCCCATCATCAACTGAACCAAGCTCCCAGCTTACTCGTCAACAAATGGAAAAGCTATTTGCTCCTCTGTTTAGTAATGACATTGATGAACGTGCTCCAGGTGTATCCAATGTTTCCTCTGCTCAACCTGATCATATTCCAATACCTGATACACCTGCTACAACAACCACTGTTGAAGAAGCACCACCAGTTGACTCTACAACAACAGTTGAACAAACTGCATCCAACGACGCTGAACCAGCTGATGATGTTCTGAACAATGAAGTACCCCCACCTGCAGATTTTGATCCAAATGCGTTCTTCAACCCGTTTGATAATGAAACTGCTGCACCAGATGTTGCAGAATCATCTACAAGCCATTTGAATCCTCCCAATCTGCAGAATTTATATCAACATCAACCTTCCACACATCGTTGGACAAAAGACCATCCTCTAGAGAATATTATTGGTAACCCGAATCAACCAGTCATAACGCGACAACGTCTTCACACAGATGGTGAACATTGCATTTATGCACTCACTGTCTGCCAATCTGAACCCAAAAACATTAAAGACGCAATGACCAAAGACAACTGGATTGAATCCATGCAGGAAGAACTCAATCAGTTTAAACGCCTTGATGTATGGGAATTGGTTGAAAGACCAACAGGAGTCTTCGTCATTGGTCTCAAATGGATTTGGAAAAACAAATTTGATGCTGAAGGAACCGTAATCAGAAACAAGTCACGCCTGGTGGCTAAGGGTTATAGATAGGAAGAGGGTATTGACTTTGAAGAATCATTCGCTCTGGTTGCTCGTCTTGAGGCTGTTAAGATATTTCTGGCGTTCGCGGCTCATATGAATATAACGGTCTTTCAGATGGACGTCAAAACTGCTTTTCTTAATGGTCAATTGAAAGAAACAGTCTATGTCAGCCAGCCAGAAGGATTCATTGATCTAGACTTCCCGAACCACGTTTACAAACTGAACAAAGCTCTCTACAGACTCAAACAAGCTCCTCGGGCGTGGTACGATAAGTTATCATCCTTCCTCATTACCAATAATTTCACTAAAGGTTCGGTCGATCCTACACTTTTCATACAATATCACGGGGCTCACATTTTAATCGTTCAAATCTTTGTAGATGACATCATTTTTGGGTCAACACATTTAAAATACTCAAATGCTTTGCAAAACTAATGAAAAAACATTTTGAAATGTCAATGATGGGTGAACTCACATTCTTTCTTTGAATGCAAGTTCACCAATCACCCCGTGGTATTTTCTTAAGTCAGTCCAAATATGCCCTTGAACTTTTAAATAAATTTGGAATGCAAAACTGTGATACCTATGCCACACCAATGGCTCATACCAAGAAACTAGACGCTGATTTACATGGGAAATTGGTGGACCCTACCAAATACCGAAGTATCATTGGGTCTCTCATGTATCTAACAGCTAGCAGGCCTGATATTGTTTTTGCCGTATATCTTTGCTCCCGTTATCAGTCGAGACCAACTGAAACTCACCTCTCAGAGGCTAAAAGAATCCTGCGATACATCAAGGGAACCATTAACTTGGGGATCTGGTATCCGAAGGATTCTGGTTTTGAACTAATAGCTTTTTCAGACGCTGATCACGCAGGATGCTTAGATTCACGGAAAAGTACTTCAGGAGCATTACAATTTCTTGGTGATAAACTGGTGTCATGGCAATTGAAGAAGCAAGATTGTACGTCGCTGTCCTCAACAGAAGCAGAATATGTAGCCATGTCGGCGTGTTGTGCTCAAGTCATATGGATGCGAACACAACTCAAAGACTATGGTTACGTATTTGACAGAATCCCGATGTACTGTGACAATCGGAGTGCTATTGCGATCTCGTGCAACTCTGTTCAACATTCAAAATCAAATCACATCGATCTTCGATATCATTTCATCAAGGAGCACGTGGAACAGGGTACTGTTGAATTATACTTTGTGGGTACGGAATACCAACTGGCAGATCTCCTCACCAAAGCCTTAGCTCCTGCTAGGTTTAATGAGTTGGTCCACCGAATTGGTATGCGGTGTTTGACTCCAGAGGAACTGGATGAATTTTTAAACATTTTTAAAACCAGTCAAACACCAAAACCTCTTTTGTAAATATTTTTCAAAAACAAAATACAAAATTATAAAATCTGATAAAACTACAAAAATATTTTTCTTTCTATATCTCTTTTAACATGGCAAGTACAAATCTTCCGTCAACACTTTAATCTTTCAAAATTCAATAATTTTTTGGTCAAGTGTTGAGGGGGAGAAAGTAAATATTTTTCGGTTTCATAAAACCTTGTACTTGCATGTTACCTTTTCCCTATTGTGTCTTTGATTATGGTGGTTACATTTCTGGTTTACTGACACTCCTCGGACTCAAATTTATAAAATTTCTTTATTTCTTAAGTCAAGGGGGAGTGTCGTCAAGTTTCTTTCCAAATATCTTTCGTTTGGTAACCAAAATGGAAGTTATGGACGTTGGATGTAAATGGTAAAGGTGGAGGGACTAAATGTGTCAAAATCTCAAAGTATTTTCTAACAAAATACTTCACCTAACCTTTTTTCACAAACATTAACTCACCTCATTTATTTCTCAACTACCCATATCCTACGCGAAAAAATCCACCTGCTAATCCGTGTTTCTGATCATCATTTTGTAAGTGTTGTTATGTTTTTAACATGATTATAAGCAATGGTTTTGAGTCGTTTTGAAAACTAACGACTATAAGTTAATCTAGGAGTGATTTTGTGTTCTACGCATAAGCGTATGAACACATAATCAAGGTTGAGTGTTTTTGGTTAAAATGGTAGTGTCAAAACGTTTATTTTATCACAATGATTCCATTTCTATCATTAATACTCACCCAGAAACACAAATTGATTGATTTTGAAACTTTAGGGTTTATGCATGAATTGGGTATTTTCATGTGTGTGTGTTTTAGGTTAATTAGATGGTTAAGAGAGGTTGTATATAAGTTGAATTGATCATATCCATACTCATAACTTCCCCAGAAACATCAATTGTGAAAGAGTTAAATTTTAGGGTTTAAGTTCATACGTTTTGGGTACTTTTGATTCATAGCATTTTTTATGTTAAAACTTGTACAGAACCCTTCATTAGACCTCTAAGATATCCCAAAAACTATTTGGTGTTATTCCTATGGCTAGAAATCTTATTCGTAGGAATTGAACTTTAGGGTTTAAACTCTACGCGTAATTGAGTTTCTACGCATAACTGCTTAAATAGTGTTCATACTTAAATCTGAAAAGGAATGAATATATGTGTTAATATTGGTGATATGGTGAATTTATTTCAGGTTTCTACGCGTGAATAACTCAGAATCAAGGTTACTTGAACATCTACGCATAAGGATCACCTTACGCGTAGAATGTTATGCGTAAGAGAAATCTTACGCGTAAGGTTCTACAATGGGGACTACGCGTATCCTGTGAAGGATATGCGTAAACAGTAACCTCTACGCATAAGGTTCACTCTTAAGAGTAAGCCTTACGCGTAAGGTTCCATATACGCTTACGCGTAAGCTTTACGCCTAAGGCCCCCTTTTCATACGCGTAATATTTCTTACGCGTAAGTCAAGATCCTACGTATAAGCTTATGCTTATGCGTATAACCACTCCTGTTTACGCATAAGCTTGCAAAACCTACGCCTAAGCCTAGCTTTAACCAAAATTATGAATTGTTACGCGTGCAAACTTGTAAATAAATAAATCATAACGCCACGAAACCAAATTTTCACTAATAAGCTTAAATGTTTAATAAGTTGTGAAAAATAAGTGAAAACTTGGACTTTAAAACTCAAAGTTAATCTACTCACGACGTCTGTGGACTATTGGACTAACATGTGACATTGGACTCGTAGCAATCATTGACATATCACATATGACGTTGGACTCGTAACAATCATTGACATAAAATCAACTGTTGACTAACGTAATGTCTTTCGATATGTTGGTTCTTTTGGCTAAATATCTTTCAGATCATGACATGGACGCTCAAATGCAAAATGTGGATGCACCAAATGTGCTCACTATTGTAGATATCTTCCCTCATGGTTACCCTATGAAGATCGGAAAGAACAACCTCATAGTTGATTTTGATACCTCCTCTTGTTCTGATTCTTCATGCCAGCTTGCTGCGCATATTCTGAAGTCTCACCCTTATCAGAACATGCTCACAAACTCTGCTACTGTACCGGAGATCTACATTCACCAATTATGGCATACAATGCAAAAGATCAAAGGTCAAAATGCTGTGATGGTGACGCTTAACAACAAACAAGTCACCATCACACCAGCAGATTTGAGGGCCATTCTTCTCATTCCTGTCATCGAACCTACTCAATTCAATGCCACTCCAACTGAAGAGGTCGTTCTCCAATTCATGGTCGACATCGGCTATGATGAAGCTACCGGGGTTATCACAAAGCACTCATCTATTGATCTCAAGAACATTCCCCAGTCATGGAGAACCCTCTACATAATGATTGCAAAATCTGTTTCTGGACGTGATAGTAGTCATGAGCATCCCAAGCTCATGGAACTACAAATATTTTGGGCTTTGGTCAACAAGAAAGACATAGAAGTTGAAGCCCTGATATGGGACGACATGATAACTTTCCTTAAAAAGCTTGGCACCAAGATCCCGTATATCAGATACACCAAACTGTTGATCCAAAGAGCTCTATGGTATAATCCTGATATTCCCTTGAGACTTGATGACCCCAAAACAACACTCTGTGTTGTATGAGCCCACACTCACTGTCAGATTTAAGGACTCTACAACAAAGAAACAAGGTGCAGTGTTACCAGAATATCTTCTTAATGATGATCTCAAGGAACTTTCCTCGTACAAACGATATCTGGTAGCAGTTGAAGCTGGTAAAGTAGGTTTCCTTGATGAAAAGTCCTCTGGTACACCTACCAGGAAAACCAGGAGAGGCAGTGTAGAAAGTGTTACAAGAACTGAGAGTATTAGGAAGTATCCGAAGAGGAGTCCTTCTCGCAAAAGGAAAGTTCCACTGAAAGAAGCAATCCCTATTCCCAAACCTGAACCGCAACAAAAGCTTACGGACAAGGACTCCGAGGATACTGAAACGGACGAAGAGGTCATCTACTCTAAAACTCCAATCGATGACACTCAAATAGTAGCAAAACCTCCCAGTCCAAAAGCTGATAAAGCTAAAGGTAAAACTCCAGTTGCTGAGCCAGAAGAAGAGGAGAGCTCGGATGAAGAACAACTGGACATAGACCACAGGAAAAAGGTGAAGAATCTCATACTCCAACACGTTGCTCAGGAATTCACCTGTGAACGAACTCGTGGCCCCGGAGGGTCAAGTGGTGGTGCACTATCTACACGAGTTCCTGATGCGGTTAATCAACCCGATAAGGGAACTGGTATCACCACCCACGATCAACAACAACGGAGACTGGAGGACACCATCACCTATGAATTTGAGGAGCCAGAAAAGGAAGAGACGGAGAAGATTTCTGATAAAGATGCTGAGGTTGCAGCAAAAGAAAAAGCATATAAAGAAGCTCAAGCTCAAGCAGATGAAGAAGCCAGGATTAAGGCTGAAAAAATGGCTAAGTCTGGAAATGATGACGAAGTTGATTATGATGACTTTCTTCTAGACAGCCCAACACGTTCCAAGGAACAAACTTCTGAGCCACCAAAAGACCCTGAGTTTCCTCATGTCTCATCATCATCAGACTCGTCTTCTCACTCTTCACCTCTACCATACAAAGGCACAACCAGATCCACATCCAAGTCTGTGAAGAAACCGACCGACTCTTGGATATCCCCGGCTAAGACAAAGATTGTCAAAGCTGTCAAGCAAGTCAGGAAGAAAGACGTGCTCAACAAAAAACTAAATCAACTCGCTGACAGTATCAATCTTCTACATGACGAGATAGACAAGATGTCAAGTGAAAGGGAATATATCCAGAAGTTTATGCAACGTGATGTCCAAGAGGAAATGAACGAGATGATCAAGGGATATACTCACAAATTCCTACTCGACACTGTTCCTGGCATGACAAGAGAAATGTTCACCAGATAGCTCTATCCAAATCTAATGAAATTGGTCAAGTAAATAATGCAATCCACCCCGGTAACAATGACGATCAATCCAATTGAGCCTGCAGTTCTCTCTGATGCAGAGTTGATTTCCAAGCTGGTGCTACAATTGTCTCAATGATCTGCAACTCTCACCTCTGACGAAAGTAAACTTCTTGAGGCATTACTGGAATATCAACTCAAGACTTCATGCAAGGAGCAAGCTGAAAGGCCTAAGCGTCCAAGAGACGATGATGATAAGGATAAAGACAAAGATACAGAGCCTAAACGTCTGAAGAAAACTGGTGAATCATCCTCCATGCCACCACCACCCCAAAGGACTCCAACTGATAGAAGTTCTCCACCAAGTTCTGCTGCTATTGAAAAACCTCAGGACTCTGAGTTACCACCTCAGACAGAGAAAACCGGTGATCACTTTGAGTACACTGGTGGTGACGATGAAGTGATACCTGAGCCCCGACAACAACCCACCTCTCCCACCACAACAAAGGAACCAGAGTCCTCATCTAAGCCAAAGAAGAAGAAGAAGAAGACAAAGATAGATGTTGTCTCATGGCTAGACGAAGATGACACCGCTGAATACGACTAGTTTTCTACACTTTTGATGCTACCCCCTCACTACCTGAAGGTCAAGAAATGGTAGTTGGTCGAACATTGGAGCATGCTAAGTTACTTCAAGAAAAGTTTCGAGTGAAGAAGATGACTAAAGCAGAGTTGAGACGCATCAAGAATGACGCTTTTCAACTGCTCAAAGACAGCTCTGAAAGTGCTATTGAAGTTGAATACCATCTTGAAAACATAGCACGAGCCATGTCTAACAACATCGATTGGCACAACCCTGAAGCTAACATTTACTTCACAACGAAAAGACAAAGCTCCATACTACACAGACTGGACAAGACCTCTACCTACAATTGGCCAACCAGATCAACCAAAGATTCCATTCAGTTATTTCTTCAACAATGACCTGGAATTTCTTCTACATGGTAGCGATGTGTCAAAGAAATACGCTACATCACTTACACTTCCATTCCCGGCAGCCATATACTCCAACTGCATAGCCATCGAGGAAAAGGCTACTCACATGTTTGCCAACAGCGTTTAAAAGTATGACATTGATGCAATGTATGGGATTCACCATTGGACGGAACGCCGAAGAATCTACTACAAAAGCTGCCAGGTTCTAAAGTCAAAACACGAAGTGTATAGTGATAAACAGATCGTTGCTATTAGGCATGTCTCTCTTGTGTCTAAATGGGACTACACATTTCTCAAAAACATTGTGGTAAAAAGACAAGACGAAGAGGACTATGAATTCTGTGAAGCGGATTTTTCGAGACTGTCGCTGAATGACATTGAAGATATGTATCTCGCTAAGGTGTAAGGACGAATGAGACACTTCTCCACTCTTATCCAACGCGAATACATCAAATCCTTACTCATCTACATCAGAAGCATAGTCATCCAAGAACGTGTAGATGACATTCAGCTTGCCGTGGAATCGTATCAGACACGTGTTAACCTCACAAAACCACAGCTTGACCTTCCCGACATAAACCACCTTCCTCAGTACACCCTAATCAGCAAACCATTTGGATTAGTCTACCGCAGTGAACTACACCAAAATTGCTTAATGGCGTGCAACGAGCTTCATAAGTTTGGGGATCATACACTGAAGAAAGTCAGGGATGGTTTAGCTTATCGGTTAAAGGAGATACAACAAGGTATTGGGTCACCGAAGAGATGGAATTCGAAGGAGAAGAGGGATGTAAAGAGAATCATCACACGGATTGATGAAAGGTTGTTCAGAATGGACCAGTTCAGAACGTTGGAGAGTTTCGTAGGTGGTCGTCCCAGCATTTCTCTCACAGGCTATCAACGCCCAGAACTCATTCCTGGAGTTATTGCTGGACTACCGGATTCTCCTGTTAACCCTTGATTTGTTTCATTATCATTACTTGGTTGTGTGATTTATTAATGACTATGGCTTGTGCACACATAACAGTGTATAGCCCGTACTTGTAATGAAAGGACCCTGTGGTACGCTTCAGTGCCACAATCCATAAAAAAGGAGCGAAAGCTTCTTACTTTTGAGTAAAACCTATCAAAACTTTCATTTTTTCAAAGTTTTGCTCAAAAGAACACGTACTTCCCCTTATGATTTTCAAAACCTCAAAAGTTTATATCACTTGTTGAGGGGGGGTATTTGATTTATTACTTTGTTCACTAAATTGTTCTTTGTGATAATCTTCCCGTAAAACTCAAAATGGACATATTCAATATCAAAATTTCGTCAAAAATAACATTTATATGCCATTCTTGAGGGGGAGAAAAATTATGTGATAAGAAATATGTTGTGAATTGCTATTGAATCTTCGTGTGATAAGACTTCAACCCCTGAATTGATGAAATCTGAACAGTCATACATCGAAAAGATTTGTCTCCCAAGACTTATCCGAGTAGATTGTACCTTTCGAGAAGCTCTTGATAGACATGAACTTTGACGGGTTTGACAACCTTTCGGGGTTGTCCATATCTTCAAGGTAGTTATTAGAGCTAGTTGTCACCTAAAAGCTGACGATGTATCTCTTTAACTATTCAACGTAAGCGTGTCTCGCAAGGAATTGTCTATCTTGAGTCGATCAATTCAAAAGTGCGCGCTCTTCTTTCACCGTGCAGATTTCTGTCAAAACTCTTAAGCACGTGTGGAGGGGGAGTAATTATGCAAAATATTAAAACTCTCAAACAGTGGTATTAAATGCTTTTAATCATAACCACTGTGAGATATTTTCAATGAAAATGGTTTTATGGCAACATAGGTTAGTCATGGAGTTATAAGGTGACTAAGGTTAGGAATAACCGTCCTATGACCCGCCAGAGCCGGAGGGATCTACCCAAGAACACCCACCAATAGCTAGAATTAGAAGTCCTTAGGTATGATTATGAAAAAGGAGAAAATGAGAATCAAAGAAAGAAGGAGTTGAAGAATTAAAAAGAAAAGTAAAGAAAAGGGTGAAAAGAAATAGCCCTCCAGATTATTCAACTTAGGGCAGACACAGGGTTCAACTCATATGCTACTGGTTGTCACTTGATGACACCGGTATTGAAGATTAAAGTCGTCATGGACCCAGTGACGCATGCACTAAACCTTCTTAGCCACTCAAGTTTCTCCCAACAGAAGCTTGTTTCATTGTCACAGGGAACCCTACATAAACTATCGGCTTTCTCTTAGAGATTGCTGGTATTGAAGAAGCAGACCCTCTCCCTAGTCTCCACTCAGGAAAACCAAAGCGCACTATTGAGTCTAGAGCCACGAGATTCATCGAAAGATCTCTTAGGTACACTTGACAATTCATCGCTTGTCGTTCAACAATAAGGACGCAGGTGATACATTATCGAGTCCTTCACAGATCTTAGCAATCTGTCGAGAACATTTATGAGAGGTTCACAATTGTGATCCTCAGTGATTGAATGGAAACTTCTGCCAGGGTCAACATCAAACAACCCTAACAGCAGGTCACTTCGGTAACTCCCCGTAGATTACGCTTAGTGTGTCTCAAACAGTCTACAGTCGTGGGGTGATGCTTCGGTGTACCTCAGTGACTCATCTGAACTGTAGGTGTACTTCGGTACATCGCGTTATCTCACTTGTGGGACTCCAGTTCAGGAACAGTCTTTGTGAGAATTAGAGTTGTCTTTTCACACTATGCTGTTAATACTCTCGAAGTTCAAACTTGTAAGCGCTGGATTATTTCTAACCCATGTTTTATGTTTTCTTCTTATGGATGCTTGCGGGTGGAAAAGATCGTGTAGATTATCCACATGCTCATACCTACAACATCACTAATTGAAGTTCTCTCAAAAGGCAACACAAAGTCAGAGTGATTCTTCGTCAAAGTCAAAGAATCTACAAAGTTTAAACACTAAGAGAACTACATAAGTACTGAAATCCAACGTTAAAGAGCGTGTGAGCATGTTGGAGAAAGACGTGGAGACACTGGAGCAATGAAGCGGACCTGATGCAGACAACAACAACATACTATCACTTCCATCACAAAGAACAAAGATCGAAGAACAAAGAAAATGATGACGTCAAAGCAAAATATTTTAAAGGAAACAGTTTCTCTACACTGGGGAGATTGTTCGAATCAAGGCACTTTTTCTCACAAGAAAGAAGAATGTCAGAAGACGTCAAAGCTACTATTACATCAGCACCTTCAACGTTTATATCATCAGTCACCAACACTTAGGGGGAGATTGTTGGAATCACTCCTAAACTAGAATTCAAGTGTTAGTAATTAATATGTAATAGTTAGCTTAATTATGGCCTTTATGTTTGTTATTAAGCTAAGGCTTGTGTAGAAGGCCCATGAGCCTTGGCCCAAGCCCATAAGAAGGGAAGGATGCTAGTAGTGTTGCCCTAGCTCCTTGCCCTATAAATAATCCTTGTAAACCCTCACTTGAGGGTTGGTTGTTCACTTTACAATATTACTCTATGCATAACCTTTATCATATTTATTCGTGTTTGTTGTTTAGTCTTCATCCGATCCTTCTTCATCTCTACTTCTTATATTGATGCTTGTGTTACTAATATGGTGACCTAACATAAATACCTTTGAGATTTCAGTTGGAGGGCTTGCATTATGATTTTCTACATCCTGTAATAATATTAGTCAACATATTCATAAAATTTAGATTAAAATTCATGGTAATGGTTTATTATGTGTAAAAATAACTAATTATATTAAATTTTTTTATTTCAAATTTGTTTTAAAACATAATGTATCATACCTCATTTTCATTCAAAAATGTTGTTGTAAATTCATCTTCTGTTTCTTTTGTCACAAACTCGTGTGTCTCCACGTCATCCTCATTTACTACATCTTCTTCACATGGGGTCTCTTCTTCACTATATTGAGAGTCCCCTGTTGCATCTTCATTTTCTGATTCGGAATCTTCTAATTCATTTTCAGCTACTTGCAAATCATCGCTAGAATCCTATTTTGTAACATATGAAACAATATTATTTTGTAAATAATATTCCAAGAGTGTCTATTAATTTGAAATTATAACCATTTCCATTAGTTTATGTTTACAAAAAAATATGCTATACCTCGTCACTTAGGAAACCATCTTTGAAGTGATTGATTATTTCTGCATCTTCAGTGACTTTCTCACTTCGATATATATGCATGTTATTGTTGTGGTTAAATTCGGTGTATTTAATTTTGAACAAATACGGTTTCCCTATTATTGCATTGAGTTCATTCGGAAAATATTCATCTGTATCCATGCCTTGTTTTTCCATTATCTCCCACGCTGAAATCCCAATCATCTTATGGACATTTTTGTCAAAAATAATCACTTGTGCAGAGCCGCTTTCATCGAATATTCGAACAATGATTTTGAACCTGCACATGTATTAATGTTTAACTTGTTTTGTTTTTTAAATACGATAATTGAAAACATGTTACACCCTCAACAATATATTTCAACACACTGTATTCCGTACATGGATGCAACTGCGTATGTTTGTCCGTGGGTTCTGCAATGCCATAACTGATTCTTATTCTTTGAACTGGAGCTTCGTTTTCCCATTATTGGTGTTACTTTTGTATTACATGCTTTGCAACCAATGTAAGTCCAACCACTCTCATACTGTACGCTGTGAACTGTCGCGTAAACAACGCAGCATGTATCCTGTTTTTGTTATTAATGTTTGGTAAAATTTGATGATGTTTAAACAATGGCACGTTTTAGTCGGAAACACTTAAATCAATAATCAGAGTAAAATTTGCAAAGTTACCGGTTCAATACTGCGAATCATGCCTACCAATCTTTTTACACATCCTTGCATGAATTCCGCTGGTGTAACTACATGGCTGGCCTGGTCGTATGATTCAATCTTTAATTCCCTAGGGTCATATCCCTCTTGCGATTCGTAGCTGTATTATGTATGAATTTTATTAACTTTGAACAAAGTACGTACTTATTTATATAAACTTGTATTATTCATGTTACCTTTTCCGGAATGAAACCAACGGCGGCAGATCCCTATTAATGAAAATCTTTGTGCCAAATAAAGCGTTATGTATAGATGGCGTATCTGCGTTATGTGTAAGTTTAATTAAATCATATGAATGAAAAAACATACTTATTTTAATGGCGGCTATGGTGCGCTAAATTTATAAAACAATTAAAAAAACTTACTATCCCAATATTTGACTTTCCCCAACACCAATAGAAAGTCTATATGTCCAAGTTGATCAAGTTTCTCTTTGTAATCATTTCACATTAATGCCCATTGATCCCAAAATATACAATCAATCCTGAGAGACCTGTGTGGATTGAAATAGATATGTTTTTATTTAAATTATAACAGCATCATTAATATAATATTTTGTGTAAATAAGTATGAATAACACATTCTGAGCATCTTCAATCACAACACTCCTGCGGATCTCCCGGCTACCATGGCTATTGACTGATACAATTTTCCCAATAGCTACTACTGTTCCTATAACATCTGCCAACAATAACGAAAAATAAAGAAGATTAAAACATCACCTTTTGAGTATAAAATTACAAATTTTTATAGCAAGCAACACATACCTACGCAATCATGTTCATGATACTCGTTATCTGTATTCAAGATATGAGTGAATGGCTCATAAATAAAACCAACATAATTATCGTCTATTTGCTCAACTTTGGTCACTTAGGTCCCTTTGTAGAAACAAATTTTGTACCTGTGTGGTAACAATGGTAATCTACCATCATTTTCAGCCACTTCAAATTTTGAGATGATATAACATTGGCCCTCTTGTAAAAGTGGTTCAAATTTAAACATCAGCTCTTTTTTTATGTAAACTTGGATTCGATTGGACTGTTTAGACAGTTATAAATGTTAGATTTTATTATCAATACTTTTCAATATATATAAATTATGCGCGTATAAATTCAAATTACCCTCGCATCTTGCAAAACAAAATCCAAACTATATGGATCATGTTCTTCATTCAACTTGTGAGAATGCCAAATAGATATACATCTCCCTTTTATTACCATGTTAGTAATCATGGGGTCAACATTCTCTAAAGGAGTTATTTGTTATTCATGTATGTTTACTCCTGTAAATATTTACACATACATTTGTTGGTAAATATATTTATAAACAATGCTATTATTAATAGTAATAAACAATATGTATACCTCGTGAACTGCTTTGGAAATTGGCATTCTTCCTTTGAATACTTCTTTCACCAAATTGAGATCTCCCTAAAATATAGTTATTCACTCTAGGACTTTTGTGGCAGTCTTGCTTAACTTCTACAAAAATTAAAACATAAAATAATATGAGTAAATTTAATAAGAATCTATATATAAACAACAATATATAACTTTAAATAAAAACAATCATTTAATTATGAGTTAAATAGTTTGGAAGAATAACCTTGATACTTTAAATTAGAATCATGAATGGTGCTTCTGGTCTTTCCAGAACTTGATTGGGGGCGTAAAGAAGATGTTTGATAACCAAAACTCATTTTTGAGTTTCTGTTTCTTCCTACACATTATTAGGTAATGGGAAATTATATAATAACTGCTAAAAAGTTGTCCTAACAAACACAATTAAAATAACAATACCTTCCAACTCCTTTCCATATTTTAGAGCCTGATTCCTAGGTGTGTCGCTTTCTACCATTGGCATAGACATAAACGTCGATCGAGTGTTTGCTGATGGAGATGTTGCAGAAGATGAACAACTATGTTGTAACGTCTTGTTACTGATTGGAGCATCTAGAGTTTATAATCAAACAATACATTATTACAAATTAATACAAAAGTATATCACGGCAAGCTAAAAAATCTAAATTAAACATACGCCTTTGGTATCTAAAGTTATATTTAAATAACAATATAAATTACACAATAGTAAAAAGATTTTACCATCACATACTTTCGGCACATACCGCGAACGGCTTTGAGAGTTCCTTCCTAATGTATTACTTTCAAACACTTTTTTACCCGTGCCAATTGTTTTCTTACTGTGACTTTTAACAGTTGTTGTTAAAAATATAAACAAAAAATTTTGTGTTAATTCAAATAAAACAAATCCACTTTAAAAAAAATTAAAAAATTATACATGAGGCTTGTCTTCCTTGTGTCACTTTCCAATATGGGACTTTTGGTTGCATTTTTTTTCCTTTTCAGAACAACCTCATGTAAATATATTCATATTAACGAAATTACCAAACAATTACAAAAACAAAACAGTTTCAATTAATGACTTTTGAATGATTAATAAGCAACAAAATAACTTTTGAAAACCCTTTGTCACTTTTGTTCAGTTTACCTTCAGTCATAATTTTACCCATTACATGTGTTTGTAGATGTCCAGTTTTAGCAGCTTCTGATAGAAAAGCAACCAAAAACATATGTTAAAACATAAAACACAAAACTACAGAAAAAAACAATTAAATAGTTAAAAAATACTTTGTGGGTGATTTGGTGAATCTCAAGCTTCAATTTCTGAAACAACAACAAACACACATTAATATTTAAAATTCTTTAAACATACAAAACCATATACAAAAATAACATACAATGCCTGTTTTGTGGTTTTCTTGATGTGTCTGATTCCAATATCTCAACATCGATAGTTCTAGCTTTCTTATTGGTACGTGATTCTGTTTGAAAAAAATTATATATACCTTTAAAGACCAAAACCATCACAATAATACCTTTTCATTCAGAACCAATAATTCAAAAACAATACAAACAATACAAACATAAAATATCACAATAATACCTTTAGAAACAGAAGTACCACTCTTAATATCTTTAGCTCTTGTAAGCCTTTTCGATTGTCTTTGTGGCTGCATCTTTCAATAAACTGTGTGTGTATACTGACTCAAAAAATATTGAATGCGTTTGTATGTAATGCCAATACAATATATTATATATAACTTACAACTTAAGATAAAATTTTATAGAATCATGCATATAATCAAATTGATAACCGGGCCTAAATATATGCCTATAATATATCACCATATATATTCCTAATATATATCCACATATAATTAAGAAATATATCCACATATAATTAAGAAGATAAATACAGGATAGAGAAAAACAGTTATGTATATAGATTATGATTTGGAATATGAAACTAAAAGATAAATTAGCATAATTGGGTTCATTACTTGAGACGTTTAAATGCTATCAAACAGACTCAAGTTCAAACCTAACCTACGCATATTTTTTGAGTTATAATACCCAAACGAAAAATTGCCAACGTGGCATTACGTGGCATTGACTGGGCAAAACGTGGCATTGAGGTGGCATTACGTGGCATTTCGGGTGATTAATGACATCATGTGCATCCTGTTATATATATGTTATAGATATAAAATAGAGAAAAATACAGAAAGAGAGAAGAAAAAGAGAGGATTTTGAGATAATCTGTTCGTATAAACTTAACCGATTTTATATGTTGAGCTAATCGATTATTCATTGACACGTGTTATAAACCAATGATGTAAAGTTTTGTTATATATTATTAGAAGCTGGTAATAAATTAACCAACTTTGTATTTTTGTATTAGTGGAGATATCGCCACTATTGTTATACTATTGTTATGGAATGAATGGGAGTTGGTCATTATGGGAACACCAACTAGGTTTATTTTTATGGAGTGATGATTAAGACATCATTGAGTCTAATTCATGTCTACTAAACAAAGCATGTGTTTTTCGTGTTAAAGCGTGAGTTAGTCGGTGATTTGTGTCTTTTTCAAGGTCGTGGTCGGGAAAGTAGCTATCAATATTATTGTTTGTTGGTTGGACTTAATCTATCCGTTTATTTATTTTCTTTACAGCAATTATAAATGTTTCCATGCCTTATTCCTACCCTATATCATTTTACACCGATCATATATGTCTTGTTCATGAATTTGAACATGTATGTATGGTTTTGTCGCCTTCGTTGGTTTAAAAATTATTGGTAAAGATAGAATAACATTTATTGTCGAGGTAAATTAAAAATGGAACCAAAGATGGAGCTTGGGCCTCTCTATGGTCATGTTTGGCAACAAGCATTTGGAAGCGTTTAGGAGCGACAAACGGTAAGCATTATAGATGAAAAGCTTGTTTGGCAACACCTCAACAAGCGTTAGAATATTGTCTTACCGCTCCAATCTAAATGCTTCTTGATTAAGCATTCCACAGTTGCTCCAAGCGTTTAGTTTATGAAATTACATATATACCCTCATTTGTTTAATCATTTATTTTATTTTAATATGTATATGACCCTTTTCGTAATTTTACAATTTATAATTACTACTACAGCTACGTTACCAAACACATTTTTTAAACAAACAACTACAGCTTACTGCTTACTGCTTACTGCTTACTGCTTACTGCTTACTGCTACTGCTACATGTCGCCAAACATAGCCTATACCTTTCTGAGCTAGTTACAGGTCTGGATCATAAGTTATCTTGGCTTGAAATTGAAGCGTTTTACGCAAGCCATTGTTCAATATTTTATTTGAAACCGTCTATTTCACTATTTATTCTCCATCAAGAAGCTTCTTTTTTGTCCAAACCATTTTCAACTTCTAAGCAACTTATGTCTGTATCTGTATGCGTTGCCCCTATTTGATCGACATGTCGTTATTATTTGGAGCGATCCTTTCATCCGACGTAAAGTGGCCACTCATAATCGAAAAGATGCATGATTGGTATCCCGTTGATCCCAAATCAAGCAGTTTGCATGGCTTGCAAGGTTACATGGTAAAATTCTGGTATCCAACTCTTGATTCTGCATTACACTTTTTAGGAAGTTGCTTATACATTACCGGATTGCAGGTATTCATCGGCATAGCCATGACCCAAGGTGATGTGCTCTACAATTTCATAAAAGTACTCGACACACTTTGTTCGGATTATATCGTCAATTTAATGATCCGAAAATCAAAGAGGATGTCCCCAGGAGTAGTAATTCACCGCCTGATCTTCCTTGTCTATCTTATGATGACGATAAATGTACCTGTTTATATCTCAAGGATCCAGCTACTGCGTGGATCGCAATTGTTGGCTATCTATTCATGGCTATTGTCACTACTGCTAGTCTACCACACATCTTCCATCAAATCAAGTGGTACCATGTTAGAAAAATGACTTAAACTCTATACTTAATTTGAATTGATTTAGAATTTGGAAATTAGGTTATTGTTTTCTTTTAAATATGGTTCAATGACAATAGATTTCTTTGTACCTTCCAATTAGAGTTTTATCTTTGGTTTGATAATTTGAATAAAGCGTCCGCTTCGTTTGTCAAGTTTGTTATTTGCTCCATCCTTTAATTACAAAAAGTGATATTCAGAGTTATGAAGAAAAAGAGAAAAAAAAATGGTTAGTTTGGATTGAAGTTGGATTATTTTTTGTTTGAGCTGGTTTTGGTTTTTGGTTAGTCTCAATCAGCATAGTTGTTGAAAAATCACGATCTAAGTTTTGTTAATTGTTGGATCAAGATAAAATTCATACTATTTGTTCTAGACGCATAGTTCTATCATTTAACCATCCAGTTTTGTAATTTGATCTTTGAGAAAAGTGAAGCATTCGGTCGAAGTTGTTGGTTTTTTTGTTCGTCACTTTCTGTGCAGCTGTGGAAGAATTTCCATATCTCATTTGTTAACCATTGGATCATCATGATATTTGGGAACTAGCTTCTGGACACATGTCTACAATCTCACCGAAGAGATTCGTCACACAATTTTTGTAGATGGAGATATAGGTATTGGAAGTTGCTGGATTTTCAGAACGACTTGTGTATGTTTGGTATTCGAATTTTGTACTTGTTCGAATATGAGCCGTGAGTCGTATTATATACGTGGGTCATTAGAATTATAATCAGTATCATATTTGGGATGTTTGAGTTATAAGAGTCCATTCGTCCAGTTATTAATTGGCTCGGATTTGTTGAAACTTGGATAATAAGTTTGAATTTGAACCGTAATATTTCTCAAATAAGTGGGTCATTAGAATTAGAATTTGTATTTGATATTTGGAATCTGTAGATCGATGTGGTGTTTGAAAATTTGATTATAATCAAGTCGTTTGAATTTTGTTTGATCGCTGGGAATTTTTATGTTTGAAAACTTTGGATCTTCGTTTGTCAGACTTTTAAAGTTGGTTTCCTGAATTTGATTGTCTTTATTAAAGATCATTTGATCCGATTTGGTTTTGTTTGGTGGATGTTTTGAATTTGCTGGTTAACTTTTGATCGTTCTTTTTGAAGTCGTTAGCATTTGTTTTTAATCGTTTTTGGGAATAAATCGTTTGTTTGAATCAGGCTAGCATCTTTTGCGTTTGTAATTTTGAATTGATTTGAAATGTGAGGGAGTTTAAGTCACGGTGGAGATTGCTAGAAAAGTGACTTAAACTCTAAGAGATGTTAGAAAATATTATTCGGAGATTGACTTCTAGCTATTGTTTATTTCTTTGCAACAACCTAACTCCTGTGGTCCTCTAAGCGTCAACTGACGTTTTCTCGTTCTAGTGCAAAGGCACAGTATCGTGGTGTTGCCAATGTTGTTGCTGAGACATGTTGGTTAAGGAATTTTCTACGAGAGCTACATACTCCTTTGTCTTCCGCTACACTTGTTTACTATGATAATGGCACTGTTGTGTATCAATTTTCTAATCTTGTTTAGCATCAACGCACGAAGCATATAGAGATTGATATTCACTTTGTTCCGGATTTGGTTGCTGCTGGTCAAGTTTGAGTTCTTCATGTTCCCTCACGTTATCAGTATGCGGATATTTTTACCAAAGACTTACTTTCAACTTTGTTTGAGGAGTTTCGTTCCAGTTTGTGTGTCCGGTGTTATCCCGATCAAACTGGGAGTGTTAATCGTATGTTTGATAGAGCCCAAGTCTAGTTTGTAAGGGCTAAGGCCCTAGTATTATCTATTAGGGTTTGTACTCTATATATGTATTATTCAATATTATGAATGAGTTTGTTCAAAAAAAAAATATTATGAATGAGATACGAAACACATTATTATCTTACAAGATTTCCATTTTTTTTCCTCTTTAATTTCCATCTCTGTAATCAATTTTACGTCACCTAAAGATAGGCCGACACAGTAATTTATAATTTTATATATCTGGGACCGACGCTTTACCGAAGTAGGCCAAATTCGTATAAGTTATAAACATAGCTTAAACTGAAACGGTTCCAATTTGGTCAAATAGGTCCAAATAGGTCGAACCAGTCAAAAGCCGCCCAAAGTGTACTGAGATGCATACAACCTCCTAAAACTTGTTTATGACTATGAAAAGAGGCATAAGTCGAGCTACAAGAAATATTCCCGCTGCTCGAACTATAAATATTGCATGAATAATATAAGGTATCTCACAGGGTTTACATTATCTAACAAATATGGAGTTTGCCACAATATGTTATCTCAATAACATAATAATGAACCTCCCTGTTCTTGATATGATATTATCATTAAATTTATAAATTGTTTTGGCAGGTCCTATAAGTTGTTGGAGCTTGGGGTTGAGTCTTGGCTTTCAGCCTTTCACCCTTAACTACATCTTTATATCATTATCTTGTAATAATTATACTGGGTCCTAATGCTTCGTGTGTAATAGTGATTACCTCGTGTCTATTGAATATTTTTGTCATTGATTTAGAGTATCTTCTATACAGTTTTTTATACTTGTATTTCAGTCATTGACGTTTTCAATGTTATATGAAGTTATTATATTAACCATGCGTAGCAGGTGTGTATATTTATTTGCATGATATATTGATATTATTAAATATTTATATGAGTAAGGATCAAATAAAAAGTAAAATTAAAATGAGAAGGGTGACAAGAAAACTTAGCCGCACATTTTAGATGCACCTAAAGAAATAGATGCATCTCCCCTTAAATTTCTCTTCTTCAACATCTTCATTTGGAGAGTACTTCGGGACCGACTTCCAACTAGATGGAATCTCAGTCGCAGAGGGATCGATATGGACACACTTTCTTGCCCTGTTTGTGGTTCAAGCATTGAAACTATTAACCATACTCTATGGTTTTGTTCGCTTGCCACTTCCGTTTGGCATCGAATTTCCAATTGGTTGGACATTGATCTTCCTAGCCCATCTAATATCCAAGACTTGGAAATTTGCGCATTATTAAAAAAGACATCCGGGAAGTGATTTGTGACGTAGTTTTGTGGTCCCTGTGGAACTTCAGAAACGATTTGATCTTCGGTTCTTCTCCGCCAAATCGTAGTCTTTTATTTGATTCAATTGTTGGTAGTTCGTTTAGATGGTTCTCCTCTAGAAACAAGTTGTCCTCCATTTCTTGGAACAACTGGATTCAAAATCCTTTAATGGATCTCTATTTGTAATCTTTCTTCTAGCATCTTGCTAGTTCTAATAAAATTCTGCCGTTCAAAAAAAAATTTCTCTTCTTCATTTGAAATGTGTGGCTCAAATTTCTTCTCATTCTTTTTATTTCAATATATCTTCTTACTAGATCTATTCCTTTATTTATATATACTGTTTATCTTTAAACTATTTCTTGATTAGTTATCAAACAATTTTTATATTAACCAAGCGTAGTAGGTGTGTATATTTATTTCCATACCGGTTCGACAAAATATAATATTTGATGCTGATGACACCCACATTAACTTTTGTTAAAATGTTGTGAAATTGAAATAGAATGGATCATAGAGTTCGTAGTTTTCTTTTCTTGGCAAAATTTGCCGTTGTTTATTGTTTGCACTTTCCAATAATAAGGGTAAATAAAGCAAGAAACTGGGAGAAAAACATCATCTTTCTGTACAATATAGGCCATTATTTGCAATGGATTCACATGAACTTAAAAACGAAAAATGTGAGATGCATGTAATTACTGTTTGCAACCATTTTGGGTTGAGATGATTAGTACTCAACCTCATGTTTACATGTTCACTATTTGTGTAGCTAGCTTGCGTACGTAGAGATATGCCGGTTTCTTTTATTTGATATTACTACCAGAAATGTGTTACTTAAGGATTGAGGCACTTTAAAGTGTGACAATATTGATGTGATACAAATTAATGAAAAGTAGAAAGAATCGTGTGCCCTTAGAAATTTATGAGCCAAGCCTGCAGAAAAACTAGCAGAACATTGATGGAGTTCTGAAGTACATGTGACTAGCCCATGAAATTTTTTGGTGGGAGAGACACATCTGATCTGGAAACAAGGATAAGTCTTGCTCAAAATCCTTTATATAAGAATCCGAACTGAATAGGTATTCATGTACTCCATTTCTATGTAACAGAATGAAAATCAATGTTTCCGTCAACCAAGCGAACATAGGAGGTAAGTGTTGTAAACTAATAAATTCTATATTGCTTAATGCATAATTGTTGTTACATTTCGGAAACTAAAAACAGGAAAAGGAGATATATTTTAATATCAAATCTGCACAACACATATATGTCATTAATCTGTGTTGTAAGCGCTTGGAATTGAATCAACTTCAAGTTGTTTTTTAGATTTAGAGTGGATCCAAAAGTCTCACTCATATCTAGATCTTGGGATCTTACTCCATTTGGGAGATCCCAATTGAAGTGGTAGAGTAGCCTTGCAAGAGGAAGCTCAACGTTCGCCAACCCCATAGCCATCCCCGGACACATTCTTCTTCCAGCCCCAAACGGGATAAGTTGAAAATCTATTCCCATCATATTAACTGAACTCTCGATAAATCTTTCTGGTTTGAAACTTTCAGGATCAATCCAGTAATCTGAATCAGATGCTAGTTTCCATGAGTTGATAAGAACTTTTGTATTGGCGGGAATAAGGTATCCACCAATCTCACAATTCTCGCGACACTCTCTAGGGACTAACAATGGAAGAGGAGTATGCAACCTCAAAGTTTCCTTAATTACTAGTTTGAGGTAGTCAAGTTCTTGAATATCTGATTCGTAAATCTTCATCTTTCCCTTAAATACCTGTCTAAGCTCGGTTTGTGCTTTCTTCATTGCACTTGGATTTCTCATTAGTTCTAACATTGCCCATTCAATTGTCACTGAAGCAGTATCTGTCCCCGCTGCAAACATATCCTGTTTTCATAACTTATAAGGTCAAGTAATAAAGATTAATATCAACATTAACAAAGACATTTGATAAAACTTGACACTAACCAAGAGTACTGCTTTGATGTGGTCCAAAGTTAACGGAAACTGAAACGCACCCTCATCTTTGAGCCTCAAAAGAACATCAAGAAGGTCTTCATTGTAGTCATTCTGCCCATCTGGACGACGTTGTTCTTGATGGTCCGAGATGATACTATCAAACATCTTATCAATCTTGTCATGTATTGTCGTCAATTTCTTTCTCATCCCCGGTAACCAAATGGATAAGTTTGAAAGATGGAAACAAGTCAGACACATCAAAACCACCAGATAAAGCAATAATCTCTTCAATCAACGCAAGTAGCGTCCTCTGATCCTTGAATCTACTTCCCACTGCAACTCTAGTTGCAATCACATTCATCATAGTGAAAATCTTGTGAGTAAGATTAATTGGTTTCGATTCATGCATACGAATATCTTCAATAAGTTTCCAAGATTCTTCTTCACGAACCGAGTGAAAAGATCTAACCTTCTTGGCACTTAGAAGCTCCAAAATGCATATTTTACGCATTTGTCTCCAGTACTCGCCATAAGGTGCAAAAACGATGTCTTTATAGTTATACCCGACAATTTCAGCAGAAAGCATCTTTGGTCTATCTGCGAAAACAAGATCGTGGGTTTTCAGGATTTGTTTGGCTAACACAGGAGATGAAATTACAATGGCCGAGACTTCACCGAGCTGTAGATAAAAAATTGGTCCTAGTTTCTGGGCCAACTTTCCGAGAGCTCGATGTGGGAGTGCTCCTACGAGATGATGCAAGTGTCCAATAAAAGGGAGTTTCCATGGTTGTGGTGGAAGGTTATTATTGTTGGTTTTTCTATGCTTTGTAAACAAGAAAAACAAGGCTACAATGAAAAGAAAGAGAGAAAAGGGTATCCGGAGTTCCATTTTTATTTCCAGTCAATTGCTTCTTGAGACATTTAAATCACAGATGTCAACTATAAATAAATAGAGGTGACAAAAAAGACAAAATTGCTTATCGGTTGTCTTCCGTCATATTTTAATTTGTTCAGTAAACTTAACTCATTCTTTATTATATGCAGCAAAAGAGAAAAGGAGACAAAAATATGATTTTCACCGATTTGATTCCATAAACACAATAAAACGATTTAAATAAACGTTAGTGATGGAAATAATATGACCATAACTTAATGAATATTGTTTATAAATCAATATATGTGTTAATTCTGCTAAAAAATCAATATATTGTTGGCCTTGGATCTATGATATTTCTAACTTACTTCAATATATACCAAGTAGAAAGAAACAATTGAAACTGTAAATGCTTTTAATTTAAATCTGTCATCATTTGTTTATACATAAGTTCTAAGTATATATACATAATGAAACGACACAAGTAAGAGTTGTGTTGGTTCGTTTCGTCCAACTGTCGTGTCTTTTGGCTTTGTAACTGCCAAGAAACTGTTTCTGTGTAACTGCTTAACTGTCGGGTTTGACTTTTGTTTCTGACTTTGGGTTTGACTTAGTTAGATTGGGATTAACCCAATATTCTCCCCCTTAATCACAATCGCATTGTCGTAGATCTTTGACTCTAATTAGTTGTCTCATTGTTGTCAGCCTTTTGATATTCTCCACTTATGAATTCGACTTGTAAATCTTCTCTTTCGACGCATTCTCTTATGAAGTGGTATTTTATATCAATATGCTTACTTCTTTCATGAAATACAGGGTTCTTAATTAGTTCTATGGCAGACTTGTTGTCAACCATTATTGTAACATTTTCTTCTTGTGTGTGTGTAAGCTTGCTTAGTAATCTCTTTAACCATAATGCTCGTGTCGCTGCTGCTGTTGCTGCAATAAATTCGGATTCACATGATGATAGAGCTACCGTGGCTTGCTTTTGTGTACTCCAACTGATTGGTGATTCACCATAGTAGAATATAATTTCAGTAGTTCCTTTTCCTTCTTGAGTGTTGACTCCGTAGCTACTGTCACTATAACCTTGTATCTGGTTTCCTCCATTGTGTTTGTAGGTGATTCCATAGTCTTTTTTTCCTTTTACATAGCGTGGTACTTGCCTTATAGCTTTCATGTGTTGTTCCTTTGGTTTTTGCATAAAACGACTAAGTAATCAAACGGAATAACTTAAGTCGGGTCTTGTATGTAGCAGATATCTTAAGCATCCAATTAAACTTCTATATTCAGTTGAGTTGACCATTGTTTCTTCAGTTTTCTTTGTCAGTCTTGTTCCTGGATCCATAGGTATTAGAGTTTCGTTGCAACCTAACATTCCAACTTCTTTTAGGATCTTGCTTGCGTAGGCAGATTGTTTTATTGATATGTCACCTCTAGTTTGTGTGACTTCAATTCCTAAATAGTAGGATAATAATCTTAGGTCACTCATTTCGAATTTTTCTTCCATTTGAGCTTTGAACTTGTCTATCTCCTTCTTTGGTGTGCCAGTGATGATTAAATCATCTGCATAGACTCCTATTAGAAGTATTGAGTCATTTGATTTTTTTCGTGCAGACAGCTTGTTCCAAAGCACATTTCTTAAAATCTAAAGACTTTAAGGTGTTGTCTAATTTTATGTTCCATGCACGTGGTGCTTGTCTTAAATCGTATAGAGCCTTTATGAGTCTATAGACTTTTCCATTATCTTCTTTCTTTATAAATCCTTCGGGTTGTGTAACATACACTTCTTCTTTTAAGTCTCCATGCAGAAATGCAGATTTGACGTCAAGGTGATGTACTTCCCATTTATTATTAGCAACTATGGCTAATAGTAATCAGACAATTTCCATTCTTGCTACAGGTGCAAAGACTTCTTCAAAGTCTATGCCATGCTCTTGTATGTAGCCTTTTGCTACTAGTCTTGCTTTATGCTTGACTGTATTTTCATTAGCATCTTTCTTGGTCTTGAATTCCCATTTTAATCCAATTGCTTTATGTCCTTTGGGTAGAGTGGTTAGTTCCCATGTATTGTTTCTATTGATGGAATCTAATTTGACCTTCATTGCTTCAATCCATTTCTGATCGCTTGATACTTCACTGTAATTCTTAGGTTCATCATCGGCCAGTAATACCTCATCGGTGTTTTCGTATAAATCATTTAATGTTCTAAAACCTTGTAATGGTGTATGATCAAAGTTTGGATGTAAATTTGTGGTTGCGTTTAAACCACTATTACTTTGATAGGTTGATCGTACTGAGGTAGTTGGCGTAATTTGAGAGTTTACTCGCGATGAAATTGTTGATGGTGTGTGAAGTGTTTGTGATTGTGAGGGTGAGTTTGTTGTTGATGTTGCATATTCATCATCATCATTGTTAGGGAAATCGTTATCTTCTTCATTTGGTTGGATTTCTTGTTCTTGATGTTCATTTGTGGCTTCAATATTTTCAACTTTGAAGTCAAACCATTCAGGTTCATTGATGCGCGTACAAGGCGCGTTCGGGGTCAAAGGGACTTCCTTTTCGTCGAGCAAGTTTTTCAACACCCTAGGCAGTGAACCTAATCATTGTAGTGCAGTATTGGGTAAGCCTCGGGAATTGATATCGTTCTCTAGGGGAATAGGAATGCTAGTGAGAAGTGTACTACGCTAAGGTTTAGGTTGAGGAAGATTCTTTTTTTATCTTTTTATGTTTTTTAGAAAGCTAAGGGTAAAATCTCGGGGCTTGGATTTGGGGGGTGGTACTTCTACCGATTACTTCTACTATTCTAATTATCTAATACTGCGGGTAGTCTATGTCTTTTTGATGTGTGCTCGTATGATGATTAAAAATGTGCTTACCTAGATACTATTACTCCCTAGTTATCTTTTATTGGTGGTTGAAATGTCACGTCCTTATTCTTAATGCGTTGTGTTTTATAAGGTCCTAGGGAATGCTTATGCCCTAACTCTTTGAGAATACCTTAAGGTTATTGCCTACGAAATCCACTAGATGTTTCATAAACTAACCTAAAGGTTATCTTTGGATGTTTAGACTACGAAATCCGCTAAGTGATTCATAAACTAAGGTTCACAAAGATTACTCAAGCATTTAAACACAACGATAGCCTAGTGCAGTCCTAAGCTATTTACAATTAAGATAAGAGACAACCAATCAATAATAAACAACTATGTTTCATAGATATAAGCAAACACAAAAGAAATTTAGCCGGACATGTTAAACAAGCAAGCATACATACATTCAATGGAAGACATAATGAAATCAATGAAGTAAAACACTTATCTTGATGTAAAATAGGGTTTGGCAACCATAAGATACTGTCCAATTCGGACTACAAGCGTTTAGGGTTTTTACTCCACAAGTCTACCTCTACAAAATTCTGAAAATTCGATTTCTATATATAATTTTACACTTGCGACGGCGTCGCCTTATAGGTGGGACGCCGTCAGATCGCCGTCATTAGGGTTTTCGTCTTGGCCAAGTAATCGTTGGGACGACATCACGTTGTAGTTGTGAAGCCGTCGGGCTTCAGCAAGGACGTCTTCTGATTCTGGATCTAGGCCGTCTGAGATGAAAAGTCTTTGTGACGCCCTGCCTCTTCAAAGCCTGACGCCGTCAGGTGTATTTTAGCAAAAAGTCTACTGAGCCGTCTGAGATTTTAATTCGTATAAAGGGACGACGTCGCCCTTTAGTTGGGACGTCGTCAGCTTCAATTCAGCAGCTTGAGTGTCTTCGATCTTGACTTAGCCATTTTCTTCATATACTCACTCCTTTTCGTCCAAATATGCGTCATTCCATCATTTTGCTTCCAAGAGACCTAAAAAGTGAAAATGAACGAAATTAAGCAGTAACGGATATAAAAGTGGGAGATTAAGGGCTTAAATGACCCCTTAAAAGTGTACGTTTTAAATCCTTATCAAATATCCCTACACTTGGTATTTGCGTGTCCTCAAGCAAATGTGCTTTTGGCCAATCAATTTATAAGTTAGGGGCTTGAAGCATTGGTTTAACATAATTCACAATAAGTAAAAGCACCGCAATAGTCATAACAAGCACGGAAATTATATACTAGCACCTCACAAGGGGTGTTGGATTCTCTCATCTCTCGGGTGTATATGAAATATAGTAAATGGAAATTGAAGATAAACACTCATTACCTGGTCATAGTACATAGATTACCATAGTATTGAGACTAGATCAAACCTCCACCGCTTTGGCGTAAGCACCTAGGAACAACTATCTAAGAGGTCTTTAAAAGGGTTGTAATTTTAGGCTTACGGAAGGGAAACAAAAGGTTTGGTTAGATAGGCGATTTAGTGGTGGCAAGTCAAAAATCTTATGTTACAAGCATGAAAAGAATGGTGTTGCTAAGCCAAGACTAGACTCACTAAACTCTAGAAAACTTGAAACAAACATACAAAAATTGAAAAACATAAACATAAAGATAGATGTAAGATGGTAGCCCGTATTTTTTTTTTTTTTTTTTTTTTGCATACACTTTTACTCTACCATTCTCTATGATAACATCAACATATAAGGGATTTATAGGAGCATCCTTACCCTTGAGTTTTTATTACTCTAACACTAATTTGAACCGATTTGAAAAGATCAAAACACTTGGAGTATTTAATTACGTAAATAAAGGGAATTTGAATTTAACGTTCTTTCCTGTCACTCCATAAAATATTACTTTTACCCATGAGTCCCAATCATCCCAAAACTATGTACAAAAGATATGACTCGACTTAGCAACCATGCAAGTAACTAGATAATTGAACTAAGGGTTTAGTATGATAACAATAATGCACTAAAGGTGAGTGCATACAAGGTAGGCTAAGGCGATTTGGGTGTACATTTGGGGGTGGATTGTAAACAATGCTCTTCATTGATATTCCGGAAAACCGAAACATCACGAGAACCGCGAAAAGGATAGGCTCTGAGGGGTTAACTAGGGGTATCATGTACTAAAGATGAGTACATCGCAAGGGTGTGGGGTAATTACTCGACCGATGTGGAAGAAGTAATTATAATACGGTTATCAAATAAGGCTTATCCTAATGCCTCTTATCATTTAGTCATTCCTAACTACACAAGTGTAGTCTCACTAGCAATCTCGGAATGCATCACAAAACAAGTTCTAGATCATTATACTACCGGTACACTCTCGAAGCATTAAAGGTGAATGATTTAATTCCTATAGATCTAAGGGCGAACCTCACATTTTTGGGGTGGAATTTGAGTGGTAAACGGTTTTTGTGCTAGTCATATAACTCCTATCCATGAGACGCTTTATTAAAACTAAAGTCTGACTCATACATGTCATGAAATTTTTTAAATTTGGTGCTAAAATTACCCTAACAAATATCTCTCATAGCTTATTGCACAAATGAAATAGGACAAGACAAATATTCAAGGATAAGCATAGTATCAAAGTTCCCGTTTTATTCTCCCTCCCTACACTTAAACTGAACATTGTCCCCAATGTTCCCCGAAAGTATCAAAGTTATGATAACGGAAGGTAATTAAAAGAGAAAGAAACTAGTACTCCCCTGATTAGCTCGGTAGGATCCATGTGAAGTAGTGGTTAAATTCTTTCCCAAGAAGAATGTATGCGTGATAAGCTTCATCCAATATTATGTTTCTTCTTCTTGATAAATAAAACCTGCACACTTTAAGAAAATAGACAAAATGTTCGCATAAAATCGACGGTAAAACTATATATTACTCAACTATACTAGGATATAATGCTTGTGGAATGGATGTTTGCAGTTTTTCTGGAAAATTAAGACATGAGAATTTCCAAAAATTTATAATTCGCACAGAAAACGAGAAAAAATTTATAAGTTGTTTTTGCTCCTCCTGACGTTGTCAGGCTGACGCCGTCAGGTTGTCCTGACAGAAACTAGTCTGCTGCGTTTTCCTGGAAAAGTTACACCTTTAAAATCTGGAAAAATTTATGCAAAACACCCATTATGACTCGATACAAGAATTTGACTCTAACAAACACACATATATATCAATTTCAATAATCGTAATTCTCATGTTCACGTTCTTTAAAAAACGTGTGTAATCCTCCCTACACTTATCTTATTGTAAAATACCTTTATATGTAATTAAGACGAGGTTAAAGACAAAATAAAGCATTTTCACAAATTCAAACATGAGATCATACAATAATGAAAAGATATATGACACACAAACAAGCAAACAATTAAGCATGGGTTGCCTCCCACGAAGCGCTTTTCTTTATTTATGAGTCTTGTAGCTAGACTCGAAGTCGTGCTCCTACGTGACTTCATTGCCGTCACTTTCTTCCCCATTACGATTTCTATTGGGGTTTTCCATGTTATAGTAATGTCCTGTTATGCATCTTTCTAGGAAATCATTTTCCCCCAATAGGTTCTATATTCCGGTCCTAGTTTCAAACAATCCTTATAGAACCCAAAAATCTTATTCATCACATAATCTACTCCTTTCTAATTATCTTCCTCATTCCTATAGTAGACCGATAGCTTAAGTTCTTTTTCATCATTGGATAGTGATGAAAATTTCTCAATCTTAAATGGCATTTGGTAAGCTACATCATCGGTCTCATCCTTGAATCTAACTATCCCTAACGACGGATCATAAGTCATCCTGGTGTTTTCTATGAAAGGCTTTCCTAGAATTACGTGGGACAAGCTAGGATCTATGGCCGTACTAATATCCTCCACAATTATGAAATCCGTAGGGTACGTGAAACTACATACATAGACGGGCAATCCCTTAATTCTACCAAGAAAATTACAACTAACTCTAGGATCATCGGGATCTTGCCTATTTGGGATAGTGTTGAAACCAAGATCCGGACTCAACTAGGGTATGAGTGATATCAATTGATTGAATGAAAACAGCGGAATAATGATAACACAATCGACATCACTAATAAGGTTTTCTTTATTGATTGAAATAAAAACTACTACTACTATTACTAATGTACACACGCTATAATCGTGTGTCCAGACTCTCATTAGGAGATGAATACTATGAAAATAAAATGAAAAGGATAAATGAAAGGGATAATGGAAAGGGATACCTAAACCCTAGATGCCTACCCTCTTTATATAGGAGAGGAAGGTTACAAAAACCCTAGACATAGCTTACTACCAAAGCTACTATTAAATTATCTATAAAACCCTCATTGTTTCTTCTTTTTCATTCTTGCTCATTTTGTAATCTGCAATTCCCAACAATCTTCCCCTAAACTGGAATTTGACTATGTTAAGTTCCAGTTTCTCGATAGTACAAAACCACATGTATGAAGAAACAATGCCAAAACATGTCATCACAAATAATAAGCTGCACACCATGAATCTTCTTCCCCTTCATCTAATAGGGGTCTTGTGCGACTCGTAGACGCTTCCCCTCAAGTGATGCATGTAGATGGTAAGTATAAGCTTCCCCTTAAAAATATACGAACCATCTCAATAAGAATTTTATTTTATTTTTTATTTATTTTTTATTTATTTTTTATTTTTTTTATCACTAAACAAAGAAAATAATATGATTTTTTTACAACAAAACAAAAGAAACAAAGCGTAGCAGCAGAAAAATCAAATCAGCAGCAGCATCAAAATAATCTACCAGTAATAATGGAGAACCAGTAGAAACACCAAAGTATGCGTCTTATATCTTGTACTATCCACGTGACTCCAAACTCAGATGATACACTAGCAAATATGAGCATTAAGCACCTTTGATCTATAGATCTCGCCCCTTCACTAACACTGAGCACTACTACGTAACTCCTTAAAGCGAAAGCAAATGCGAGCATTAAGTACCTTTAATTTGTAGATCTCACCCCTTCACTAAATTCATCAAGTCTTGGTCACATCATTAATGCACGAACAAGTTATCTCCAAAGTGCCACACTCACTTTGAGATATGATAAGACATGCACTTGATCAACCAGTAGGAACTCCAGAACACCAGCAGGAACAGATCAACAAAAACCAATACCAGTAGAAACCGATCAGCAGCAACCGATACTACCAGCAGAAACCGTTCAGTAGAAACCAATATGAATCAAAATATGCAGCCAGTAGAAACATCAAATCAAGTCGAAAATATGTTAATTACTAGGGTTCATCGTTGAATAAAAATTCAACTCACCAAGACTAGTAAAACATTTGAAGACTAACTGTCAAGACCAGAATTAGCATATACAACAACCGACCATGAGCAGTATAAAAGTTATCCGACCAGAATTAAGTTATCACGCTGCCAATATTACCATTGTCTACCGGTATTCATAAAATTTGAACAGTACCCAATCAGTAGGAACTAAACAATGATCAGCAGGAATGAAACAAAAATCAATAGGAATCTGACACCCACTTGATCAATACTGATACGTTCACCAAATAAAACTGAGTGGGGACCAGCGACAACATAAGTCAATTATCATTGCTGCTATTATGAGAGACCCACTAAATACACAATATCAGTAGTAATAAAATAACCTCACGTGAGGGTCCCCTTAATAACAGATATCATGCGTCCAAAAAATATGATAGCATTTATTTGTACCTCGTAACATCATCAAAATTCATACGAGTTACATCTGCACATACCAAATCATCACGTGACCAGAGCATAATCCTACACCCTTAGTATATCCCCACGTATTACGACCAATCACAACCGCCCATATAGAAGACCCACGTGATGAATTAATAAAACCACAAACATGAACCAATCAAAAGACAATCCACCGTAACACCCATACTCCACACCACACTGAATTCCATCACCAATACTAACCCACCAATAAGAATAATGCATCAGTAGGAACCAAATGAAATCAGTAGGAATGAATGTGTTGGGACCAGCAGTAACGAACATAACAGCCCCACATGATTAGTACCAACATCCAATCACTATTATACAAACCATCCAAATACTAATTATAATTCGGATATTATGATTCCATACGCCTAACAAGACAAAATCCAATGGGTGATATGCTCCATGTGATCCAATGCAAATACATGTCCCACGTCAGACATAAACCAGTACCAATCCGTGGAATAATAATTAAATTGAAACGAATCAGTGCCCCATGTGATCAAATAATAAACTATCCCATGCGTACAAACCAAAGAAAAATCACAATAAAGTATACACGTGACCAACATCAATTAAAAATACTTTACTGACCTTTGTAGAATATATCAAAACATCAAAATATAACAAATGCATCGTCCAATCATCTTAGTTGATGCTTCGAACCCCAGCCGCCACACGATCATAATGAATAAAACCACCTGCTGCCTCGTTTCTTTTCAGATCTGCTGCCAAACTGCTTCAAAAATTCCTTTTTCTTGCTGCTTCTTTTCGTCTGCCACCATAGATGAATTAGGGTATAAACCCTAAATACATGAAAACCTTATAAACCCTAGATCGAGAGCCACGAGGCTCTGAAACAAATTGTTGAAACCAAGATCCGGACTCAACTAAGGTATGAGTGATATCAATTGATTGAATGAAAACAGCGGAATAATGATAACACAATCGACATCACTAATAAGGTTTTCTTTATTGATTGAAATAAAAACTACTACTACTATTACTAATGTACACACGCTATAATCGTGTGTCTAGACTCTCATTAGGAGATGAATACTATGAAAATGAAATGAAAAGGATAAATGAAAGGGATAATGGAAAGGGATACCTAAACCCTAGATGCCTACCCTCTTTATATAGGAGAGGGAGGTTACAAAAACCCTAGACATAGCTTACTACCAAAGCTACTATTAAATTATCTATAAAGCCCTCATTGTTTCTTCTTTTTCATTCTTGCTCGTTTTGTAATCTGCAATTCCCAACAGATAGGTTTCTTCATCACCCAATTATAGTATGTGCTAGTCATGATGTTTATTGGGGATTTGCGATCAATGTAGGTCTTTGCCATGAAAAGCTGTCCTATGCAACATGGTATGTTGAGATTCCAAGGATTTCCAAATTTGATTCGAGGGCTTCTCCTAACATACATATGACGAAGGTCGCGTACTAAGTGCGAGTGGCGTGAAAGTTCCTCTTCCGTAGGAAACTTATTGAAGTATTCATCACATATTTCGTCTACTTCATCGGTTGATTCTTCCTTAGGAGTTTCACTAACCTCAAGCATAGTCTCATGGTTCGCTTCGTCATTAGTCCTATTTGGTTTCACTAAGGTGATGGCATTGATGAATTGAACGTTGATACGCGTACAACGCGCGTTCGGGGTCAAAGGAACTTCCTTTTTTCGAGCAAGTTTTTCAACACCCTAGGCAGTGAACCTAATCGTTGTAGTGTAGTATTAGGGTAAGCCTCGGGAATTGATATCGTTCTCTAGGGGAATAGGAATGCTAGTGAGAAATTACTACGCTAAGGTTGGGGTTGAGGAAGATTATTTTTTTTAATCTTTTTTTATGTTTTTTTAGAAAATGGAAAGGTACGAATCTCGGGGTATTGGATTTGGGGGGTTGGTATTTCTACCGATTACTCTAATTATCTAATTATCTAAACTAAGGTGAGTGTAGTCTATGTCTATTGTTGTGGCTCTTATGATGATTAAAAATGTGTTTACTTAGATGTTATTACTCTCTAGTTATCTCCTATTGATGGTTGAATTGTTACGTCCTTATTCTTAACGCGTTGTGTTTTCTAAGGTCGTAGGGTATGCGCTTATCCCTAACTCTTTGAAGCTACCTAAGGTTAATGACTACGAAATCTCTAGGATTCATAAACTTAACACTAAGGTTATCTTTGGATATCTAGCCTACAATTCCACTAGTAAGTATAAGCTAAGGTTCAACAAAGATTAATCAAGCATTAAAAACACAACGGATGACCTATCGCAATACTAGGTCAATCACAATTAAGATAAAAGACAACCAACCAATATTCAATACCTAGGTTTCATAGATCTAAGCAAACACACAAGTAAATTAGCCGGACATGGAAAACATGCAAGCATACACACAAACAATTGAAGACATAATTGTATTAATGAAGTAAATTACTTATCTTGTTGTAAAATAGAGTGTGGAACCCTAAGATACTGCCCAAGACAGCCTAGGTTCGGTTTAGGTTTTACTCCACAAAACTACCTCTCTAAAATACTGAAAATTCGAATTCTATATATAGAGTTACAATATGCGACGGCGTCACTCTTTAATTGTGACGCCGTCGGGTCGCCGCCATTAGGGTTTTATCTTGGCCACGTCAACCCTGTGACGGCGTCACCTTATGCTCTTGACGCCGTCGGCTTCAACCTCTGACGCCGTCGGGATCCAAATCTAGGCCGTCTGAGTTGTGACGCACTACTCTTTTAAACCTGATGCCGTCACTTGCAAAATAACAATTTGCTCTATGAGTCGTCTCAAGGTGTGTCGTGACGGTGTCACAATTAAGCCGTGACGTCGTCCCCTTCAGTTCCAGCAGCTTGAGTGTCTCGATTCTTGACTTTGGCTATTTTCTTTGTATATTCACGCCTTTTCGTCCGAATAAGTGTCATTCTAGCAATTTGCCTTCAAGAGACCTAAAAAGTGAAAAGGAACGAAATTAAGTAGTAACGGATACAAAAGTGATCAATTAAGGGCTTAAATGACCCCTCAAAAGTGTACCTTTTAAATCCTTATCAAATATCCCTACACTTGGTATTTGCTTGTCCTCAAGCAAATGTGCTTTTAGCCAATTAATTTATAAGCTAGGGGTCATGAAGCATTAGTTTAGAATGATTCACAACACATATAAGCCCCGCAAAAGTCATAACAAGCATGGAAATTACATACTAGCACCTCACAAGTGGTGTTTGGATACTCTCATCTCTCGGGTGTATATATGAAATATATCAAGTTGGAAATGGAAGATAAACACTCATAAACCGGTCCTAGTACTAGATTACCATAGGCTTGAGACTAGATCAAACCTCCATCGCTTTGGCGTAATCACCTAGGACAAACTATCCAAAAGGTCTTTTAAAGGGTTGTAACATTAGGCTTACGGTAGGGAAACAAAGGGTTTGGTGGAATAGACGATTTAGTGGTGGCAAGTCAAAAATCTTTAAGTTACAAGCATGAGAAGAATGACGTTGCTAAGCCAAGACTCGACACTCCAAACTCTAAATAACTTGAAACAAACAAACATAAATTTAAAGATAGATCTAGGATGGTAGCCCGTATGTTTTTTCATCATTTTTTTTTCATACACTTTGTTAATACAAATAAGCCGTAAAAACATTTATTTATATTTTACGATCTTCTAATGTTTTGTCGATAACAAACGTAAAATCATTTTAACGAAACAAATATAATACGTAATTAGTTTGAACTAATAGTTTCTAACACACTTACATTTTCACATAAAACACTAAAACAAGTATAAGTGATTTTATGATTTAGTATTACATATGTACAACAACTAGTGTTTACATATTTGGGTAAAATATACACATAACTAGTATGTAGTATATTGGGTAATATAAATGGGTAGAAACTTAAGTACCATAACCTATTGACCAAATACATTGAATGTAGTTGGGTACAACCCAAAGTCCATGACCCATGGAGCTTGACCCATAACCCATTGCATGACATCATGCTTATATCATATATGGATCATATCCATAACCCATGGTATTGACCCATACCCATGTGACTAGGTGCATTGCACTCAAGAGATACATTGTATCTAGCTAAAGATCCATGGATCAACCCATGACCCATGACCCATAACCAAAATACCCATGGGTAAAGAGGAGCGTCCCACGGATCCCTAGCTTTACGCTAGACGGATCCCTTATGGGAGGGATCCGTGGGATCCGGGGAATAGTAGATTTTTTCCTCTATAAATAGTGAGCCATTTCTTCATTGTTGCTCACCCCTTTCTAACATACTTTCCCTTTGAATTAAAAACTCTCTAACCCTAGATCCAAGTGATCTATGTTTGTAGTTTTGTTTGTGTGTGATCCTCTAGGTTCCTCTTAAAGGCGAGATCACCACCTTTGAAGTCAAGCAAGCTCAAGTCCATGAGTTGCCATGCTTCCTCATCATCAAGACTACTGAAGTCCTCTTGTTGATGGTTCTTTTCGTTCTTCTAAGAAGTGTAGTGTTGAAGACATTAGTGAAAGATGTCTCAAGTGTCAAGACGAAGACATTAGTGAAAGATGTTGATCGTCTATAGTGTAGGCATTAGTGAAGGGTGCCTAGAAGTCAAGTCACAAGACATTAGTGAAGGGTGTCTTGAAGATCTAGTCAAAGGCATTAGTGAAAGGTGCCTAAGATGTACATTCGATATGGTGTGTTTCAATGTACAAGATAGATTAGTATTGGATCCAAGGATTTTGATATCCTTGATGATGTTGTAATAAGGAGTTGATCTCCTTTGGGGTTAGGTGATTGGTGTAGTGTTGGGTAGTAGTTCCTCCGTTGTAATGGAACTCGGTACTTAGCCTAGTACCGGATAAAAGGTAGGCGACGTTGTGGCAGGTGTGGTTCACATTGGTGTGAAAGAACCCGGTGGTTAGCCTAGTACCGGAAAAAGAGTAGGCGACGTTGTGAAGGCTTCTCCGCCATAAGGAGTTGGTGTCGTGTAGCGTTTACGAACTCTCGAGTAGGTGACTCGGGGAGTGGAGTAGGGAAAGGAAGGTGTCCTTGTAGCCGAACCACTATAAATACTCGTGCCGTGGTTATGTGCTTCTTACTCTTTATCTTTCATTACACATTTATATATCTATCTATCAATGTCCAACATACACATCCCAATGGATTGACATAAGTCGATTTAAATATTTTAAAACGAAGTTTTAATTAGTAAAACTATTCGATCCCCCATTCTAGTTTTCCACAATTGGCATCAAAGCTTCGTTACCAAGTTTCTTAGAGTATGTTGTACTTTACAAACTTGATACGATTCGTGTATGTTTGAAAACTACAAAGAAGGATTTTTTTTACTAAAGGTCATGTTTTAAAAATCATCACATTGTACTATGTTGGACAATGATGGAACGTTCTAATATTTTTCTTTGTTAAGAATTCTCCATACTTGGATTTGGGCATCCTAAGAAGATCATGAAGAATTTCTCTAAATATCTCTTTCCTTAAAAAGAATATTTAGCAAAGGATTGGGGTATCTTAGAAGATCATGAAGTATTTCGCGTCTATGGTTTCTGAAACCATAAAAAGGGAATATAGCAAAGGTATGTTTTCTTAGCTACAATTTTTGGTCAAAAACGTGCTAAATTGCTTGTGGATAAAATGGTGATATATGCTTCTATCTTATAATAAGCATAATATGAAAAGTGTTTTAGTGATTTTTTTTTTCTTCTTTGAAGTTTTGTTGTTAGATATCTTGTTAATCAAGCTTGAATAAAGGTAAAAATGGGTAATATAACTTCACTAAAACGTCTACAAAGGTTAAACCTTTTCGTCGGGTCAAAACATGCATTTTTGTAATTCTGTGACAGATCTGCGGATCCCTCAGTTTACACTGGACGTATCTCTTAAGCAAGGGATCCGTGGTACAGAAGACAGGTTTTGTCTGAATTTCAAAAATTCATAACTAATTAACCGTAAGTCGTTAGAAGTCATGCCACCTATCGTTTTAAAGGTATTTGAGTCTAATTTCATTTAAAAATGATTTCATAAACTGATTCAAAACAAAAACTTATAGAATCATTGATTTATAATAGAAAGTCATTTTTCGGTCATAACTTTTGCACAAACTTTGGATCTAATTGGAGACGAATGTTTTCATCTTTGAATAACAATGTGTCCTCTTTTTAAATTAAGGTTTTGATAATATTTATAAAAGAAACTAATCAAGCTTGGTATACAGTTTATATTTAACACAAAGCGATGAAAAGAACTTTCGTATGTTAGGCTAAATGATAAATTGTCTTCCTTGCATTACTTGATTATTTGCTTATCTCAAATAGCTTTTGTGCTTTTTTGATTGAATAACATATGTGGTTTCCTTACCTTGCTATTCATTCTCTTGCTTATCGATTTAGTAATATTCTACTAATCAATGTGTTATTTGAAGGAGTGTTTGGGATAACATCTAGTTGTGTCGAAAATGTTAGTTTAAATACTTAGATAAGTTATATAAGTTGAAAAATGTTTAAAACATGTAATACACTGTCACAATTCTCAATTTTTGGTCATTTCTTAAACTCTACATTCATCATATTAGCTCATGCATAGTTTTGCATTTCACATTAAACAAATAATTTCATATTAAATAAACGTTATCGCGTAAACATTACTTTGAACAATTGATACGATACTTCCAAAAATTAATCACAATATATTTTTATACTCATATTAAGTCTATAAAAATATTATTATTAGTTTACCCGGTGTTTTAAATTTATTTCGTATACAAATTGTTATGTTTATATAAATTACGACGGTTTTCTTAAATTCAACCCGATAAATATTTATTCACTCAAATCTTTCAAGAAATGTATTTTTATAATTTTTATGACCTAAAAATATTTTTACTTGACCCGTGAAAATTTATTTTTATCCAACGCTACCTTAAATATTTACAAATGCTACAAGTTACCACTTAACTCATTTAAATTCACAAATATCTTACAATTTCTTACACTTATACAATTTAAAAAAAAAAAAAAAAAAAAAAAAAAAAAAAACATAAACAATAGATGATTAACACCCCTTGTCGACACAAGGGGTGAATCACCAAAAAGATATTTGCAAAATATCACAAGTCCATGTATTATACTATATTTTCACTTCATTCTTTCATTTGCAAACCAAAAGACCAAAGTTTCCATCTTCTTTTCTCTCTAAAATTTCGGCAGCCAAGGATCAAGAGGAGAATCATTTCCAAGTTTTCAAGACAACTTTTTATATACACTAGTATCATTTGTTGCATAGGTTTTGCAATACAAACCTCAATTGATTAGGAAAAACCCTTTTGTTCTTAAACCTCATCAAGTATTCTTGTAAGCATCTCATGTTTATTTTTCATCTTACATATTCATTTCATATTCATTTCATCATATTTGAGCCAAAAACATGCAAGCCATATGATGTTGTACCACTTTTTCAATGATTTTCAAGAGTTATGAATATATATAAGTCATCCTATAATTATTCCTTGTTATATATTAGTTTTGGTGATGTCTAGGAAACCATGACACCCTAAGAAGGTGTATGGTAGGATTAGAATAGCTCCGGAGTTGTTTTGAATGGGTTAGAATAGGTTTGGCGCGAGAAAAACTCATTTCGACACGTATAAAATAGGGTCTGTCCATATTTTTAATTCTGGGAAAATCCGACAGTAGATAAATATTTTTGGGCTAGATAATTAGAAAATACACTTTAAAACGAAAACGTGGCCGCTTGAACGGATTAAAACGGAGCTATAACGAAGAATTTATGAATTTTTCAAGTTTGACGAGGAAAACTATTAATTTCAGAAATTTCAGCATTGAAAATGTCACTCCTTACGAGTCAAAAATGAGTCTTAAGCTTTATAAATTGTGTCGACTTATCAAAAATATATTAGTATACTTTGACACGAATCTAAGGATGTAGAAAACGTAGAAAACGGACTTGTAACGATTAAATTACACGCGATAAACCAAGTTGCCGTAACTTTATTCTATTAGCACAATTAATATATTCTTTATTACAAACATACTACGGCAACTAAAGGACTATGTTGGCGGACGTTTTTAACAATGATGTAGAACTTTTTATAACGTGATGTCTTCTAGTAAAAGTAAGTTCACCTAGCCTATTTTCCAAAATGTTAAACCGTTTGTTGAGCGGAGTTGTAACGAATAACATATAGTCACTCAAACTTTGCCGAAAACCATCCTTTAAACTATATTTTTGGCCTAAAGTGCAATACTTAACCTATATTTTCTTGGTGATCGAGACCTCTAGGATGGAAACTTAAACACTAAAACTTTGAGATAATGATACAAGCTTCCCAAAACCGTTGAGTTCATTTCCTAACACTCGACGTGCACCATTTTGCGACTAACTTTTCAAGGCCGTTTTAGTCACTTTCATGAAAATTTCAACGACATTATTTTACGACGAAAAGTTATAATTTCACAATAAATCATTAAATGACTATCGTGGGATATCATTTCAACATAAATACTTGTAAAGTATTTTATAATATGACGGGATGTCATAAACATATTTTGACGATAAACCTTATTTCCAAAACGTACAAGTGGTATGGATATCATATGGAGTTGCATGCACAACATTGTATCACACTATCACACATTCACGACAACATATCATAACTCAAGTCATGGCATTCATTTTAGGTCGCGGATAGTTTCCGAGCCTCATTTTAGTGCACTTCATTTTGTTAGCATATCAATCATACCAGGTGAGTTCATACCCCGCTTTTACTCATTTAAATTCCTATAAACTATTTGGGGCGAGATATATGCTTATTTATCCAAACATTTAAACTCTTTTGCTAAACAATATTACGTATACTTTACACTTGATTGCGTTATATACTTGATTGGGTTATACTTGATTTCATATGCATACTTGGAACAAACATACAAGAATTAGTGGCTCCAAATTAAGTTGTTGGAAGGCTATTAATTTACAAACATACAAGAATTAGTGGCTCCAAATTAAGTTGTTGGAAGGCTATTAATTTACAAACATACAAGAATTTATGGCTCCAAATTAAGTTGTTGGAAGGCTATTAATTTACAAACATCCCAATATTTATATGTTGGAAGACTCTTGTGGTGACATTTATACTTTTAACTACCTTAAATGCGCATATTCATGATTGTCATTCTATTTTAGGCAATGGGTTGTGAACACACAGGTTGCAAGTTTTGTATGGGCAGAACTTGGAACTGAGTGGATTTGCAATGCCTTTGCTGCGTGAACATTTCTCAAAGTATTTCAGATCGTTTTATCACAAACTTATGAACTCACCAACCTTTGTGTTGACACTTTTTAGCATATTTATCTCAGGTCATAAGGCGATAGCATTTCATGGAGCTTTTGGGTCTCATAGCATACATTGGAGTCTAGTGTTTTTATCTATTACCATTCGACATGTTTTGTAAACCTTTATGTATTGTCAAACTTTGGAATCTCATGTGTTGTAAACTTTAACTTATTTAATCGAATGGTAAACTCTTTAAAACGTCTCATTATAGAGGTCGTTTTCTTTATCCATACTTTGTGCTATGACGTCATACCCCAATGACACTATCGTTCCGCTGCGATATTTTGGGGGTGTGACAGATTGGTATCAGAGAATCGGTTATAGAGAAATAGGTTGCATCATTGACCCTAGACTATAACTACATCATCATAGCATCTCATCATATCATTATAAGTGCACATTCTTTATACATGCGGACTTATGACTCAACACCAAACATCATATGAGTCGATTAGTCCAAGCATTGCATAGTTACTCCTAAATTATACATAGCCTGATCACCTATGTCTAATTCAGGAAGAATCATGCAATGAAGGGAGTAGTAGTCTCATACGTGTAAGCAATTCTGTAATCAAGCCAAATTTTCAAAAGATTTTCTTCAAACCACTTGTTTCCAGTTTGATCCGAGCGACAGTTCTTGTTTGATGAGTTGCAAAGATCGAGCTAGAAACAAGTCGTTACCTAAACCGATTTAGCCTAATCGTATGACAGTTCTTGTTTGATGAGTTGTGGGATTAAGTAAAAATCGGTTACCAAAAAGTCTTTTAAAAATTTTGCTTGAGAATGGGAAAGCTTGTCTCATCGAGCCTAATCATAAGAAAGCATGTATTTAGGACGGGAATTGCTCACGATAGCACGGGAACGTACCTTGTGGGACGAGTAACTCATATGCATGAGCATTGACATAATCATATAGACCATACACAAGCATAAACTTTTAGAACCCTTGTCGAGGTTCGAACCATAGTATCATCGATTGAATCACGAGGACGTGATTCCTCTGACATGGGAAGAATGTCACAATTCTCAATTTTTGGTCATTTCTTAAACTCTACATTCATCATATTAGCTCATGCATAGTTTTGCATTTCACATTAAACGCATAATTTCATATTAAATAAACGTTATCGCGTAAACATTATTTTGAACAATTGATACGATACTTCCAAAAATTAATCACAATATATTTTTATACTCATATTAAGTCTATAAAAATATTATTATTAGTTTACCCGGTGTTTTAAATTTATTTCGTATACAAATTGTTATGTTTATATAAATTACGACGGTTTTCTTAAATTCAACCCGATAAATATTTATTCACTCAAATCTTTCAAGAAATGTATTTTTATAATTTTTATGACCTAAAAATATTTTTACTTGACCCGTGAAAATTTATTTTTATCCAACGCTACCTTAAATATTTACAAATGCTACAAGTTACCACTTAACTCATTTAAATTCACAAATATCTTACAATTTCTTACACTTATACAATTTAAAAAAAAAAAAAAAAAAAAAAAAACATAAACAATAGATGATTAACACCCCTTGTCGACACAAGGGGTGAATCACCAAAAAGATATTTGCAAAATATCACAAGTCCATGTATTATACTATATTTTCACTTCATTCTTTCATTTGCAAACCAAAAGACCAAAGTTTCCATCTTCTTTTCTCTCTAAAATTTCGGCAGCCAAGGATCAAGAGTAGAATCATTTCCAAGTTTTCAAGACAACTTTTTATATACACTAGTATCATTTGTTGCATAGGTTTTGCAATACAAACCTCAATTGATTAGGAAAAACCCTTTTGTTCTTAAACCTCATCAAGTATTCTTGTAAGCATCTCATGTTTATTTTTCATCTTACATATTCATTTCATCATATTTGAGCCAAAAACATGCAAGCCATATGATGTTGTACCACTTTTTCAATGATTTTCAAGAGTTATGAATATATATAAGTCATCCTATAATTATTCCTTGTTATATATTAGTTTTGGTGATGTCTAGGAAACCATGACACCCTAAGAAGGTGTATGGTAGGATTAGAATAGCTCCAGAGTTGTTTTGAATGGGTTAGAATAGGTTTGGCGCGAGAAAAACTCATTTCGACACGTATAAAATAGGGTCTGTCCATATTTTTAATTCTGGGAAAATCCGACAGTAGATAAATATTTTTGGGCTAGATAATTAGAAAATACACTTTAAAACGAAAACGTGGCCGCTTGAACGGATTAAAACGGAGCTATAACGAAGAAGTTATGAATTTTTCAAGTTTGACGAGGAAAACTATTAATTTCAGAAATTTCAGCATTGAAAATGTCACTCCTTACGAGTCAAAAATGAGTCTTAAGCTTTATAAATTGTGTCGACTTATCAAAAATATATTAGTATACTTTGACACGAATCTAAGGATGTAGAAAACGGACTTGTAACGATTAAATTACACGCGATAAACCAAGTTGCCGTAACTTTATTCTATTAGCAAAATTAATATATTCTTTATTACAAACATACTACGATAACTAAAGGACTATGTTGGCGGACGTTTTTAACAATGATGTAGAACTTTTTATAACGTGATGTCTTCTAGTAAAAGTAAGTTCACCTAGCATATTTTCCAAAATGTTAAACCGTTTGTTGAGCGGAGTTGTAACGAATAACATATAGTCACTCAAACTTTGCCGAAAACCATCCTTTAAACTATATTTTTGGCCTAAAGTGCAATACTTAACCTATATTTTCTTGGTGATCGAGACCTCTAGGATGGAAACTTAAACACTAAAACTTTGAGATAATGATACAAGCTTCCCAAAACCGTTGAGTTCATTTCCTAACACTCGATGTGCACCATTTTGCGACTAACTTTTCAAGGCCGTTTTAGTCACTTTCATGAAAATTTCAACGACATTATTTTACGACGAAAAGTTATAATTTCACAATAAATCATTAAATGACTATCGTGGGATATCATTTCAACATAAATACTTGTAAAGTATTTTATAATATGACGGGATGTCATAAACATATTTTGACGATAAACCTTATTTCCAAAACGTACAAGTGGTATGGATATCATATGGAGTTGCATGCACAACATTGTATCACACTATCACACATTCACGACAACATATCATAACTCAAGTCATGACATTCATTTTAGGTCGCGGATAGTTTCCGAGCCTCATTTTAGTGCACTTCATTTTGTTAGCATATCAATCATACCATGTGAGTTCATACCCCGCTTTTACTCATTTAAATTCCTATAAACTATTTGGGGCGAGATATATGCTTATTTATCCAAACATTTAAACTCTTTTGCTAAACAATATTACGTATACTTTACACTTGATTGCGTTATATACTTGATTGGGTTATACTTGATTTCATATGCATACTTGGAACAAACATACAAGAATTAGTGGCTCCAAATTAAGTTGTTGGAAGGCTATTAATTTACAAACATACAAGAATTAGTGGCTCCAAATTAAGTTGTTGGAAGGCTATTAATTTACAAACATACAAGAATTTATGGCTCCAAATTAAGTTGTTGGAAGGCTATTAATTTACAAACATCCCAATATTTATATGTTGGAAGACTCTTGTGGTGACATTTATACTTTTAACTACCTTAAATGCGCATATTCATGATTGTCATTCTATTTTAGGCAATGGGTTGTGAACACACAGGTTGCAAGTTTTGTATGGGCAGAACTTGGAACTGAGTGGATTTGCAATGCCTTTGCTGCGTGAACATTTCTCAAAGTATTTCAGATCGTTTTATCACAAACTTATGAACTCACCAACCTTTGTGTTGACACTTTTTAGCATATTTATCTCAGGTCATAAGGCGATAGCATTTCATGGAGCTTTTGGGTCTCATGGCATACATTGGAGTCTAGTGTTTTTATCTATTACCATTCGACATGTTTTGTAAACCTTTATGTATTGTCAAACTTTGGAATCTCATGTGTTGTAAACTTTAACTTATTTAATCGAATGGTAAACTCTTTAAAATGTCTCATTATAGAGGTCGTTTTCTTTATCCATACTTTGTGCTATGACGTCATACCCCAATGACACTATCGTTCCGCTGCGATATTTGGGGGGTGTGACATACACTAAATGGCTTTGTGATTGAGTTTGTCATGTGTGCAACATAAATGTTTTATGTGCTTATATGATTTCTTGATTTCATATTTTCTTGTATCGTTTTCTAAGAACAACAAGAATGTACATCGGATCATAACCTACACTTGTGTTGATGATGTACTCTCCCGTTTTCCTTTTCATGATCGCTTTCCAAGCTTCATAGTAGGATTGACAGCTTGATTATTTCATCCGATATACTCAAGTAAATTATTTTGCAACGCAAATATAATTGTTCATATCCGAAAGTCCAAACTCAAGCTTTCCAACAACATATGTTGAACTAGCTCATCCAACCATTTTTTTTGTTTATCACATGAAAAACTTTTAATTTTTTCTTTAACATGACACCTTCGTCACCTTAGTTGTTTCAAGTATAATATTAATAAAAACGAAGCAAAGTATCATCATTGTTTTTTTTCGATAGGCCATTGTAGGAATATAAATTTTCCTAACTTGAGAATGAATACTGGAGAACTTATTTCACTAGAAACTCAATTTGACCTAACGGTTGAATTGCTTCCTTGATGGAAGTTGGGTATGTGGAATCACCCGTAAAAATGACCGTGTTTAGCCGTAATTGAGCACCGCTAGTAATAGTCTCATATTCATTCTCTCACTTGAGAAATCTATACTCCTATGTTTTCCTAAAGTAAGTTTACAATGGAAATACTTTGCGTTGTCTTAGGATTACTAATCAAACAAGCTGTAAAATTGATTTTTCTTTTGGTTAATCACAACCACTTTCCTCATCAAGCGATTATCTTGCCTTGATCGAGAAGAGCTACATGACTTCATGGATAAAGTTCATTGTATGCTAATCACCATCCGTAATGACTATACATAGCTCATTGCTTCCGTTGACCAAAACAACAACTCCACCTTCCGGATGAGGTATAGGATTTTCTTGAACTAGCACCTCACAACTCTATTGTCTTGAATACTAGCAATTCTCTTTTCTTTCTTGACATATATCTTGCACACCATTGTTAATACAAACGATTTACTAATCTAGATCGTAAACATGTTTTGAGCTTCTTGAATAATGCTTGTTAAGTTTGATAAACCTATGTGTTATTTGTGAGCTCGATCTCATGTAATTGCTTATGTGCTACTCTTACATGCTCTCATTGCTGTGCTAGACTTGTATACATATATGCTTGATGTAGAGATCATTGGTTTCAAAATTCAATATCTAGAGCAAAATATTGCACACTCTCTATTAAGAAAAACTGTCTTAGATGTCGGATCCCTAGTTTGTAACTAGTCGGATCCCTCAAGTGAAGGAACCGTGGGATCCGGCCAAAAAGAAATGCAGTTGCAATCTTTATACTTCAAACCATTCCTTTAGATCACCTCACACTAGCTAAACATAGTGCCTTAGGACCAATTAAGTCCTTCTCCAGCTGAGTAAAGTTTCATACTCACTCATAACTCACTTAGATCACACTCAAGGCATTTTTTGATCTATCGTTTCATCAAAACTCATTACTCTTCCGCTATTTTGCTCACACATCATTCCTCACATAATTATACATCTAGTTGTAGAAATCGTTCAATTTTAGCAAATTGACTTTAGTCATCTTTATCTCAAAATGGGCCAAAATTCTAGCTTTTCCATAACCTTTAAGATATCTTCTTAAATGTTATCCTAAGTTACTATCTGGTCTCTAGGACCATTTAGCTCCATTTTACACTCTCAAGTTTTTAGTGTCATCTTTGTTCATTCATTGGTACTTATAAAAGTTCCAACTTCTTCCATAAAAGGCAATCATTAGCTATATCACTCATTGCCGTTGAACATTTAAGTACCATTTCACTTAAGACACTTAGGAGGACTGAAACACTCAAAAAGGTATAGGCATTAGACCTTACGAACATCATTTTTACCCTTTCCTAGCTGCTGAGAGCCGGATCCCTAGGATTAGCCTAGACGGATCCCTCGTTGGAGGGAACCGTGGGATCCGGGTGACAGATTTATGTCAACTCTAGCTAAAACAATCATTTCAAGCCCATCTTGCTAACTTGAATACTCAATCTCATCTTAATTAAGCTCCTAGATCAGTACAACTCTGAAGTTGACTCTTGTGCATGATAATCATCACATTCCAAGGAATCTTAGTGGCTTAAGTCTTGAACGCACTTGCCAAATCCCTTGCTTTATAAACCAAATTGTTAGGACTCCTAAGGTCATCATCTTCATCCTCATTTTCAGCACATAGAAACCTTTACAAACCTCCTTGAATCATCTCATCATGAGAAAAGCTCCTAGTGGTAACTCATCCACCAAAGGACCACCCAAGAAAATTGCTCGTGTTGTACACGAAATTTCCTCAACCGAATCATCTTCGGTTAAATCCACAAATGCTAGGACTTCTTCTCCCACCTCAACAAACCCAATCAATAATTGCCAAGAGAACCGCAAGAATTAGCATTAGATCTTTTGAGCTAGAAAAGGGTTCATTGAGCTCTAAACCAAACGTATCTAGTTCTAGCAAACCATCTAAGCCTTCATTCCTAGAGCATGGAATACACTCCTTCACCGAGCCTCTCTTTCTCACCCAAATATCTATTCATTAGAGCATTCACCACCGAGAACTTCCCATTCACCAAATTTCTCGTTAAATAGGGAACCACCTACATCACCAACTAGTCCATCATTAGAAACAAGGAACCACCAAGGACTTGACCATATGGAGGAATTTCCATTACCACCACCATCATTCTTAGTAGAACCTCATCCTACATTACTCAATGTAACCCCACCATCATTTGTAGAGCCTCCTCAAAACATCCAATCTCCTCCGGTTCCTAATCAAGACAATAATTGCTCTAATTGTCTAATCACCCAAGGACTTGTTCAAGAAGTATGAAATGAATTGCATTTCATGTTTAATCATCTTGTTGAATGATTGGACCAAATCAACAAGTCTACTCATCCCTAGACTCAAGCACATTGTTGCTTCTTAAGTTTTGGTCACTTATTAGTATTAGTAGAATATGTATTACATGGCTAAATAATTCTCTTAGTTTTTAGAGATTTGTTGATCATCTCTTATGTTTTATTGAATGATAGTTTATTTGCCATATTGCTTTGAGTATATGTTTGTTGGTTGAATACATATCTCATTTTGATGTTAACACTATTTGTTACATCACCATTGCTGAATTGTGTTATCAGATAGACGGATCCCTGATATTTGCCTAGACGGATCCCTCCAAGGAGGAAACCATGGGATCCGTGCAACATAAGACCAGTTTTTCTACTAACTTGAGTCTTATTTGAAGGAAATTATGCACTATATACTTGTTTTCTAACCTTTGTTTTGTAGATTTACAAAATACACATGAAGACTTTGACACCCTAAAAGCTAGGGGGAGCTTTGTATCAAAGCAATACATTGCAAAATTACTTGCAATATTAGGATTACATTTCATGACATCCCTTTGCAAAATTGCAATCATCAAGGGGGAGCACATTTGTCACATAGACGAAATCTTTTGCAAACTTGGTTGCAAATGAACTAGCTTAGCATTATTTTCTTGACGCCCTCACATAGGGATGGACTCATCAAGGGGGAGTAAAGACGAGATCCTTTCCCGTTACTTGCTCTCTATTTTATTTATTTCTTTCACATGTTTTTCCTAAAACAATGTGTTAGTTTCCTTTCGAAGCTCTTTTTGTTTCGACAAAAAGGGGGAGAAGAAAGTAAAAACTACAAATTCAAACCTTTACGAATTTTAGCTTTTCCTTAAAATAATTTTATGTTTTGTCATCAACAAAAAGGGGGAGATTGTTAATACAAATAAGCCGTAAAAACGTTTATTTATCTTTTACGATCTTCTAATGTTTTGTCGATAACAAACGTAAAATCATTTTAACGAAACAAATATAATACGTAATTAGTTTGAACTAATAGTTTCTAACACACTTACATTTTCACATAAAACACTAAAACAAGTATAAGTGATTTTATGATTTAGTATTACATATGTACAACAACTAGTGTTTACATATTTGGGTAAAATATACACATAACTAGTATGTAGTATATTGGGTAATATAAATGGGTAGAAACTTAAGTACCATAACCCATTGACCAAATACATTGAATGTAGTTGGGTACAACCCAAAGTCCATGACCCATGGAGCTTGACCCATAACCCATTGCATGACATCATGCTTATATCATATATGGATAATATCCATAACCCATGGTATTGACCCATACCCATGTGACTAGGTGCATTGCACTCAAGAGATACATTGTATCTAGCTAAAGATCCATGGATCAACCCATGACCCATGACCCATAACCAAAATACCGATGGGTAAAGAGGAGCGTCCCACGGATCCCTAGCTTTACGCTAGACAGATCCCTTATGGGAGGGATCCGTGGGATCCGGGGAACAGTAGATTTTTTCCTCTATAAATAGTGAGCCATTTCTTCATTGTTGCTCACCCCTTTCTAACATACTTTCCCTTTGAGTTAAAAACTCTCTAACCCTAGATCCAAGTGATCTATGTTTGTAGTTTTGTTTATGTGTGATCCTCTAGGTTCCTCTTAAAGGCGAGATCACCACCTTTGAAGTCAAGCAAGCTCATGTCCATGAGTTGCCATGCTTCCTCATCATCAAGACTACTAAAGTCCTCTTGTTGATGGTTCTTTTCGTTCTTCTAAGAAGTGTAGTGTTGAAGACATTAGTGAAAGATGTCTCAAGTGTCAAGACGAAGACATTAGTGAAAGGTGTTGATCATCTATAGTGTTGGCATTAGTGAAGGGTGCCTAGAAGTCAAGTCACAAGACATTAGTGAAGGTTGTCTTAAAGATCTAGTCAAAGGCATTAGTGAAAGGTGCCTAAGATGTACATTCGATATGGTGTGTTTCGATGTACAAGATAGATTAGTATTGGATCCAAGGATTTTGATATCCTTGATGATGTTGTAATAAGGAGTTGATCTCCTTTGGGGTTAGGTGATTGGTGTAGTGTTGGGTAGTAGTTCCTCCATTGTAATGGAACTCGATACTTAGCCTAGTACCGGATAAAGGGTAGGCGACGTTGTGGTAGGTGTGGTTCACCTTGGTGTGAAAGAACCCGGTGGTTAGCCTAATACCAAAAAAAGAGTAGGCGACGTTGTAAAGGCTTCTCCGCCATAAGGAGTTGGTGTCGTGTAGTGTTTACGAACTCTCAAGTAGGTGACTCGGGGAGTGGAGTAGGGCAAGGAAGGTGTCCTTGTAGCCGAACCACTATAAATACTCGTGTCGTGGTTATGTGCTTCTTACTCTTTATCTTTCATTACACATTTATATATCTATCTATCAATGTCCAACATACACATCCAAATGGATTGACATAAGTCGATCTAAATATTTTAAAACGAAGTTTTAATTAGTAAAACTATTCAACCCCCCTTCTAGTTTTCCACGCACTTTTACTCTACTATCCTCTACGATAACATCAAGATAATAGGGATTTATAGGCACATCCCTACACTTGAGTTTTTATTATTCTAACACCAATTTGACCCGAATTGAAAAGATCAAAACACTTGGAGTACATTATTACGCAAATATAGGGAATTTGAATTTAACGTTCCTTCCCGTCATTTTATAAACTTTAACTTTTCCCATGAGTCCTAATCGTCCCAAAACTGTGTACAAAGGATATGACTCGACTTAGCAACTTATGCAAGCAACTAGATAATTGAACTAAGGGTTTAGTATAATAACAATAATGCACTAAAAGTGAGTGCATACAAGGTAGGCTAAGGCGATTTGGGTGTACATTTGGGGGTGGATTGTAAACAATGCTCTTCATTGATATTCCAGAAAACCGAAAAATCACGAGAACCACGAAAAGGATAGGCTCTGAGGGGTTAACTAAGGGTATCGTGTACTAAAGATGAGTACAACGCAAGGGTTTGGGGGAATTACTCAACCAATGTGGAAGAAGTAATTATATTACGGGTATCAAACAAGAGTTATCCTAATGCCTCTTATCATTTAGTTATTCCTAACTACACAAGTGTAGTCTCACTAGCGATCTCGGAATGCATCACAAAACAAGTTCTAGAATCTATTATACTACCGGTACACACTCGAAGCATTAAAGTGGAATGCTTTAATTCCTACAAATCTAAGGGCAATCCTCACATTTTGGGTGGAATTTAAGTGGTAAAGGGTTTTGTGCTAGTCATATAACTTCCTATCCATGAGACGCTTTATTAAGACTAATGGCCCACTCCTACATGTCATGAAAAATTTTAAATTTGGTGCAAAATTTACCCTAACCGATATTTCTCATGGTTTATTATACAAATGAAATTGGACAAGGCAAATAGTCAAGGATAAGCATAGTTTCAAAGTTCTCGTTTTATTTTCCCTACCTACACTTAATGTTCCCCGAAAGTATCAAAGTTATGATAATGGAAGGTAAAAAAAACAAAAGAAACTAGTACTCCCCTGATTAGCTCGATAGGATTCGTGTGAAGTAGTGGTTAAATCTTTCTTCAAGAAGAGCGTTTGCGTGAAAAGCTCCTTCCAATCTTATGTATCTTCTTCTTGATAAATAAAACCTGCACACTTGAAGAAAGCATACGAAACCTTCGCGTAAAATTGGCGGTAACAATATATATATGACTCTACTAAACTAGGATATAATGCTTGTGGAATGCATGTTTATAGATTTTCTGGAAAATTAAGACCTGGAAAATTCCAAAAATTTATAAGTAGCTCAGAAAACGAGAAAAAGTAGTAAGCAGTTTCTACTCCTCCTGACGCCGTTAGGTTGTGACCCTGACGCCGTTAGGTTATCCTGATAGAAACTGGTCTGCGATTTTTCTGGAAAAAATTCTGGAAAAATTATATCTTTAGAATCTGGAAAAATTTCCTGCAAAATATCCATTATGACTCGATACAAGCATTTGACTCGAACAAACACACATGTATATCTTTTTAATAATCGTAATTCTCATGTTCACGTTCTTTTTGAAAACGTGTGTAATCCTCCCTACACTTATCCCTTTTGTAAAATACCTTTATATGTAATTAAGACGAGGTTAAAGACAAAATACATCATTTTTACAAATTTAAACATGAGAATAAACAATCAATAAAAGATATATGACACACAAACAAGCAAAAAATTAAGCATGGGTTGCCTCCCACAAAGCGCTTTTCTTTATTTATGAGTCTTGTAGCTAGACTCGAAGTCGTGCCCCTACGTGACTTCATTACCGTCACCTTCTTCCTCATGACGGTTTCTATTGGGGTTTTCCATGTTATAGTAATGCCCTATTATGCATCTTTCTAAGAAGTCATCTTCTCCTTAATCCGTTCTATATTCCGGTCCTAGTTTCAAGCAATCCTTGTAGAACCCGAAAATCTTATTCATCACATAATCAACTCCCTTCTCCTTATCTTCCTCATTCCTATAGTAGACCGATAGCTTAAGTTCTTTTTCATCATTGGATAGTGATGAAAATTTCTCAATCTTAAAGGACATTTGGTAGGCTACATCATCGGTCTCATCCTTGAATCTCACTATTCCTAACGATGGATCATAAGTCATCCCGGTGTTTTCTATGAAAGGCTTTCCTAGAATAACGTGGGACAAGCTAGGATCTATGGCCGTACTAATATCATTCACAACTATGAAATCCGTAGGAAAAGTGAAGCTTCCTACATAGACGGGCAGTCCCTTAACTCTACCAAGAAAATTGCAACTAACCCTAGGATTATCGGGGTCTTGCCTATTTGGGATAGGCTTCTTCATTACCCAATTATAGTAGGTGCTAGTCATGATATTTATCGGGGACTTGCGATCAATGTAGGATTTTTCCACAAAAAGGTGTCCTATGCAACATGGTATGTTAAGATTCCAAGGGTTCCCAAACTTGATCCTAGGGCTTCTCCTAACATACATGTGACGGAGGTCTCGTACTAAGTGTGGGTGGTGAGAGAGTTCTTCTTTCATAGGAAACTTATTGAAGTAGTCATTGCCCACTTCATCTACTTCCTTGGTTGTTTCATTCCCAGGAGTTTCACTAACCTCAAGTACCGTCTCATGGTTCACTTCGTCATTTGTTCTATTAGGTTTCACTAAGGTGATGGTATTGACGAATTGAACGTGCTTAGCTAACTTACTTGGGTCCTTAATCTCTACACCGGAAGCTTCGGGATTTAAGATAGCGTTAACCTTCCTATCACTATTGGTCATGGCTTTCAAGAGGTTATCTATCTTCCTATCCATCTCGGCTTGTTATTGGTTAAAATGGTCCGAGAGCTTAGCTATTTGAGCTTCTTGGGATATCACTAGGTGTTGCAACATCCCTTCTATGTTTTGTTGGTTAAGGTCGTGAGATGGGGGCCATGAGAAATCATTAGATGTGAATTCCTTGGTTTGTCCCCAATAAAAGTCGGGCTTGCCCTTCCATGCTTCTCGGGCGTCATTAAAAGTCCTAGGTCCGGGTGTTGTAGGGAATCTTCTCCCGTTCCATTGGTACGCGAGGATGCGTAGTCAACGGAAGCTTTTTCGGGGAGTCTTGTGCAAGTGCGAGTGTTATGAGGACCACTACATGGCTCACACAAGGAAGAAACTTTGTTCCCTTTGCGTGAAGACTTAGGATTTTCGTAGGAGCTCATTAGGAATTTAACTTGATATTCAAGCTCGAGCATCCTACGGTCGGAAGATTGTGAGTCAATGGGAGGCAAGGAGATTGCCTTTACGGTTTTGGGCAACTAACGGGGGTCATTCCAACTTTCGTTGTCATAGAGAGCAAGGTCCTCTATTATACCCCACGATTCTTCCGCGGTGAGATCACTAAGTTTTCCACCGGCTGCTTGGTCAATGGATTACTTAGTAGGGAAGTTGACATGATCATAGAAGAGTTAGACTTGAAGCCAAAGATCAATGCCGTGATGAGGGACTCTATGGAGTAAGTCCTTGAATCGAGTCCATGCTTTGTAGAGAGATTCACCTTGACGTTGTTGGAACATCAAGATTTCATTCCTAAGCTTAGTAGTTCTCCCCGATGGGAAAAATTGAGCAAGGAAACGAGATGTGAGATCATCCCAACTTGATATGGAGCCAGCGGGAAGTTGCTCAAGCCAATTACTAGCTTGGTCTCGTAGAGAGAATTGGATGTGACGCAAGCGCATGGTCTCCCGAGTAGCAGCATCGAGGTCGATGGAATCGACAAATTTAAGAAAATCCTTAAGATGCTGATTAGGATCTTCGGAACGAAGTCCATGGAATGCACATCCGTTTTGCACCAACCAGATGGTGTTGGATCGAAGGGCCATAGTTTAGGCTTGGTCGGGAAGCTCAATGGTGTTTCTATAGCCTAGGTGGCTTGGTCTTGAGTATTCACCAAGAGTACGGCCTCTTGGCGGGTCATTTGGTGGTGGGTTGATGAGTGGTAGTTGATAATCACCTTCCATGATGAAAAGTGATGGGATTACTAACAAGGGTCACGAAGAAGGGGGATAGACTACGAGAAAGCTAAAAATGGGAAAAAAGCTTACTTGATAGGAATCAAGCAAGGAAACCTAAACGAGGTGAAATCAAACTAGTAACTATAAGCTAAGGTTCAACAAAGATTAATCAAGCATTAAAAACACAACGGATGACCTATCGCAATACTAGGTCAATCACAATTAAGATAAGAGACAACCAATCAATATTCAATACCTAGGTTTCATAGATCTAAGCAAACACACAAGTAAATTAGCCGGACATGGAAAACATGCAAGCATACACACAAACAATTGAAGACATAATTGTATTAATGAAGTAAATCACTTATCTTGTTGTAAAATAGGGTATGGAACCCTAAGATACTGCCCAAGACAACCTAGGTTCGGTTTAGGTTTTACTCCACAAAAGTACCTCTCTAAAATACTGAAAATTCAAATTCTATTTATAGAGTTACAATATGCGATGGCGTCACTCTTTAATTGTGACGCCGTCGGGTCGCCGCCATTAGGGTTTCGTCTTGGCCACGTCAACTCTGTGACGGCCTCACCTTATGCTCGTGATGCCATCGGCTTCAACCTCTGACGCTGTCGGGATCCAAATCTAGGTTGTCTGAGTTGTGACGCCCTACTCTTTTAAACCTGATGCCGTCACATGCAAAATAGCAATTTGCTCTCTGAGTCGTCTCAAGGTGTGTCGCGACGGCGTCGCAATTAAGCCATGTCTCGATTCTTGACTTTGGCCATTTTCTTCGTATCTTCACGCCTTTTCGTCCGAATAAGTGTCATTCCAGCAATTTGCCTACAAGAGACCTAAAAAGTGAAAAAGAACGAAATTAAGTAGTAACGGATACAAAAGTGATCAATTAAGGGCTTAAATGACCCCTCAAATGTGTACCTTTTAAATCCTTATCAAACGTGCTTGGATAACTTACTAGGGATGTTAGGAATTAGAAAATTCCATAGTGAAGAGTCGGTCACCCCAAATGTTATCTAGCTTAATTTAGCTCGTAGACTTGTCGTTAGTCACGTTATTTAGTAGTTTATTTATTAGTTTGTAGCGTAATATAGTTTAGTGCAACACCGTGGAGGAAGGACGGGTCTTTACCCACTGTATCCCTGATCCACAGGCCGATAGGAGGTCGTGTCTTATGTAACTATAAATACCCCTTCCATCCATGGAAGGGGTGGTGCTTCATAATCTAATACTCTACAATTTGTGTAACTCTCTAGCAAGAACACCCTCTCTCTCTCTACTTTCTCTCTCTAAAATGGAAAACATGTATTTTGATCTCCCAAGACCACCCGAATCATCAAACACATAATATTTGAATCATAACAATTGGTATCAAGAGCCATGGTTTTTGTGTTTTGATGATTTGGTGTGGCTCGAATCCTGTTAAAACAAACTGTATATCACTTTTGAATGTCGGATATTTTTTTGTTTACATTATGTTGGTGATATCATCCTTTTAAACAAGTTTTTATGTATCTTGTGTTGGTCAAAATAGTCTCTTGCTATTTCTATATCAGTTATGTGTCTTGCTGATTCTATATCACATATCTCATTTTAGACTGTTTTTGTGCCAACCTTTAGTCATGAAAAAGTGGTCATATAGTCAGGTTTCGAGGTCAAAAACGGGTCAATAATGAAGTGATTTTATGAAGGTTATCTGGGTTTGATCATTTCAGTCTTATTTTGAGATCAAACTGGTCATTATTCAGTTTTTGAGTGGTCAAAGTCTGGTCAAAACGGTAAAAATGTGCAGTTTTTCTGGGTTTGTTTGAATATCGTCGGATTGTGGCCGGAAAACTCATCGAAAAGTCAAAAGTTTTAACTCATGCTTCTTAGCGACTTGTTCAGTGTCCAGATACATTGTACCTCATTTTCTAGCGACTTATGTAGCGAGTTGTGTAATGGTGACCTAGCGACTTGTTACTGAACAAGTCGTAGCGACTTAGTGCTAGCGACTAAGTGCTAGCGACTTAGTGCTAGCGACTTAGTGCTAGCGACTAAGTGCTAGCGACTAAGTGCTAGCGACTAAGTGCTAGCGACTTGACTCTTGACTACGGCTAATGGACAGAAATGAAGAAGAAGAGTGACTCGACCATTCCAAATACAAAGCAACAAATACCAAATACAAAACAAGAACATCAATTCGACCTCAGTTTTTATTCAACACCTCATCAGTCCATGGTTATAGAAAATGAGATGAAATGGAACTGAAAATCAAATCCGAAACTCAATACCATATCACCACAATCATATCCAACCCCACCATCTCTATCACTATCCCATCTCCTTGCCTCTCAAGACTCTAAAAGAAATTGCAAACTAATCTCAGATCGAGACAATTATTTATCTTTAAAAGATTTTCAATTGTCCCTTCATCATCACTGATCTTGTAATGTGAAGCTTTGCTTCGTTTTACATATCCGAAACCCAAAAGAAAAGTGTTATCCCAAGATTGTGATAATCTTTTCCTGTTTCGTTGTCAAACAATTAAACAAAAGTATAAACTCACATGATCTCAGTTTATTTTCGTGATTCTCATAAAGTAACATCAAGACTATCAATAATCTATAATCACGAAATAAATTATCTATCACAGATCAAAGTTCATAACAACAAAAAGATCCAATTAAATCTCAGAAGTATTTCATGTATATTCAATGTCAAATCTGGAGAATCAAGGGTCTCCTACACGAAATTCATTCATCACGGATTTTTTTGTTTTTTTGAACATAAAGAATCAGGGCTATAACAAGACTGTTATCTCCTTTCCCTTGGTTCAGTGCTAAACAAACAAAATTTCTTACCGAGACTTTGGAGCCTATCGCACAACTCACACCATCCCTGTGGCATATAACTCAAGCCATCCCTGTGGCGAGTTGTTGAGATGAGATTGTTGTTATACGCATGTTGTTTATGATGGAGGCAATTTTTTTAGGGTTTGGAGAGAATCTGCTAATGGGGGCGGATGTTAAATGTGATATTAGGGATTAGGGTTGAGGTTAAGTAAGCTTTTATACACTGAAGTATTAGGGTGGGATGGATTGGTGGATCGGGTTGAATGAAACTGGGATTGTGTGTGACTGGGCCGAGTGTAGTTTTTACATACTTGTTTATGGGCTATCATTTGAAAAAACGGTATGTATGCTGCTGTGTTGGATTCGGATATCACATGTGTGTTTGGACAGGATTTCACTTATTACTTAAGTCTCACATTTCTCAAATCATGTTATCCATATGTATTTTCAAAATATTGGATACAATTGTTCGATTAACTTTGTATGAATCATTTGGACAAGGATTGTATTGAATATGGGTAGTTTGGATTTGGATGATCATGGGCTTTGACCTCGTTACTTGGATCATTTTTCATTGACCGAGCCTCAATTATTCAAGTAACCAAATTTGGGTCATACACATGATTGGATCGGGTGTCGATCATATTGTCTATGGGCTTGAACGAGTTTATATGTGTTTCATAAGTACTTGATTTTATGTGATAACTTGGATGATTCAATTGAGTTTCATGAACTGGGCTTCTCAAGAGTTGGATAATGTGAGATTTGTTTATATGATTTGATAATGAGATTGAGTATGATGATGAGATCTGTTGTGTTATGGGGTTGATACTTTGGCTTATACATTTTCACGGAATATATTTTATCACGGCTTGAATTGATATGTGATCAAGGTTGACTACGGGATTGTTTATACGATATTTCTTATTTGGATTTGAAGTGAGGTTTTTCCGGGCACGTTCACTTATTTCATCTTCCTTCTTTCTATTTCGCGAAGATGACTTGTTTGGGCGTTTATAGAGGGTGATAAAGACTTGGCTATTTAGTTACGTTTGTGACCCTTTCTCGATTAACAACGTTGCTATCACTTCGGTGTCTCATTTTAATGAGAATGTCAAGAGGTTTTGTACATTGGGTACACCGTTCCTTCTTCACAAGGATTAGTACAAGTTTAAGTAACAAATCTGGGGAAGTTCACTTCATGATCAAGTTTGGCATATCGGATTTACTTCTCCATGTTGTCACTGCAATTGCCGACAGAATGCGTGAGTGATGTGTTTACCAAGGTGTTTATTGGATGGTTGATGTTGTTGATGTTGGATTATGAACCGTTGATGAGTCGCTGCATGTTCCCCTAAAACAGATATTCACCGAAACCAAAGTTGTCACAACACATTCAAGCTGACATTCTTTACGGTTTTGTCTTGATTTTGTAAAATCCCGCGAAAGAACCTATTTCTCGGTTTAAATCATAGACTTGTAAAATCCCGTGACAATGGAAACATCCTGGTATTAGTAATGTGCATTTCTGGATCTATCTTATGGTTTATTCTTGGTTTTGTAAAATCCCGCGAAAGAAACTATTTCTCGGTTTAAACTATAGAATTGTAAAATCCCGTAATGATGGATTCATCCTGGAGAAAGGAAAGTGTATTTCGGGATCTTATCTGATGCTGCTGCTACGGTTTCTGCTTCGAAGAAGGGATAAAAGGGTGTACTTCATGAATTGGATGTGTGTTTGGATATTCGTCATGGCAGTTTGGTTATTTCAAAGTTTTACGGGGTTATGCTCATTAAACCATGGTCGGGATGAAACCATTATCAGATTTCAATTAAAACGTTAAAAGAGGCTAGATTTGAGGTTTTAATCAGAAGATGTGACAACGGGGTTAATTCACTATTATTTATTTGAGGTTGAAGTGAAATAACACGAGCAAGTGTACTTAGTATCTGAAGGTATCGGGGATGGATGGATGAAGATTCTTCATGATCCTTGTTCGAGCTTATTTTCAAAAACAAAGACTTGGAAATCTAGTTATAGTTGGGTGGCTTTTACTTTTTCTTTTACCACTTGGGGGAATTGGGCTCTTACCACCTCAAAATAACTATCACTTAAAGGAGTTACGTTGTAGTGCTCAGTGTCACATTCAATTGTGGATTTTCAAGAGGTGATATACGTCTTATACTCGATGGTTGGTTGGTTGAAGAGTATAGAGTACTTAGAGATTCAAATGGGCATGAAGTCTCGGCACCGCTCTTTGTTACATATGTGCAAGTTTAAGTCACGAGTTCAGGGTATTTTACTTCAGGGTAAAATTCATCATATTGGGTTTTCTCCATCAGCTGTCACTACAAAGAGCCTACTGAATGATAATGGGGTTGATTACATGTTTTGCTAAGAGAGTTGAAAAGAGAGAGATTATGACGTCTGTTCACATCAGTTCAGGCCTCGTACTCCAAAGAAAAGAAAAGTGTACGTTTCAGTGCGCTTTATCTTCAAAAGAAGAGAAATCTTCTTATGACGTATGAATACAACAGTTCATGCCTCGTACTCCAAAGAAAAGAAATGTGTACGTTTCAGTGCGCTTTATCTTCTGAAGAAGAGAAATCTTCTAATTAATGACCATTCTCATCAACATGCTTCATGCTTTTTCCATGCGCTTCAGTCATAAAGTGAACCGGGCTACCACTGATTGTTTTCTCATTCCACTTGCTTGATTATAATGAAGATGGCGACATCTCGTGCTGATTTTGTGGGAGAGAAGTGTGAATAGAACTTTCGGATGATTTTCACTTATTTAGTCAAGAATGGCATCTCCGTATGCAATTCTTGAGGGGGAGAAGAAGTGTGAATTTTTTGCATTGCTGATTGATATTTGAGAATTTAAATGGTCATACGGCTCGAAACTCATGTAAGAACCGAGCTTCTTATTATCGGGTAATCTTCACATGGAGTTTTTCTCTTCTAAGAGCCGTTGGTTGACATCTTCACTAGGATTGATGAGTTTATCGACAAAGTGCTTCCGGTTAATGCTTCACGTATACATCAACATGATGATTCCGAACAATCTCTCTGTTCTTGTTTGATGTGATTGGTAGTTTGGTGTTACCATCTTGTGTGTTCGTTGCGGCCTGATTGCTGTTTTTCTTGATGAACATCTTTCTGTTCTTGTTTGATTGGGAGAGATTTTAGTTAAGGGGATTTGCAAGATGTAAGTTAATTGGGATGCTTTTTGGTGATGTTCTTGTTTTTGGTGAGTTGAAGATGTTAACTATCTATTCCCCAACTGCACAATCTTGAAGAAGGTCGAGTCTACAGTCTGTTCTACATTGTCTGCTACATGTTAGAAGACTAAAGACGAGTTGCATTTAACGATCTAAAGACTTCTTCTTAATCTGGGCATTTTTCAAACAGATTGTCGGTTTTGGGAAGAGCACTAATTGGGAGTGTGTTATAAGTCAGATTCAATCCCCAATTAGACTTGCTCGTATTCGTTAGCAGTGACTCCTCAAGACGTTGTTATTGACTATTTTGTTTTGGACATCTGACTCAAGTTGATTACTTCGGAGTTAATCATTTATCACTTATTTGAGATTGAAGTTGACTTTCACAAAGGCGTGTTCTTATTCGATAACTTGCTCGGGCTTAAGAATTTGAGTTGAAGACTTGGTTTATCTAGTTACCAGCAGTCGAGGTGGATGGTTGAAGACCTGGTTAACTATCACAATTAGGAGTTACTTTGATTTACTCAGTGTCACACGCATATGACGGTGTGGATAATCGCAAGAGGTGTTAATGTCTCATACTTTGTTTGGGTAGTGAGTACTTAGAGATTTGCTTGAAGCATAAATTCTCTACACCGTTCTTCCATCATTAGGTGCAAGCTTAAGATACAAATGTGGGGAAGTTGACTTCAGTTTCAAGTATGGTATAGCGGGTTTTCTTCTTCAGTGGTCACAACAATTTGTCTACAGAAGGGTTGATATAAATTGTCAGAGAGAGTCTTCAGCAAGTTGATTCTCACAAAGACTTCAAGCGATCTTCTCAACAAATTTCAAGTATTTGGGCATTCAAAGAGTTGCTGATTCTGAATCATCAAAACCAGAAACGGGGAAGGAGACTCACATCTAAACACAAAGCGAGTAAACTTGATGAACTTAATTCTTCTAAGTGATTGAAGATATCCCGGGAAGACAAATGTTATTACTGCAGAGAAACTCAAGGTTTGACTCATGGCGAGTAAACTTGATGAACTTAACTCTTCTAAGTGATTGAAGATATCCCGGGAAGACATTTGTCATGACCGCAGAGAATCTCAAGGTTTTACTCATCAAGGCTTTTTGTGTTATTATTCCAACTACGTGAGGGAAGTGATGTAATAGAAAGTTTCTGAAGATAAAAGAGGTACAAAAGTGTGTAATGATAGAGATTGTGTACATTGGGGATGATCAGCTGTCTCACTTGAGGGCTTAATCTGTGATTCAGAGATATAATCACTTATTCCGGTGTTGACATCCGCAGAGATTGTCACCCGCAGAGATAATCAGTGATTCGGCCTGCTTCTTCAATGTTATCGGTTGTTCTCTCTTTGGGCATTCGGGTACTTCGGGTTCTTGAGCTTCATGCACTTTCTTCAGGAGGAGAGAAAAGTATACATCGGGGTTATTCTTTAGCTATTGGACTTAATCTGCTACTTTGATGGTATAAGTTTCTTTGTCTTCGGGTTTGTGTGTTCGGGTTCGTGAGCTCTAGTCTAAGAGACTGACTGCATCAATTCAACTACGTGGGGGAAGTGGTCACTTGACACCTTTTTGGAATGGATTGCTTCAGACTTCAGTGGTTATGAAATTTGAGAAGATTATTTTATGTATGAGATGATACGTTGCTGTTCTTCTATTGGATGATATAACCTCGAACGGAGAATCTCGATCATCGGTCTTAAATGGAGCAGCGGGATTTATGATTATGGTGTGCATCTCTGTGCACCTGGCTAAGGAAAGCTTGAAATAGAGCTTCGAATCTGCTCATCCAAAGGATTTTCGGTTTGGGGGGAAGCTGCCAGAGTCTCATTTTCAGATGGTTCAACTTCTTTCTACTATGCAAGAGCCCTGGAAGCTTTGGTGGTGAATGTTTAAGAGTTGATGACTTCTATCTTCTACGATGTGCTGCTCGATATCCTTATCTCGGTACTCGTATCATCATCTTCTTTTACTATATCATCTTCTCTATCTTTGTATATATTTATTCAAAAAGCAAAATATAAAAATATAAAACCAGCAAAACAAAATACAAAAATATAAAACCAACAAAAAGAAAATAGAAAAATATAAAATATTCAAAAACCCATAAAAATCAGAAAATTTGAAAAATACCAAAAATAAGTTTTCCTAGACATGTCTTCTGGTATCGATAACATCTACGGTCTTAGAAATGTCATTCAATAATGGCACGGGACCATAGATGAAGTTCGAGCAGGAGGTGTAAATATTTTTTTTCTAAACATGTCATAAAATGGCTTACAGTTACCTCAGACTGTAACCCGTTCTTCAAAATTATGGCTTGCTATCATTTCAGATAGCAACCCGCTCTTATAAAGAAAGGAAAGTGCTACGCTAAACAATTTTCAAATATTTCGTGCACTTATCCTAAAACAATTTAAGGAAAGTATGTCGAAGGACTGCTGTTCCTACACAAATGTTTTTCCGTCTATAATTCTTCAGAAAAATATTTGTTGTATTTCTAAAATGGTGGTAAAATGAGTTGCTTGAAAAAATCAATCAGGATCAGAGTTTTTTCGTATTAATTTGCAAAAACTCAATCGATGACTTCAGCACTTTTAAAACTTTTCAAGAAAAAGAGTCATTGATTGAGGGGAAGAATATTTTTCAAATTTATATCATCTAACGGACTGTCTTAATTATCCTACGTGTTAAAATGAAAAAATATAATTGCCTATGTTGAAGGACTAGGTTTCTAGGATATGATTGTTAGGTTTAGATGATTAAAGTTTGATGAACACATTATTCCCATGCTATATATGATCAGATTGTTATGTTGAATTGACTTTAATTAGTCGATTGCTGTTATGGGTGATGTCGACCACCATATATCTGTATGTGTGTTCACTAACGTATGCAGATATCATGGATATAAAAGAATGTTCCCGATCCGGATCCCACAATTGAAGATGATTGGATGCCGAAAGGAAAGGGTAACTATATCTTGGGTTGACAAATGAAGAAACGGAGCTTAATTGGACTTCTATGGAGAGTTGGCATAAATGCAACGTAAGAGGTCTCACTGCATCAGCAGATGGTTTTCTTCTAAGAGATTGAAGAAACGGAGCTTAATTTGACCTCAGTTGGCATTCAAAATGCAACGTAAGAAGAAGTCTCACTGCATCAGTAGACGGTTTTCTTCCAAACCCTACAACAACAACAACAAAAGCGGCTCAACCACCTAACGAATCTTTGTGCAGGATATCATTTCTAAACAATTTTGAATAATTTGATTAAATTGTTTTGAAAATGGAAAATATTGTTTTGAAAATATATTGGACTAAGTTTTTAAAAATCACCGGACTTCATTTTATCAAAACTTAAGTCACTCAATTATCGACTTCGGTCATCGATTGAGGGGGAGAGTGATTTTATTTAAAATATTTTCATTCAATATATCTTCAAAAAGTCCGTTTTGTACAACAAAAAGGTGGTGATCTAAAGATTTAATGTTATGTCATGGTATGATTTTTTCTTTAGAATCAAGGTCTTTCAAAATGAAATATTTTCTGTTCTTGTTTGATTGTGAAATTGTTTTGTTTTACTTAAAAGATCTCTTAAAAACTATCATACCTGACACTAACAATCTTTAATGTCTTAAAATGGTCCGTATCTGTCATCTTTCATAATTGAATCTTGCCACGTCTTTCCCCAAATTTTTCTAAATGATTCAAATCAGTTGGGATCACAAATCTCAAATGGTTTGATATTTCTGATCGGGGTAGAGATCGTGTTTTAAATCTCAAATCTGTTTTAAATGGAATTGGTTTTAGTCCTTCAAAGGCACTCCTGCCTCCATGTGCCAAACGATTTCAAATACACAATGCACATGTTGAGGAGGAGGATTTATCCAAAAACCAGATGAGTATTTAAACAAGGCCACATTTTCTCCCATGTTTTCTAAACCTAATTAAATCACTTGGGATCCAAAATCTCAAAGGATTTGATATTTTTGATCGGGGGAGAATTTGTGATTTAATAATGAAATTTGATGAAAATTGATCGTTTTGATTCAGTTGTGCAGGCTGCTCTCTCATATGTGCCAAACGCTTTCGAATCTCGAAGCACATATTGAGGGGGAGCAAAACCATCGAGGTACAAAAGTTTTTTTAAAAGAGATTCATAAAGTACCTTGATTGTGTTTTCAAATGGTTTTCTTAATGGATTTTGTGATTGTGGATGTGCTTCAAAAGAACTCTTGCCTCTATGTGATAAAATGTTTTAAAATATCCTATGCACATATTGAGGGGGAGAATTTTACCAAGAAAATCAAATGGCTTTTTCGTATGAAAATTGTGATCAAAGAAAATATTTCAAAGTCCTCTTGCCTCCATGTGCCAAACAATTTCTAAATCACACGCACATGTTGAGGGGGAGGTTTTCTAAATGATCAAAACTATTAAGGTACAAAATGCTTTGATCTCGTATCACAAGTACCTTGATTGGTTTTCCAAATGATTCTTCAATTGGTTTCATGAAGGAAAGAACAATACCAAAAGACCGACCAATTTACTTTATGCATGGAGTTATAAGGATGGTTAGGTTAGGTATTCGTTCCCACGATCCGCCAGAACCGGAGGGATCTACCCAGGGACAATCCACTAGATAGTGTAGAGTCCTTAGGTATATTGAAAAAAGGAGAAAAGTGAGGAATGGGAAGAGTGCAGACTGAGACTGAGCTAGTATTGGAATAAACCCAACAAGGTTCTAGTTATGAAGTCTCAGTAAGCACTGAAGGGGTTGAAGAATGAAAAAGAAATGAATGATAAAAGGGTGAAAAGAAATAGCCCTCCATCAATTCAACCTTAGGGCAGAAACCGGGTTCAATTCATATGCTACTGGTGGTTACTAAGGTAACACTGGTATTGAAGACAAGACATCATGGACCCAGTGATGCACTGCACTAAACTTCCCAAACCACTCAAGTTCCTCTTAAAAGGGCTTGTTTCATTCACACGGGGAACCGACATAATCTATCGACTTTCTCTTAGAGATGGTTGATATTGAAGTAGGAGACCCTCTCCCTAGTCTCCGGCACAGGAACCAAATATGCACGATTGAGTCTAGAGCCAAGAGATCATCCACAATATCTCGTTAGGACACTAAATTCTTGAAGACTTGCTTTTTCACACAATGTGGAAAGTAAGTATATATTAAGAGTCCTACGCATTATCCTTGTGGTATTGCCAGAACATCTGAGTGGTATGTAAAAGTATTCACGATGAAGATGGAAATCCTTCTAGAGCCATCATCAAACAAGCTCTTGGTGGGTGACATGTGAGATCTTCTCGTAAGATCAAACTTGTGACAACTGGATAGAAACAATGGGGCGATTCAGTCTTGAATCAACCTTGGTCCAGGAATGGAATTGACGAATACTTTTGGAAAAACCGTTCGATGTGCAAATCTTCTTTTCTCTAGCACGTCGAATGTGTACTTATGTTTTCAAAATTCAAAAAGTATCTCTGATTGAAAAATACTTTTAGAAAAACCGGTCGATGTGCGAATCTCTTCTTTTCACTAGCACGTCGATTGTGTACTATTTTCAAATACAAAAAGTGTTTTGATTGAAAATTGATCTTTCTCATATAACCTTCGTCGTATTGCAAAACTCTTTCTTCAAGCAATACGCGATTGTTTTTAAAATCATTTTTCATCAATCAGTGAATCTCAATTCGCTGGTTCACTCACTCCGTGTTGTCTTCTTTGAGACGTTCCGGTTTGAGAACAGCTAGAACAGCTGCGAAACCCTGTCAAGGAGATTCTTAGGAATCCTACCTGATCACAGGCAGTACTTGTACTGATCAACGGGGAACCGTGGGCCGTGTACCTCAATTCAACGAAAGTGATCAAAGACACTTTCGTGCGCTTTATTGCTAACTGTCGTATGCAGGTACACCCCGACGATTGCAGCTGATCAGAATTGAAGAGTCATTCCAAAGCCGCATGCTCACTGCATCCACACTTAATTTGAAGAATTCATGACTGATGCATATCTACATAACCTGGTTCTGATATTGTTATACTATGCTTCTGCTTCGCTGCTGCAAATATCATGAACCAGTAAGGCTTCCGCTACTCTGATGGAAAGATGTCATGATTCAAAAGTGTGAGCATGTCGGTCCAAAAGTCACAACTTCACATGAAGGCAACACTACTATGGATGATCCAGAGAGATTTACTGTGGCTGATGATCTCAAAGAAAGCTCGAAGATCATCAAAGATGTGGATCAGTTCAAAGACCTCCACTGAAAGTACAAATCAATGCGGACTTTGAAGTTGCACTACAAAAGCACAAAGATTGCGGAAATGAAGAATTCAAGTCTACGAGCTCAAGAACAATGTCAAGAATAGAATGCTAGGATTCGAAATGTAAAACATGGGGTGACCTCCCTTAGGGGGAGATTGTTAGGAATTAGAAAATTCCATAGTGAAGAGTCGGTCACCCCAAATGTTATCTAGCTTAATTTAGCTCGTAGACTTGTCGTTAGTCACGTTATTTAGTAGTTTATTTATTAGTTTGTAGCGTAATATAGTTTAGTGCAACACCGTGGAGGAAGGACGGGTCTTTACCCACTGTATCCCTGATCCACAGGCCGATAGGAGGTCGTGTCTTATGTAACTATAAATACCCCTTCCATCCATGGAAGGGGTGGTGCTTCATAATCTAATACTCTACAATTTGTGTAACTCTCTAGCAAGAACACCCTCTCTCTCTCTACTTTCTCTCTCTAAAATGGAAAACATGTATTTTGATCTCCCAAGACCACCCGAATCATCAAACACATAATATTTGAATCATAACAAGGGACCTTAATTTTCACACTGGAAGCTTTGGGAGAATGAGTCGAGATGGCATTAACCTTTTCGGTGGTCTTCCTATCACTATTGGTCATGGCTTTCAAAAGGTTATCTATCTTCCTATCCATCTTGGCTTGTTGTTGGTTAAAGCGGTCCGAAAGCTTGGCTATTTGAGCTTCTTGGGATGTAACTAGGTGTTGCAACATCCCTTCTATGTTTTGTTGGCTAGGGCCGTGGGACCATGGGGAATCATTAGAGGTGAATTCTTTGGTTTGTCCCCAATTATAGTCGGGTTTGCCCCTCCATGCTTCTCGGACATCATTGAAAGTCCTAGGTCCAGGTGTTGTGGGGAATCTCCCGCCTATTCCATTGGTACGCGAGGGCTTGTTCGGGGAGTCTCGTGCAAGTACGAGTGTCATGAGGACCACTACATAGCTCACACAAGGAAGAGACTTTGTTCACTTGGCGTGAAGACTTAGGATTCTCGTAGGAGCTCATTAGGAATTTGACTTGATCTTCAAGTTCGAGCATCCTACGATTGGAAGTTTGTGAGTGAATGGGAGGCAAGGAGATTGCCTTGACGGTTTTGGGCAACTCACGGGGGTCATTCCAACTTTCGTTGTCATAGAGGGCAAGGTCCTCTATTGTACCCTACGATTCTTCCACGGTGAGATCACTAAGTTTGCCACCGGCCGCTTGGTCGATGGATTGCTTAGTTGATAAGTTGACATGATCATAAAAGATTTGGACTTGAAGCCAAAGATCGATGCCGTGATGAGGGACTTTGTAGAGCAAGTCCTTGAATCTAGTCCATGCCTCGTAAAGAGATTCACCTTGACGGTGTTGGAACATCAAGATTTCATTCCTAAGTTTAGTAGTTCTCCCTGGTGGGAAAAATTGGGCAAGGAAACGAGTGGTGAGATCATCCCAACTTGAGATGGATCCGGCGGGAAGTCGATCAAGCCAATTACTAGCTTGGTCCCGTAGAGAGAATTATAAGAGACGCAAGCACGTGGTCTCCCGTGTGGTAGCATCAAGGTTGATGGAATCAACGATTTTAAGGAAGTCCTTGAGATGCTGATTAGGATCTTCGGAATGAAATCCATGGAATGCACATCCGTTTTGCACCAAACGGATGGTGTCGGATTGCGGGGCTGTAGGTTGACCTTGATCGGGGAGCTCAATGGTGTTCCTATAGCCTCGGTGGCTTGGTCTAGAGAATTCACCAAGAGTACACCCTCTTGGCGGGTCAATGAGTGGTGGGTCGATGGGAAGTGGAGGATGTGGTGGCGGGTTATCACCTTCCATGATGAAAAGTGATGGGGCTACGAACAATTTCACGAAGAAAGGGATAGACTACAAGGAAGCTAAAAATGAGAAAAAATCTTACTTGATAGGAATCAAGCAAGGGAACCTAAACGAGATAAAAATCTAACTAGCTATTCTATTCCCCGGCAGCGGCGCCAAAAACTGGATGTGCGTACAAGGCGCGTTCGGGGTCAAAGGAACTTCCTTTTCGTCGAGCAAGTTTTTCAACACCCTAGGCAGTGAACCTAATCGTTGTAGTATTGGGTAGGCCTCGGGAATTGATATCATTCTCTAGGGGAATAGGAATGATAGTGAGAAGTGTACTACGCTAAGGTTGTGGTTGAGGAAGATTATTTTTTTATCTTTTTATGTTTTTTTAGAAAGCTAAGGGTAAAATCTCGGGGCTTGGATTTGGGGGGTGGTACTTCTACCGATTACTTCTACTATTCTAATTATCTAATACTACGGGTAGTCTATGTCTTTTTGATGTGTGTTCGTATGATGATTAAAAATATGCTTACCTAGATACTATTACTCCCTAGTTATCTTTTATTGGTGGTTGAATTGTCACGTCCTTATTCTTAACGCATTGTGTTTTCTAGAGTCGAAGGGAATGCTTATGCCCTAACTCTTTGAGAATACCTTAAGGTTATTGCCTACGAAATCCACTAGATGTTTCATAAACTAACCTAAAGGTTATCTTTGGATGTTTAGAATACGAAATCCGCTAAGTGATTCATAAACTAAGGTTCACAAAGATTACTCAAGCATTTAAACACAACGATAGCCTAGTGCATTCCTAAGCCATTTACAATTAAGATAAGAGACAACCAATCAATAATTAACAACTATGTTTCATAGATCTAAGCAAACACACAAGAAATTTAGCTTGACATGTTAAACAAGCAAGCATACACACATTCAATGGAAGACATAATGAAATCAATGAAGTAAAACACTTATCTTGATGTAACATAGGGTTTGGCAACCCTAAGATACTGTCCAATTCGGACTACAAATGTTTAGGGTTTTTACTCCACAAGTCTACCTCTACAAAATTCTGAAAATTCGATTTCTATATATAATTTTACACTTGCGACGGCGTCTCCTTATAGGTGGGACGCCGTCAGATCGCCGTCATTAGGGTTTTTGTCTTGACCAAGTAATCGTTGGGACGACATCACGTTGTAGTTGTGATGCCGTTGGGCTTCAGCAGGGACGTCGTCTGATTCTAGATCTTTGCCGTCTGAGATGAAAAGTCTTAGTGACTCCCTTCCTCTTCAAAGCCTGACGCCGTCAGGTGTATTTTAGCAAAAAGTGTACTGAACCGTCTGAGATTGTAATTCGCATAAAGGGACGGCGTCGCCCTTTAGTTGAGATGTCGTCAGCTTCAAATTCAGCAGCTTGAGTATCTTCGATCTTGACTTAGCCATTTTCTTCATATATTCACTCCTTTTCGTTCAAATATGAGTCATTCCATCATTTTACTTCCAAGAGACCTAAAAAGTGAAAAGGAACGAAATTAAGCAGTAACGGATATGAAAGTGGGTGATTAAGGGCTTAAATGACCCCTTAAAAGTATACATTTTAAATCCTTATCATTCATCGTTAGTGTGTTAATTCAAGTAATCCTTCCAATCCCATGCTTTATCCTCTTTAAACTTCACATCTATACTAACACATATATTTTGTGTTGTTGGATCAAATAGTCGGTAAGCTTTTGATCCTTGTTTGTTTCATAAGTATACCATTATGTTACTTCTATCATCTAACTTCGTCAGATGTTTTGATGGTACCTTTTCATATGCTATTCAGCCGAAAACTCTTAGATTTTCTAAGTTTGGCTTTCTTTGTTTGATTGCTTCATATGGAGTAATGTCTTCTAAGGATTTTGTAGGAACGCTGTTTAGACATAATCATCCTATTTCTTCGTTCAACTACTTCATTTTGTTGCGGTGAGTAAGGTGCGGTAAGTTGTCGTGCTATGCCATTTTCTTTGCAGTATTCAGTGAATTCATTAGATGTGAATTCTCCTCCACGATCAGTTCTTAACATCTTCAATGTTGTTCTTAGCTCCTTCTCTATCGTATTCTTGTATTCCTTGAAAGTATCAAATGCTTGATCTTTCGTGTGTAGGAAATACACCTACATATATCTTGAGTAGTCATCGACTAACAAGAATTTGTATTTCTTTCCAGATGGTGTTGGCGGTGTGATTGGTCCATATAAATCTCCATATACTAAGTCCAAAGGTGATGTTGATCTACTCTTTGCTTTCTTGGGAAATGGCGCTCTACTGTGTTTACCAACTAAACAAACATCATAAATTTGTGTTGTATGTTTAATGGCAGGTATTCCTTGAACTAACTCTCTTTGAGTCATATATTTTAGTGATTCGAAGTTGAGATGTCCTAGTCTTGCGTGCCATAACCAAGTATTGTCCTTTAAATTTTCTAATAAGCAAACATGTGTGCCTATCTTCAGACTTGCTTTGTATAGATGGTTTCTCTGTCTTGTGACTTTCATGAAGATTTTGTTGTCCATGTCATAAAGTCGTAATTCATCATCTTCCATTGCTACTTTTGGTGAATTGTCCAAGGCTCAATAAGTTGCTTTTCAAGCTAGGGATGTAATATACATGTGATATAATTCTTTGTTTCTCGTCATCACATTCTATTAAGATTGAACATTTTCCTTTTATCTCTATGTAAGATCCATCTTCGAATCTTACTTTTCCACTAACATTCTCATCTAGCTCCTTGAAGTGTTCTCTTATTCCAGTCATATGGTTGCTAGCTCCATTGTCTAAATACCATAGACTATCAATGTTTGTCTCTTTATATCCTACATCTTCTTCGTGTAGTGAGACATTTTGATCTTCAACTTCTGTTACATGTGGGTCTTCTAATATTGCCATTAGTAAGGTAGGTTCTAAGTCCTCCTCGACAAGATTAGATTGCATACTAGAGTTTGTCTTTGAGTGACACTTAATTGCATAATGACCCATCTTATTACATTTGTAACTTTTTACTTTGCTAAGATCAAGGTTTGATTTGTTGAAGTTGTTATGAGAGTTTTCTCCATCTTTCTTTTCTTCCTTAAATTTTTCGTGGTTCCTTCCTTGTGAAAATTTATAGTTTCCATGTCCACGTCCTCTAGAATGTTTTCCTCTATTGTCATGTCGTGTGAACATCAACTTTTCTTGATTGTCCACTTGTTTTCCTTTCTTGAACTTAATCCTTTCTTCATAAGTCTTAAGTCTTCCGATTGCCTCTTCCATTATCATCGTACTTAGGTCTGAATATTGTTCTATAGATGCAACTATTTGCAAATACCTATCGGGTACAACATTTAGTAGTTTCCGTACTAAGGTTTGATCTTCAATTGTGTGTCCTAGACTAGCGGCTTCGTTTAAGAGTGTTGTTAGTTTTGTAGCGAAGGTGTCGATTGTCTCGTCTTCCTTCATGTATAACATCTCAAAGTCGGATTTGAGTGTTTGCAATCTTGCTTGTTGAACTCTGTTTTCGCCAACGTGTCTAGTTTTCAAAGCATTCCAAATGGCTTTCGCGGTTTTGTGCTTTGTTATTTGAAGTAATTGTTCCTCGGGTAAGGCTTTATAAAGGAATGCAATAGAAATTTTATCTTTTTTCTTATCGGGTTGAGTCATCTTAGACGACTCTATTGTTTCCCATAAACCATTTGCTTCGAGAATGATTTGCATTCGAATTGCCCATAATGAGTAATTCGTGGGCTTTAGGACTGGGCATTGAAATGAGGTGTACTATTTGTACTAAGTTCTTTATTTCCACTTTCTTTCGTCATATCTTAAAGATATTGACAATAAATCTCCAAAAAAATTTAACATGAGGTGTGTTGAAATTTCTTATGTCTAGCGAGCTCTTATGTTTTATTTTTCCTTAAAGGGTATAAAACTTTACAGGACTAGTTTTTGTAAAAAAAACTATCCTCGGAGATTATATATTCTAAAATGAATAACCTAAGGTTAATTACTCCTTCAAATTATTCCTATTCAATATAATAAGCAGTGTAATCACTAGGTTATTATATTTTCTAAAACTTGACAAGATAATAACTTGAAATAAAGAAGTAACTTATCAAAAAAATACAATATATATCAAGAATTAATATATACTATATAAAAAATAAAGTTGAAAGGGTGGTTTTGTAAAATTTTGGAACCTGGGGGGGGGGTTGATGGTATAACCCGTAGCCCTTTTTTTTGTGCGGTGTGTTGCCCTAGCACTTAGTTACGCCTCTCCTTTTTTCTTATCTTTTCTGTGATATAAAAGAAAACCTTTTCTTTGGTTTTGAGACTAAAATATTTTGTCTCTTCTCTTCTGGGATATGACTTGTTCCTTCTTCTCCTCTCCTTGGTGGTTGACCGCCTGTGATAAGGCTTGGTTGACCCTCCTTATTCTTCTTCGGTTTGCTGTGTTCTTTGCGAGCACTTGTAATCCCACAAAATGAAACCTAGGGTTTCGTTGAATTGGGGGTTTTCTGACCGTGTAAGAATTGGATGATTGGAGGTTAAAATTAAGTCAATTGATGATTCGATTTGATGTTCTGGGCTTGATTCATCAATGAACAGGTGTGTTTGCTCCTTGTTGTGAATCGATATAATTTCTGCCCTATAGATGAATGTGCTTTATTAGATTGGTATGAGTTTTTTTTGTTTTGAATCATAGGGATAAAATGGTTTTATAACTGTGTCTTGATCCATTTGGATTGGGTAATTTTGTTTTCGATGTTATCTAGTCTTTTGACAGATTTTTCTTGCAAAAATAAAATGATATGAAGCATTTTTCTGATGCCGGGTTGATTGATCACTATTGTGATTGATCCCTGTGTGACAGATGCGTTAAGAAACATAACACAAAAATGATTCTTGATTTGTGTTCGTTTGGATTTGCAGAAATATTTTCCGAAACAAAAAACCTTAATTCCTTTTGATTTTGAAACAGAAAACGAGAAATTGGTAAATGATGAATTTGGTTAGTATGACCAAACTCCTCTGATACCAATTGTTGGCCTCGTTAGGGGATCTATGATCATTCTAACTTACTTCAAAATATACCAAGTAATAAGAAACAATTGAAACTGTAAATGCTTTTAATATAAATTTGTCATCATTTGTTTATACCTAAGTTCTAAATATATATAGTTAATGAAACGACACAAGTAAGAATTTTGTTGCTTCATTTCGTCCAACAGTCGTGTCCTTTGGCTTTGTAACTGCCAAGAAACTTTTCTGTGTAACTGCTTGTAACTGTCGGGTTTGACTTTTGTTTCTGACTTTTGGGTTTGACTTAGATAGATTGGGATTAACCCAATTTATATGTGTTTCAGGCAAGACAATCGGATGAGTTCAATGAGTTTATTGCAGCTACACATCTTGTTAAGGTTCCAATAGGAGTTTACTCGCTGACGATGGGTTAAAGTTCAGTAAATTATTATAGAATTTTAGTTACTGAACAGTTAAAGTTCAGCAAATTACGATCCTTTTATAAAAACTATCTATTTAAGTTTTATCTATGACAACCAAAATCTCCATAAAATAAGTAGTCTAAACATTTTAAACCCGTAAATTACATACTCCGTAGTTTTTTGTGTTTGATCTTGGGCTTGACATTGCTATGCTATACATGATAGGATACACCACCCGTGTGTAATAGTTAGTAAGTTGTGTTGGTAATTTTAGTTTTATCAACTATTTTAGGTGATTGTGTTTTACTTGAAACCAACGGCCTTATCCGAGTTTAGCTCGAGACGAGTTAGAAGGTGCGGAGTGCACACTCGCTAGAGTTAGATTAATACGGCCATGACAAAGAAGCGGGGGTCAAGGGGGTCGTGCTCCATTGAAAGGTCAAAGGGCAGCAACCTTGTTGGGGTCCCGCTCCAAACACAGAGCGGGGATCGAGGGTTCTCGCTCCTAAACAGTTTTTACTAATCGTTGTTAAGAAATTTTCCAGCCAAAACCCAACAGCCACGTCTTTTACTAACCAATATGGTAAGAACAAGAATAACAACAAATAGTCCAAGGGAAACAAAAGGAAGAATGACGTAACAACGACGGATCCAACAAAAAGTCTAAATTGAATTGTTGGAAGTGTGGTAAAATGGGTCACTACAAAAAGGATTGTCGTGTCAGTAAAAAGAATAATGGTGGAAGCACTTCAATGGTCTAAGGACCCTAATTCATCACAAGGTCTGAATTTTTCTTTGATGTAATTCTTTTTAATTATTATGTGTCACATATTTCTAAAATATGTTATGTGCAGGATGATGCATTTGCTTGGTTGATTGACTCGCGTGCAAGTTGTCATGCATGTAAGGATCATTGTTGGTTTGATACTTTTCATCTAGTGCAAGATGGATCCGTACTTCATGTGGCGACGAGTCAACCAAACCAATACTTGGACATGAAAATGTTGTTTTAGAATTCAGTTCTAGAAAACTATTACTTTAATTAGTGTTGTGTATGTTGTGGAAAACTAGAAGGGGGGTTGAATAGTTTTGCCGATTTTAAGTTAGTTTCAAAAACTTTAGACTCGATATTATGTGAAATCGTATGGATGTAGAGAAAGTATAGATCTAAGGATAAAGCAAGTAAATAAAGTAAAGCAAGGGATAGAAATGACACAACTGATTTATAGTGGTTCGGCTACAAGAACACCTTCCTTGCCCTACTCCACTCCCCGAGTCACCTACTCGAGAGTTCAAGCACTATGTCAACAAACTCCTTCAACTTGGCGGAGAAGCCTTCACAACCTTGCTTACACCTTTTTCTGGTACAAAGCTAAATACCGCGTCCGTAACACGGTGAACCAAACCAACACGACTATTACACAACAACTATGTGAAATATCAAATACAAGATCTTTGCTACAGAAATCTTGTGGAGTGATGAGTGTGTAAATACTCATCATTTTTGGTCAAATCTGAACTGCAAAACACTTAAAAACACTCAGAAATGCATCAAAATACTGAAAATATCTCAAAATTGTATTTTATATGTTTCAGATGCAAAATGTTTAAAATCAGATGAAGAATGAGCTAAGTTTGCATAATTGGCAGTTTTAGTCCCCCAACTTTCAAATCTTGTCAAAAATAGTCCCTGAGCATTTATTTTAAAAGAAAAGTCACCAAAGGTCCTTTTGAAATCATAAGTTGTCATAATTAGTCCTTTGGTGAAAAGTTCCAAAAGTTTTGAGAAATTACAGTTTTGATCCCTGGATTTTTAAAATGGTCATGTTTAGTCCTTGGAATTTCACAATTGGCAAAAATGGTCCTTAACTTATTTGAGATTTACAAGTTTGACCCTTGGACTACAACTTCATAAATTACAGTTTTGGTCCTTGGAATTTCGAATTGTACACGTTTGGTCCTTTAACTACACCATGGCTCCATATTAAATCCAAATCCAATAATTAACTCTTAAACCCAAACTATCCTAAAGCCCAAAATCCCATGGCCCATTACCCTTTTATCCAACCCGGTCCAAACCCGTTACCTAATATCACTACCCACGGTTTAAAATAAAACCGCCAATCCACTGTCTTCCTCACCCACCTCTCTGCAACCTCAGACAACCCCTCACCTCCAGCTCAACTCCCACACCTTATCACTCCACCTCAACACCAAACAACAAAAAGCATTAAATGCTCCCCCCCCCTTTGCACTCAACCCCCCAGTTGCAAATATCATTTTCCCGCCAAAAATTCATCAAACGGCCTTTATCTTCCCAACTCATCCAATGGTTCAAAATACAAGTGGGATTTGCTCAGAGGTCAAGTGGGAGGACTTTCACATATAAATAGAGGCAAGAGAAGCAAGAGAGGGGGGTAATTTTTTAGTTTTTAGTTTAGTAATGTCGACTAGTTAATTTCTTTAATTTCAGTGTGACAGTTAGCTCTTAAGTGTTAAATTAAGTGATAACAGTGTATTTTAAACCTTTCTCAATCCTTAATTTCAGTGTTAAGTTCATTTTCAGTTTATGTAAGTTTCTTTTTGGAAACTTCAATTCTACTTGATGTTATTAAAAGTTGTTGTTTGTTGGTTGTTTAAACTCACTTAAGTCATTAATAAGCTTTTATAAGTTTACTAATCATTAAAATCAGTTTTAGCTTAAGTTTACTAAAAATCTCAAAAATACTAAAAAAATAGCTCATAAATCAAAAATCAAGAAAGGAAGAAGAAGCATGTTGAAGCAAAGCTGTTTATTGGATGATTATGGTTTAGTACCTCAGGGGAGGTGTTAGGATGGTTATTTGTCAATGGTCCACAGTTTCCACCACTTGATCACTTGTAAGCTCATACTTCAATTTTAAGCTTAAAAATGTAGGCTAGTTTAATCTCTGTTTATGTTTGTGTTTTTATGCTTTTATAAGCTTATTGCATCATATTACAGCCTTGTAATTCAGTTTTATAATCTTAATCAGTGGAATCCTTTAAAAAGTTAAAAACTGCCCATATAAAAGTGTGTTTGGTTCATTGCACAAATCTGTGTTTGAGGTTAGTTTTGGGGATAAGCTCATTTGATAAAGTCTCTTTTAGGTATATTAGAGTAAATTCAGTCATTACTTTGTACTCTAGACCTCAAAAAGTCAAAATCACTTTATAACTGTTCTTAATTACAATTCAGTTAGTGTGGATTTGATAGAGCTTGCATTTTAGGATTAGAATCATATAAGCTAGCTTAATTCAGTCATATTTCACCATAAAACATCAATCTCAGTTCTCAAATTGAAATCAAAGTTCAAATTGGTCAAAGTTTCAAAACTGTCAAAAGTCAAAAGTTGCAAAATCTGTTTTTCACCCAACCTAAGTGGATTTTTAGAGGATTCATTTCTGGTTCAAAGCTTTTGAAATTTTGGGATAATCAAGGTCAGCTGGTCAAGTTTTGAAAATCGATTTTTGTGGAATTTTATGATTTTTCCTTAAGCTCTTTATAAGCTGCTCAAAGAGCTGTTTTCTCCCCTGTTCATATTCAGCTAACACTGAGTGTGATCAAACCATCTTGCAGGCCTTACACAGGATTTAATTTAGCTAGTTAGGGCTTCAATCTTGGTCTAGTTTTAGTATAGTTGGTAGTCTATAGCTCTTCATTTCTGATTTTCAGTTTGGGTTGATAAATAAGCTGTTTCAGTAGCTTAAAGTTAATGGGTTAGGTTGCTTGGAACTTAAGCTTGAATTCCATCAAATCAAGTTAATTTGCACTTTAGAGGTTTAGGCTAGTTGGAATTAGTTGCTTTTAGGTATTGTTAGCTTATCTTAGCTTCTGTGTTAATGTGGTGCTCTTAGGAAGCTTATAGCTTAATTTGATTAGCTTATTCATAGTACTTCTCACTACAGCTTCTATTTCTCTCACATAAGCATAGTTTTTTATGTTTTTCTTAGATTTAGAATATTATTTTAGACTTTTCCTGAATTTTTCAGAGTTTTCCATTGCTGTTTGCTATTTTTCCCTATTTAAATCAGTTTTTAGGCATTTTTAATTAGCTTTTATTGCAATTAAATCAGAAAAACTTCAAAAAAAAATAAGTTTTCATTTTTCCTAGGTTAAGATAAATATAAAAAGTAAAAAAATAATTTTTCCAGATTTTTCATAGTTTAATTTGTAATTTTTAGCAATTTAATTAGTTTTAAATAGTTTTTAATTCATAGAAAATAGAAAACTAATCAGAAAAATACAAAATTAGTTTTGAAAATTCTCTTTAGTTATTTTAGATTTTTCTAAGTCATAATTTCACTTTTCTAGCTTTATTTCATATTTTCTTATATTTTAGGGTATTATTAAATAGGTAAAAATAGTTTTTAATTAATAATAATTAAATAAATAGTCATAAAAATAATTTTCTTTTTCTCAAAATTTTCTCTTATCATTAGGTTTGTAAAAATTTCATTTTTATATTTTTAGGATTAATATTGTTTCAGTTTCACATTTTCTTTTGTACGTTACGTAGTTTTTAATTCAAATTTATAAAAGAAAAATCAAGAAAACATCATTTTAAAAATAGTGATAGCGTTTATTTAATATAATTTAGCTTTTTAAATTTCTTTAATTTGCATTTAAGCCCCTGTAATTTATAAACTTTTTCTTTAGGTATAATTATCATAATCCATAAACCTTTTCCCGTTCATTATCACCCGATCACTATACGTTTGATTATTCAGTCGCACAGCTCGTTGGGACTTAACGACCTGGGGAAACACTAAACTCTCCTGGACTTTATTGCATTGCGTTCTCAAGTGATTGACTCTTGTTGACCATTCACCTGGTTAATTTGGGTTGACCGTTTGGGACGAATCATGGAGGAACAAATCAATCAAGGGCCCCTTGTTTGGATGACTTGTAGAATGCTCGTGATCTCGCCTTAGAGAAGGACCTATATGAGAATCACTAAAGAAAGAAAGAAGAAGAACTCTCTAGATCAAGTGATCTTTTGCTAGAAGAGAATGAGAGTATATGAAAGAATTAGTAAGAAGAGGGGTAAGTTAGAATGAAGAAATGGCCCTCTATTTATAGGAAAAACTTGCCACTGTTCCCCGGATCTCACGGATCCCTCCCACAAGGGATCTGTCTAGTGTAATCCTAGGGATCCGTGGGACGCTCCTCTTTGCCCATGGGTTTTTTGGTTATGGGTCATGGGTCATGGGTTATGGGTTGGTCCATGGGTATTTCTTTAGATACAATGTATCTAATGAGTACAATGTATCTAGTCAAGTGGGTATGGGTCAATACCGTGGGTTATGGATATGATCCATGGGTTGTGATTTTTACCCATCCTAATAAACTATTACAACAAATGATTCATTAGAACAATTTGTATTAAATGGCTATATGTAAATGCTTTACAAAAATAACATGTATCCTTATAATTGTACTTAAGATAACATTATATTTGTTATCAACAAAACACAAAGAGATCGCAAAAATATTAATAAACGTTTTTACGGTTTATTTGTATTAACAATCTTCCCCTTTTTGTTGATGACAAAACATAATGTTATGATGAGTAAAACTTGTAGGACCACTACGATATATCAACCTTATCACGAAATACCCACGTTAACCAAAGTTATGCGTAGAACTCGTGAAACCCAACACAAACAAATGCGTAAAAGAAAGAAAAGATAGAGATTAGATGGTGACTTGAATATGAATTCGTGTATATGTTTAGAGAGGTAGAGAGAAGAAAGATGAAAACAATAAGATGTTATATTGCTTCAAAGGAAAAACACACACACACACACTCAAGCACACCCCTCAAATGACATACTTGAAGGGTATTTATAGTACAAGAGAGAGGATGCCCTAAGGCTTGGCCATGGGCCTCGTGTGGGCTTGGACATGGATTGGGTTACTTGAACATTTACAAGGCTAGCTTAACATAACTCTTAGTCATTTAGCTTAGCCCAATCCACGAGCCCGATGACTATTCTATCACGATATCTAACACACGTTACAAGGTTCCTAATCGTGAATGACCATCACTTCTAATAAAAATAATCAAGGCTAACAATCTCCCCCTAAGGGGTGGTCATTCAAAAGATGCTCCACTTGATAAGATCTTTACTTTCCTTGAGCTTGAACTTTACGTGTAGATATAGAATAGTCTTGATTCTTTGTTCCTTCATGCTTTGTGATCAGATAATGTGGTTGTCTGCCGTTGTCAACTTCGTTGGTTAGGTGTCTCCACGTCTTTCTCCACCATGCTCACACTTCTATTTGACTTTGAGTTTCCAATGATGAAGTTCTCGAGTCTTTACACTTTGTAGATTCTTTGACATTGACGAAGAATCATCTTTAACTTTGAGTTGCCTTTGATTTTGATAAGAACTTTCATGTGTTGTTGGTATGAGCATGTGGCGAGTCTGCACGATCCATCCGCTCTGGAGCTTCCATAAGAAGAAAACATAAAAACAGGTTAGTAATAAGCGGATTCCGGCACTTACAAGTTTGAATTTCGAGGGTGTTAACAGCATAGTGTGAAAACACGTCTCTAATTCTCACAGAGGCCGTTCCTGAACTGGAGTCCCACAAGTGAGATAACGCGATGTACCGAAATAAACCTACAGTTCAGATGAGTCGCTGAGGTACACCGAAGCATCACCTCACGACTGTAGACCGTTTGAGACACACTAAGCGTAATCCACGGGGAGTTACCGAAGTGACCTGCTGTCAGGGCTGCTTGATGTTGACCCTGGCAGGAGTTTTCATTCAATCACTGAAGATCACAGATGTGAAACTTCTCATAAATGTTCTGGCAGATTGCTAAGATCTGCGTAGGACTCTATAATATATCACTTGTGTCCTTATTGATGAACAACTAGCGATGAAATGTCATGTGTTCCTATGAGATCTTTTTGATGAATCTCGTGGCTCTAGACTTAATTAGTGCATTTTGGTTTTCCTGAGCGGAGACTAGGGAGAAGGTCTCCTTCTTCAATACCAACAATCTCTAAGAGAAAGTCGATAGATTATGTAGGGTTCCCAGTGAGAATGAAACAAATCCTTTTAAGAGGAATTGAGTAGCTAGAAGGTTTAGTGCAGTGCGTCACTGGGTCCATGACGTCTTTGTCTTCAATACCAGTGTCAACTAGTGACAACCAGTAGCATATGTATTGAACCCGGTTTCTGCCCTAAGGTTGAATATGGAGGGCTATTTCTTTTCACCCTTTTTCATTACTTTTTCTTTTTAATTCTTCAACCCCTTCTTTCTCCTTTCTCACATTACTCATTTTTCAATCTATTCTAAGGACTTCTAGTTCTAAACTATTTGTGATGTCCTTGGGTAGATCCCTCCGGCTCTGGCGGATCATAGGACGGATTTCCTATTCTTAGTCACCTTATAACTCCATGACTGTCCTATTGTTGCCATAAAACCATTTTTCTTGAAAAATCTCTCAAAGTGTTTTTGATGGAAAACATGTTTGGAACACTTCGAGAGTTTTATATTTTCAGAAACACTCCCCCTTCACATGTGCTTATAAGTTTTGACAGAAATCTGCACATAGAGGGTAGAGTTCACACTTTTTGAATTGATTGACTTTAAATGAACAAGACCGATTCGAGACACGTTTACATCACTAGAGAACTAGCTTGAAATTATTACCCGTCCTGGTCAAGTCCATAGAAAGTTTCTCGAGATGGTACATTAACTGACTTTAATTTCTCGTCAATTCATTGGTTTCAACTGAGTCGAGCTCTTTTGAGATTCAAACAACGATCATTAAAATTTTTGATCACATTTTAATCACGTTTCTCCCCCTCAAAAATAGCATATCTATGATGTTTTTGAAACAAAATGATTAAAAGATATGTTTTTCGAAAAACATTTTGGAGAGAAACTGATTCAGCATGAATTTTGGAACAATTTTTGTTTAATACTCCCCCTTAACGAAAGCATATTTTTCATAAAGAAAATTTAGAATCATTTAAGGGTTTAGAGGGAGTTATCTTGGTACCACATGTGAGAGATTTTGAAAAATCTTTTTGAAAAATTTCGAATCAATGGTACGCAAGATGAAGATTTTAAAACATCTTTTGAAGATATTTAGAGAAAAATTATCTTCATTTGATTTAGGATAAATGCTCGATATTTATGAGAATCGATTTTGCGCAGCACTTTCCTTTCTTTAAAGATCGGGTTGCAAGCGGAAATGCTTACAAGCCGTTGTTTTTAGGAATAGCGCTTGAAAAAATTTAAAACCTTTTATTTTGATAAGCACTTTCCTTTCTTAGAAGCGCGGGTCCTGAACTGATGTGTCCAGAAGCCATTAATTTGAAGTCCGGGTTTCGTACTGAAGTATACGAAAGCCATTATTGAAGAAATTTTGAGAAACGACATGTTTTAGAAAGCAATTAAAGAACTCTCGCTCAAGCATCTGTACATGCCCGTATCATTGTTGAATGACATTTCTAGAAATGTGCAGAATATCGATTATACGAGAGACATGTCGTGAGAAGAATATTTTTTGGTTTTTTGATTTTATATTGTTTTTGTATTTTTTGAAAGTTTTATATTTTTATATTTTGCTTTTGTTGGTTTTATAAAAGAAATGGAAAATCAATAAAGAAGATAGAAAGAGTGATGAAGAAGAGTTTACAGAATTGGAACCCTCTGATGAGTTGGGTTCAGAGATATTTGAATCACCTGCAACCAAAGAAGAGTTTTCACAAATAACAGTGTTAGAAGTACATGTTTCCTCACGGCGAGGGTGATCACTATCAACGGTTGTACTGGTTTTTACTTCCTTATCCTGATGATTTTCACTATTATCTATGTAGGTGCAAGTATCAAACATCTTTCCTGTGGGAATCCATCTAAGACCTATTTTGTTGAAAACTTTGCCCGTGGGTATCCACCTAAGGTAAGATCGAGGTGTTGTTTTCTTATTAGATGCAGCGGAAGACTCATTTTTGGAAAAACTACGTCCTGAAGAGATCCACCTATTAGGTTTCTTTTTGTTTGACATTTTATCAACGGGCTTGTTTCGGTTTGGAGTCTTAGTAGATTGTGCCTTGGCACGAGAATTATCTTTCTTGAGATATTGTAAGGCACATGCATCATGATTAGCTGAAAAGATACATTTTTTACATGTAGTACAGACAAATTCAATATTCTTGTTTAAAATAGCAACTTTAACTTTGTCACTACAGTCTTTTGGAAATTGATTCTGGTTCGAAAAAGACTTAGAATTCCTAGTGTTGTTATCTAAGGGCATAACATTTTCTTTTGCGCAACTACTTTTAGATGCAAGCCAATCCCTAGTATTTTGTAGAATGTTCCTAGGTAATGGTTTACTACTACTAGCAGTGCCTTGAAATCTTGTAGAATTCATCACCCTAGATGTTGCACCTAGAATTCCATCTTTTCGAGTCTGTGCCTTTTTCATAGCTTCTTCTAGATAGTGATTGTTGACCATGTTGTTAGAACCAACAGATTCTTTAACTGGATTTTTGGTCACATTCCGTGTACTAGTCCTAGAAATGCCAGGTGTAAACACTTTTTCTTTCTCAAAAACAGGTTTTTCAAAATCTTTGATAATTCTCTTTTTGATAGGCAGGGACTGTGGAGTGACTGTTTTTGACAAATCATTTTTCTCATTGACTTTTGGAGCAAACTGAGAAATAGACATTTTTGGTTTGAAAACCGGTTTGGGAACATTTGTGTTCTCCGCAGTCAATGGTTTTGCAAACTTAGTATCCACAGCCTTTCCTTTTAGACATCCCAGCTGAGCTCTCAAAAGATCATTTTGCTCTTGCATGTCCTTGTAGGCACGCTCATACGACAGTTTGTCATACTTGCATTCCTCGGTTTTTCGATCAAGCTGTTTAAAATAGGACACATTTTCTTTTTTAAGTTTTTCAAGAGCATTTTCATATTTTGAAACAATTGCGGAGGTCTCAGACTGGAGTCTTTCATGATCTTCAACAGAATATGTTTGCAAAATAATGGACATGATATCGGTAGTCATAACATCTTCGAAGAGAGAATCATTTAGATTTTCCAAAACTTTGATGTGTTCAAAACTTTCATTAGCTTGCTTTACCAGGGATTTATGGTCCTTGACAAAGTCAGTTGTTTCTTTCAAAAGTGCTTGTTCAACATGAATTACCCTTGCACTGATGGCATTCAGCTGAGGGGCAATTAGAGTTTCAAAAAACTTTTTCTGTTCATTATCAAAACTATTAAACCAGATGTTTGTTGTAATATTGGTTTTAGTTTTAACAGTCTCTTGAAGATATCCAATTCTAGTTTTAACGTCATCTAAAATGCTTCTAGTCTCACTTGTGTTAAAAGGATTGTTTGAAGACATTTGTTCGATTTTCGAAAGAGATTTGGAAACTACAACTGGTTTTGAAACTGGTTTTGAAACTGGTGTTGACACTTTGTTTGAAACACTTGGTGTGATGGAAAACTTTGACTTTTCTTTTTGATTAACAAAAGTAATTCCATTAATTTTGTTCCATTTGTTATAATCAATCGGTTTAAGATCTGGATTCTTTTGTTTCATTTTTGATCTACTCTCCTCAGATAGTTCCAACGTTTCAAGAGAGTCACGAACAATTATGGGTTCATGCAAAGGTTTGCCATTGTTCAACACATTCTGAGATTTCTGAGCTTTCTTGAGAAACGAAGAAGGTTCGTTACCAAGTGCCATCTTATGTGAAGTATGAAAACGTGGATTTACTTGGTTAGAAAGCATCTTGTTTGATTTAGCTGAATGACCCGTTGTAAGAAGCAAATTGTCCAAAGTTTTGATTTTTTCCGTTTTATCAAGAATTTCAGCAAGAAGAGAATCTTCTCGTTTTGCAAAATCAGCAATCAACGGTTTCTTCTCTTTTTCAAGATCAGAAAACAGTGCTTTTTGTTTAGAAAGTTGGTCATTTAGATCAGAAATTTCCTTGTTTAAAGATTTTATTTTCAAGTTCAAATTCACATCAAGTGTGTCATACTTGAGTTGCAATTGTTTTTCTCTTAAAACAGAATCTCGATAAGCAATTTCTAATTCGGACATTTTGTTTGTATGAAATTCATAGGCTTTGGCGTGCTCCTTGTAACTCTCAAGCTCAGCGGTCAATTTTTTATTCGCGGCCTTAACCTCGCGATTGACCTTACTAACTTTTTCAATTTCAATGCCACATTTATTGATTAATGATTCAAAATAAGCACGTGTTTCCTCATCAGTCTCAGTATTTTGTGCCACACAGCCTCCACTAGGATCCACATCTGGAGTTTCAGAGTAAGTATTGCTACAACTCGGATTGTCCATATATGTATCATAAGTAGGTGCTGGCGTCACAGAATGCTGTTCGTCATGAGTAAACGCATCACATATGACATTGTTATAACATGGATCAATGATTGGTACCTTAGATACTGCATTTGCGTCATAGACAGGAGGTGCGTCAGAGTCAGTGTCGTACTTAGTCTCCTGAAGATTTGCCATGAAGACGCAGTTTGCATTGATGTCCTCTCGGTCTTCCAAATCATCCATAATAGCAAAAAAGTCATGTTCCTCAGCACTCAACTGCATTCCAGATTCTGCCTTTTGTGCTAACAGCATAGCTTTCTGAAGATACGCAAAATCCTTCTATTTCGGCTTAGTAGGACAATTCCTTGCCATGTGACCCACTCCTTGACAGTTATAACACTTAATCTGATTACCCTGATTCACATTTCCATAATTCCCAACGACTGGAGCTGCAACATTTCCATTCTGATTACCCACTGCTCGATTCCCAACATTCTGTCCCATCTGATTTCCAACATGCTGACCCGACTGATTACCCTGATATGGAACTGCCTGATTACCGATGCGACTGTTAAATGCTTTATCCAATAAAGAAAATATCTGTTGCAAGGTCGCTTCTGGGTCAGTTTCAGGATCAGTGATTCCTTGTTCCTGGTATTTTTGATCTGGATAGAATTGTTGTTGTGGTTGTGGAATGTATTGCTGCAAGTTGTTGTTGTTGGAAGATGATGAAGCTTGTTGTTGTGTATTCACTGTAGTTTGAGTCTTTGCAATAAGTGCCAATGGATCATGATTCTTTGCCAATCTTTCTTTCCTTACTTCATTCGCTTCAGATTGGTTTTGTTTCAGAAAATCGTTTAGTTGATCAAAGTTCACCTGATGTAAGTCTTTTGTTTGGTTAACAATAGTGACATATCGTCCCCATTCTTCTGGAAGATTATTCAGGAACTTGATGTTTTGAACGATAGTTCTGGGTGCCAACTTGTTTCTGATAAGCTCATTCATCAAAGTGCAAAACCTTCCATAGTAGGATTCAATGGATTCTCCTGGTGTAGATGTAAACTTCTCCCATTCAGTTAGCAGCTTGTTCTCCATGTCTTGTTTACCAATTTCTGTTCCATAACATAGCCGTCTAACACGTTCCCACATATCGAAAGCAGTTTCACAACTGTCTACAGCAGCAAAAATGTCTATTGGTAAACCCAGTTGGACAATATGAATTGCCATGTCATCTGCATCGACTTGTTTCTGATCCTCTTCAGTGTATTCTGATTCAGTTTGAAGATGAGAGGATGGTGGGATGGGAGGTGTTGCATCTGCATTTCCAGGTACATGAACTTGTCGAGGCTGGAAGGGTCCATCCTGAATGGATTTAATCATGAGTTTCCCATTAGGTTTGGTCTTGATGTAACGGAGCATTCGACTTGTCCATTGAAGATAACTACCTTTTGCCAACATAGGAGGTCGGTTTTCGGCACCGGCTGCATGAATGTCTTGTTGAGTTGCCATTGATGAAGGTATGATCTGATAAAGTTGATGTAGGATCGATTCAACGATAAAGGAGTTGTGGTTGATGATGATTAAGCTCGGTTGAGGTGTTTCTGAGAGTCGTACTCGTAACCTTGGTTCTTAAAAAATTTTCGCCCAAAATTTGAAATTCACTATAAAAATCAATTCTAAGGTCGTATGAAAAATTTGAGTTATGACAATTTTTACGCCAAATTTGACCCGAAAAATTTGAATTTAGGCCCAAAAATTTAAATTTTTGACCAAAATTTTCACAGTTAAACCAAAATTTGAATCTCGCGTAAAAATTGAACGTTTAGTCTCCTCAAAAATTTATTTTTTTTATTTTATTTTTTTTTTGAAACCTTATGCGTAGAAAGAGCTTAGGCGTAGAAACACGAAGTTACGAGTAGACGAGGCTTATGCGTAGGATCTTAGGCGTAGGATTCCTTAGGCGTAGGATCTTATGCGTAGGTTTAAAGTTACGAGTAGAAAAAGTTATGCGTAAGATTTAGCTTATGCGTAAGGAAAACTTAGGCGTAAGAAAAATGCTTATGCGTAAAGTATTCTACGCGTAAGTCGAAACTTATGCGTAAGATTAGGGTTTTGCCCAAAAATCCTTTACACTATCACAGTGTAAGAGATATCCAAAAGTCGAAGTGTTCCACAAACTTATCCAAGTGAGGGAAGCACTGAGTCACCGTTTAAGCTCGAAGAATCTGTACCAAAAAGTTATGAGTAGAACCTTATGAGTAGTTGACTTTCTTACGAGTAGAATTAGGGTTTTGACCTACTCGTAAAAAAATTTCAGCGATTCAACCAATTTCTCTTGCACAGATATCCTTAAAAACACTCGAATAACCCAAAAATGTTGACCTTTTTCACCCAAAGTGCTTAGAAAAGTTACGAGTAGAAATGACCAATGAACCAAAAACGAGCTCAAAACTTAACCAAAACGCGTAAAGCTTCGAACTTTTTGCAAAAAACTGAAACTTTAGCACCAAATAAACCTTAAACCACAAGAATCTTGAATTTTTAAGTGCAAAAATTAAAGCTTTAAGCGTGACAAATATGTAAAACGAGAGCTTTATGCGTAACCCTTCAAAACAAACACAAACACTCCTAAACCATTGTTAGGCGATTGATACCAATTGTAGGACCACTACGATATATCAACCTTATCACGAAATACCCACGTTAACCAAAGTTATGCGTAGAACTCGTGAAACCCAACACAAACATATGCGTAAAAGAAAGAAAAGATAGAGATTAGATGGTGACTTGAATATGAATTCGTGTATATGTTTAGAGAGGTAGAGAGAAGAAAGATGAAAACAATAAGATGTTATATTGCTTCAAAGGAAAAACACACACACACACACACACTCAAGAACACCCCTTAAATGACATACTTGAGGGGTATTTATAGTACAAGAGAGAGGATGCCCTAAGGCTTGGCCATGGGCCTCATGTGGGCTTGGACATGGATTGGGTTACTTGAACATTTACAAGGCTAGCTTAACATAACTCTTAGTCATTTAGCTTAGCCCAATCCACGAGCCCGATGACTATTCTATCACGATATCTAACACACGTTACAAAGTTCCTAATCGTGAATGACCATCACTTCTAATAAAAATAATCAAGGCTAACAAAACTTAAGAATAGATGTATGTTTTGAAAGCCCCTAAGTTTTACTTCTTCTGCCCCTTTTTGTCGAAACAAAAAGTTAACCTATTGAAGAAATAAAATGTGGAAAAATAGTCCATGTATCGCTTACTCCCCCTTGACGGTAGCTCCCCCTAGTTTGGGGCGTCAAATGAGGAAACAAAATCCTACAAAGAAAGGTTAGTAATAACATGCATAATTAATCTTGTGATTGACGAGAATCAAGATTGGGAGCCAAGGTATGTAAACAAGGCCTTGTAATAAAACAACAAAGTGTAGTGGTATTTATGCCACATACAAGCATGTAAAAATAAGAACAAGACGTGTTCTTGAAAATGACTCAAAAGAAAAGTACTAAAAATAGAGAATAGTAATAATGATTCCTTCCATGCTTGCATAAGGTTATGGATGGAGGTTTTGATGAGTAATGGTATTGATGCGATCAAGAATGAGGTTGAGTATGAATCACATTTCTTCCCTAACTTCTATTGCAATATCCCTAGTGGATTGACAATGTTCACAATGTAAGTGATGTGGGTAATGAGTGCGGAAGTTTTCCGGGTTGTTTTGATTTGTGAGTTGCGGAAGATGTGGTGGAAAAATAGGAAAATACGGATCAAAGTCCGGAATGTTTGGAAGTGGTGGTGGAAAAGAACCTAGGTGTTCTTGTAGCTTAATGGAAGCTAAGGGTGGTGAGGTTTCAAGGTCTTGAAAATTTGGATTTGGTGAAGTGGGAGGTGTCAAAAAGGCTAGTTCTTTTTGTTTTGGTTGTTGAGAATCTGTTGGAGTCTTAAGGAGTTCCAAAAGAGTGACTTTCGGTGGTGCGTTGATGTATGATGAAGTTGGAATATCTTTTGGAAGATATGGTGGTGTTAGTTTGTGAGGATGAGATGAATAGCAAGCAATGTTGGGAATCCTACTTATAGAAACAAAATTGTGCATTGCAATGAATGCTTGACCCAAAATATGGATTAAAATCTAATGATTAGATATGAATTTAAGGCATGTGATCATGAGAAAACAAGCATTAAATCACATACTCCAAAACAAAGTGAGAAAAATAGAAGATAAAACTACCTTCTGTCTCGCGAATCCCACGGATCCTTCCCTTGAGGGATCCGTCCAGTATTAAGGCTGGGATCCGTGGGACTGGTGATTCAGGCAGCACAAAATTTTCCTTTTGGAAACATTTTTGCCTAGTGTGTACCTATATGCAAACTATTTGGAGTTGCGGTTATCTCGACTCCTAAGAAGAAAAGAAAAATAAACGAGAAGGGAAAAAGCATACTATTATGTGAGATAACCCGAAAACACATATTTAGTACTTGAGTACGTAATTCAGTGCTACCAATGCTCCTAATTCATTGTGGCTTAAATGAATGTACCCGAAAACACATATTAGTTATGTATCCCCTTTAGCATTCAAAAGACATGAGATGCAATGAAAACGGGTTTTTACTTTGTATTAATAATGAAAAAGTTATTTGTCCTAGACGTGAGAAATTGCTTTTGTGAAATTGATACGGGAAGATGTATCCTTTTAGAAAGCACTTAAAAAAAAATTCTATGTGTGAATAAAAATCGTTTTATCCTTTGAAAAGACGATGTGTATGTAATTATATGTTTGTAACTTGTACTTATTTTGAAAGAAAAAATAAGAAAAATTATGAGTGATAAAAAAAAATTAAAAAAAAAAAAAAAAAAAAAACTTATCTTGGGTTTTGAAAATTCCCGTATTCCTTGTGAGTTGTGCGTGAAATAGAGATCCTAGACTCAGAAAGAAGAAGGCTAGTGTTTACATACCTCGTAGAGTCAAAAAGTAAGTTACGACTATTGTTCCATGAGAACAAGACCAAGACGAAGTAGGTTGAATTGTTCTCGCTTCAACGGTTTGGTGAGGACGTCGGCTATGTTGTCTTCGAACGGTACCTTCTTGATAGAGATGTTCCCCTTTTGAACATTGTCTCTTAAGAAGTGATGACGAATCTCTATATGCTTTGTGCGAGAATGCAATACCGAATTCTTGCTTAAATCGATGGCACCTTTGTTGTCACATAGAATGGCTATGTCACTTAGATGAATGTCGTAGTCAACTAACGCTTGTTTCATCCATAGTGCTTGTTGGCATGCTTTGCCGACGGAGACGTATTCGGCTTCGGTTGTTGATATTGCTAGTGCCGTTTGTTTCTTAGAAAACCAAGATGTTAAACAACAACCCATAAAAGTACACACCCCACTTGTACTTTTTCGGTCAACATAATCACCTGCATGGTCAGAATCTGCATATACAATTGTTTCTACTCCCGTGCCCTTAGGATACCATAATCCTAATTGTGTTGTACCCTTAATGTATCTAAATATCCTTTTTACGGCTTCTAGGTGTGATGTTTTAGGGTCTTCTTGAAACCTAGCACATAGAAAAGACTACCAATCATGCCACGATATTTTGTATTATCAACGGATTCGCCGTCTTCATCTTTTGTAAGTTTGGTGTCGGATGACATTGGTGTTCTAATTGGTTTTGACTCTTCTAAACCGAATTTTGTTAACATCTCTTTTATGTATTTAGATTGATTAAAGAAGATACCATCTTCCACTTGTTTGATTTGTAGACCAAGAAATAAACTAAGTTCTCCCATCATACTCATTTCGAACTCGTCATGCATGATTTTAGAGAAATCATCACACATGTCTTGACAAGTGGATCCGAATATAATATCATCTACATATATTTGAACTATGATTATATGTGACTCTCTTTTCTTAGTAAAAAGTGTGTTGTCAACTAACACCATGGTATAGTTGTGTTTGATTAAGAATGACTTAAGTCTATCATACCAAGATTTTGGAGCTTGTTTAAGACCATAGAGGGCTTTCTTTCACTTATACACATGTTTAGGTTTTTCGAAATCGATGAAGCCCGAAGGTTGAGCTACATTTACTTCTTCATTAATAAAACCATTTAGAAAAGCACTTTTGACATCCACTTGATAAAGCTTAAGATCATTAGCACAAGCATAAGCAAGAAGTATTCTTATAGACTCTAATCTAGCCACGGGGGCATAGGTCTCCTCAAACTCTATTCCTTCTTGTTGGTTATACCCTTGGGCAACGAGTCTAGCCTTGTTTCTAGACACTACTCCGTTTGAATCTAACTTGTTTTTATAAACCCATTTGGTTCCTATTATGGTTTGATTACTAGGTGGAGGAACAAGTGTCCAAACATCATTAGAAACAAATAGATTTAATTCTTCTTGCATTTCCATTACCCAACTTTCATCTTTTATGGCTTCTTGTGTATTCTTAGGTTCTATGGTTGAAATAAAATAAAATAGGCTACTTTGGTTTTGGACTTGAGACCTTAAGGTTCTTTCGTTTAACTTTCCTATGACCTTATCTACGGGATGATCTTTAGACTCTTTAATATTTACGAATTCATTATTTAAAAGTTCTTCGTCTTCTTCATTTATATTTTTCTTTATTAGTATAGCTTCACTTTCGATAATCTCGTCATCAACAAGAGGTGGATAAGGTTTGGGTGGACTTTCATCAAATTTTACATTTAATGACTCTTCTACTTTCATTGTTTCTTTATTTAGTATCACGTAAGATTTTCTATTAGGAGAGTAACCTAAAAAGATACATTCGGTTGATTTAGGATCAAATTTTGTAAGGTAATCTTTAGTGTTAAGTAGAAAACATTTGCTACCAAAGACTCTAAAGTGATTTAACATAGGCTTTTTGCCTCGAAGTAACTCATATGGAGTTTTACCTAAGAATGGTCTAATTAAGACTCGATTAAGTATGTACGTCGAAGTATCAACGGCATTGCACCAAAACTTTTGAGGTATGGATTGCTCATTGAGCATTGTGCGACTCATTTCTTGTAGGGTTCTATTCTTTCTTTCAACTACCCCATTCGATTGTGGAGTACGAGGAGCCGAGAAGTTGTGAGTAATACCATTAGCATCACAAAAGGCTCTAAATTGCACTTCATTATCGAATTCCCTACCATGATCCGTTCTAATAGACAGTATAGGACTTCCTAGTTGTCTTTGGATTTTCTTGCTCAATATTTCAAAGTAATTAAACATTTCAGTTTTGTTCTTTAAAATTTTCGTCCATGTGTACCTAGAGTAATCATCCACTATGACCAAAGTGTAGTAGTTGCCTCCATAACTTTGGATAGCGGATGGACTAAATAAATCCATGTGTAGTAATTCTAGACACTTAGTTGTTGACACCATGTTTTTAGCTTTGTGACTAGAATGGACTTGTTTTCCTACATTACAAGCATCACAAAAGTGATGTTCATATTTTAACTTAGGTAGATCTCTTACTAGATATGTGGATGATATCGATTGAAGAAGTCGCATATTGGCATGGCCCAATCTTCGATGCCATAAGGTCGAAGTATCATCCATAGAGGTAAGACAAAGTTTGTCTTTAGGTTCATTACCAATTTTAATGACATAGACTCCATGTTTCCTAATTCCTCTTCCTATGGTTATGCCATTTTTTAATATCTTACTACCGGTTTCGGTAAAAAGCACATTGCACTTTTTATCACATATTTGTCCTATACTTAAGAGGTTAAAGTTTAGGTTTTCTACGTGACACACATCGTTAATGGTTAGAGATTTGTTAGAAATCGTACCTTTATCGATGATTTTAATTTTGCTATTTCCAAACACCACATTTCCTCCATTGAAGGATTCATATGTGGAGAATAGATCTTTATTGCCGGTCATGTGCCTCGTGCACTACTATCCTTGACCCATTCATCCGGATCTAGGTCGACCTTTAAGCACACCTAAAAAAACAATTAACTCAAAAGTTTGGTCCCCATTTGTTCATGGTTCCATTAGTGTTAAACAATTCCATTCATGTTAGACATGTATGGATAAGGTGAATATGCATTCCATGGTGCAAAGTTTTGAAATGGAAAGCCATTTTGCATGTTTGGGTTTCATCCCATTTGATGGTTACTCCTTGGGTAAACATTATTAAGTCTCCTAGATGGGTTAGGTTTCGAAAAGGATGGAGCTTTGTTTCTAGCAAAAATAGGATTATATTTTGGAGGTGGTTGTTTAGTGGTAAAATGAGTTGGTTTCTTTTTATTAACTATAACAAAATTAGTTCTAGATGAAGAAGCTATGTTATTGCCACTGTTTGCTTCAGCAGACCCACGGATCCCTGGCTGTACATTAGCCGGTTCCCTTTTTGTGGGATCCGTGGGATCCGCCACAATAGTGGCTTGTTTTTCTAGTGCCTTAACAAATTTGTTTCTTTGTTTTCACTAGTTGACGCATCAAGTTGCTGAATACCTAAACCTTTTTGGCTGTTTCCGGTTTTAACACTATCTAATATCATATCTAAGGTATTCGTACTCATTCTAGCAATTTTAGAATCTAGTTGATCAACTAGTGTTTGAATTTGAACGCAAAGTTCATATTCACCACTTGCTATTTTACCCTTTTCTAGACGTTTCAATTTTGCTTTTAATTCTATGACTACCTTATCTAAACGTTGGTTTTGATTTTTCAAAAACTTGTTTTTGTTAATTACTTTTAAGCTAATTTTGCAAAGTTTGTCATATTCATTATGCAATGAGTCATCATCTAGTGATGAGCTACTATAGTATTCGTGACATACCTCGTCATTAGCCATGAGACAAATTTCTTCATCCTCCTCCTCGCTCATTCCCCACAAGCCACTCACGAATGCTTTTTGATAATCCCGCTTGGGAAACTTACTAATAAAGTGGTTTAGGTCCCCACATTTAAAGCAAGCACGATCATCTCTTGGCTTCTCGTCTTCTTTGCTTTTCCAGAATCCTTTCTTGTCGTCATACGGTTGTTTGACGTATCTTCCCTTCCTTCTAAAGAACTTCTTAAAGTCGCTTACCGCCATGGCATACTCCTCGTCGTCACTATCCGAAAAGGAGTTCTCTTCTTCGCTTGAGGCCTTCTTGGCTTTAAGGGCAAGAGATTTGTGTTTCTCTTTCACCTTTGAAGCTTTAGAATCCTTAGCAAGGACAAGCTCATAGAATTTTAAGTTGCCTATGAGTTCATCAAGGGCGAGGATTGTCAAATCTTTTGACTCTTCGATTGCCGTCACCTTGGATCTCCACTTGGATGGAAGTGCCCTTAGATATCTCCTAACATGGTTCCGGCTAGAAAAAGATTCATCAAGTGCTTGTAAAGATGTAATAATAGTATTAAAATTAGCAAAAGAATGATCTATAGTTTCCTCATCTGATATTGAAAATTGTTCATATTGTTGAACAAATAAATCAATTTTATTATTTTTAACTTGTTGATTACCTTGATGAGTTACAACTAAAGAATTTCAAATTTCTTTAGAGGTTTTAAGCATAGAAATTCTTTCGAATTCCTTTTTGGGTAAAGCATTATATAAAACCATTTTAGCTTCACTATTTTTAGAAAGATTTTTCTTCATTTCATCGTTTAGTTTATCATGAGGTATGTTAACTAAATTTCCTTTATCATCTTTTAAGGTAGCCTCAAAATCACCTTCAACAATAATGTACCAAAGATCAATATCTTTAGATTTCACATACGTTTCGAATCTATTTTTCCAATATATAAAACCATTAGTTTCAAGTAGTGGTGGTCGTTGCATAGATTGCCCTTCCTTGTAATTTTCAGATGCCATAGTGATCGAAAAGTTTTTAAAATACCGTTTACTTTAAAACTTTTATAAACTTAGCTCTTGATGCCAATTGTGGAAAACTAGAAGGGGGGGGTTGAATAGTTTTGCCGATTTTAAGTTAGTTTCAAAAACTTTAGATTTGATATTATGTGAAATCGTATGGATGTAGAGAAAGTATAGATCTAATGATAAAGCAAGTATATAAAGTAAAGAAAGGGATAGAAATGACACAACCGATTTATAGTGGTTCGGCTACAAGGACACCTTCCTTGCCCTACTCCACTCCCCGAGTCACCTACTCGAGAGTTCAAGCACTATGTCAACAAACTCCTTCAACTTGGCGGAGAAGCCTTCACAATGTTTCTTACACCTTTTTCCGGTACAAAGCTAAATACCGAGTCCATAACACGGTGGACCAAACCAACACGACTATTACACAACAACTAAGTGAAATATCAAATACAAGATCTTTGCTACAGAAATTGATATTTATCACTCCGCAAGATTTCTGTAGCGAAGATCTTTTATTTGATATTTCACATATTTGTTGTGTAATAGTCGTGTTGGTTTGGTCCACCATGTTACGGACTCGGTATCTAGCTTTGTACCGGAAAAAGTGTAAGCAACGTTGTGAAGGCTTCTCCGCCAAGTGAAGGAGTTTGTTGACAAAGTGCTCGAACTCTCGAGTAGGTGACTCGGGGAGTGGAATAGGGCAAGGAAGGTGTCCTTGTAGCCGAACCACTATACATCGGTTGTTTCTTTTCTTTCCCTTCGCTTTACTTTATTTACTTGCTTTATCATTAGATCTATACTTTCTCTACATCCATAAGATCTCACATATTAACGAATCTAAAGTTTTTGAAACTAACGTAAAATCGGCAAAACTATTCACCCCCCCCCCTTCTAGTTTTCCACAATTGGCATCAAGAGTTAAGTTTATAAAAGTTTTAAAGTAAAATTGTATTTTAAAAACTTTTCGATCACTATGGGTTCTGAAAATTATAAGGAAGGGCAATCTATGCAACGACCACCACTACTTGAAACTAATGGTTTTATATATTGGAAAAATAGATTTGAAACATATGTGAAATCTAAAGATATTGATCTTTGGTACATTATTGTTGAAGGCGACTTTGAGGCTACCTCAAAAGACGATAAAGGGAATTTAGTTAACATACCTCATGATAAACTAAATGATGAAATGAAGAAAAAGCTTTCTAAAAATAGTGAAGCAAAAATGGTTTTATATAATGCTTTACCGAAAAAGGAATTCGAAAGAATTTCTATGCTTAAAACCTCTAAAGAAATTTGGACTTCTTTAGTTGTAACTCATCAAGGCAACCAACAAGTTAAGAATAATAAAATTGATTTATTTGTTCAACAATATGAACAATTTTCAATATCAGATGAGGAAACTATAGATCATTCTTTTGCTAACTTTAATACTATTATTACATCGTTACAAGCACTTGATGAATCTTTTTCTAGCCTTAATCATATTAGGAGATATATAAGGGCACTTCCATCGAAGTGGATATCCAAGGTGACGGCGATCGAAGAGTAAAAAGATTTGACAATCCTCACCCTCGATGAACTCATAGGCAACCTAAAAGTCTACGAGCTTGTCCTTGCCAAAGACTCCGAAGCCTCAAAGGTAAAAGAGAAACACAAATCTCTTGCCCTTAAAGCCAAAAAGGCTTCAAGCGATGAAGAGAATTCCTCTTCGAGTAGTGACGACGAGGAGTACGCTATGGCGGTAAGGGACTTTAAAAAGTTCTTTAGAAGAAAGGGAAGATACGTCAAACAACCATATGACGATAAGAAAGGCTTTCGGAAAAGCAAAGAGGACGAGAAGCCAAAGGATGATCGTACTTGCTTTAAATGTGGGGACCCAAACCACTTTATTAGTAAGTGTCCCAAATGGGATGATCATAAAGCGTTCGTGAGCGGCACGTGGGGAATGAGCGACGAGGAGGACGAAGAAATTTGTCTCATGGCAAATGACGAGGTATGTCACGAATACTATAGTAGTTCATCACTTGATGATGACTCTTTGCATAATGAATATGACAAACTATGAAACATTAGCTTAAAGCTAATTAACAAAAATAAGCTCTTAAAGAGTCAAAACCAACGTTTAGATAAAGAAGTCATCGAATTAAAAGCAAAACTAAAACGTTTAGAAAAGGGTAAAATAGCAAGTGGTGAATGTGAACTTTGCGTTCAACTTCAAACACTAGTTGATCATCTAGATTCTAAAATTGCTAGAATGAGTACAAACACCTTAGATACAATACTAGATGGTGTTAAAACCGGTAACAACCTAAAAGGCTTAGGTATTCAACAACTTGATCCATCAACTAGTGAAAGTAAAGAAACAAAATTTGTTAAGGCGCCAGAAAAACCAGCCACTGTTGTGGCGGATCCCACGGATCCCCTAAAAAGGGAACCAGCTAGTGTACAGACAGGGATCCATGGATCTGCTGTAGCAAACAGTAGTAATAACGTAGCGTCTTCATCTAGAACTGATTTTGTTATCATTAATAGGAAGAAACCAACTCACGTCACCACTAGACAACCACCTCCAAAATATTATCCTACTTTTGCAAGAAACAAAGCTCCATCTTTTTCAAAACCTAATTCATTTAGGAGACCTAATAACGTTTATCCAAGAAGTAACCATCAAATGGGATGGAACCCAAATATGCAAAACGATTTTCCTTTTCAGAACTTTGCTCCATGGAATGCATATTCATCTTATCCATACATGTCTAACATGAATGGAATGTTTAACATTAATGGACCCATGAACAAATGGGGACCAAACTTTTGAGTTTATTATTGTTTTAGGTGTGCTTAAAGGTTGATCTAGACCCCGATGAATGGGTCAAGGATAGCGGGTGCACGAGGCACATGACCGGCAATAGGGATCTATTCTCCACATATGAATCCGTAAATGGAGGTAATGTGGTGTTTGGAAATAGCAAAAGTAGAATCATCCGTAAAGGTACGATTTCTAACAAATCTCTAACCATTAACGATGTGTGTCACGTAGAAAACCTAAACTTTAATCTCTTAAGTATAGGACAAATATGTGATAAAAAGTGAAATGTACTTTTTACCAAAACCGGTAGTAAGATACTAAAAAATGGCATAACCATAGGAAGAGGAATTAGGAAACATGGAGTCTATTTCATTAAAATTGGTAATGAACCTAAAGACAAACTTTGTCTTACCTCTATGGATGATACTTCGACCTTATTGCATCGAAGATTGGGTCATGCCAATATGCGACTTCTTCAATCGCTATCATCCAAAGATCTAGTAAGAGATCTACCTAAGTTAAAATATGAACATCACTTTTGTGATGCTTGTAATGTAGGAAAACAAGCTCATTCTAGTCATAAAGCTAAAAACATGGTGTCAACAACTAGGTGTCTAGAATTACTACATATGGATTTATTTGGTCCATCCGCTATCCAAATTTATGGAGGCAACTACTACACTTTGGTCGTAGTGGATGACTACTCTAGGTATACATGGACAAAATTTTTAAAGAACATGTTAGGAATTGGAAATTCCATGTTAAAGTGTCGGTCACCCCAATTATAGTCTAGCATATGTTAGCTCGTAGATATGTCGTTATTTACGTTATTTAGTGGTTTATTAGTTATTTAGTAGCTTAGTATAGTTTAGTGTAACACCGTGGAGGAAGGACGGGTCTTTACCCACTGTATGCCTGATCCACAGTCCGATAGGAGGACGTATTGTTTGTAAGTATAAATACCCCTTCCATCCATGGAAGGGGGTGGCTTGGCAATCTAACCTTTCACATTTTTGTTAACCAACTCTCTACCAAGAACACCATCTCTCTACTTTCTCTCTCTAAAATGTATAACATGTATTTTGATCATCCTAGACCACCCGAATCATCAAACAACATAAATATTAAGATCCTAAAATTGGCATCAGAGCCTAGGTTTTGTTGTTTGGGTTGATTCGAATGGTCTCTTGATGTGGTTTGTGTGGTTTGATTCGTACAGTTGTGTTTAACAAGTTTTCATGTTGGTTATGTATGGTCGAATATGGTTTTCAAATATGCTAAATGTTGGGTTTTTTTAATGTCATTTGGTCAATCTGGTTTTAAGTTTTCATTTGGTTTTAAGTTTTTCATTTGGTCAATCATCCTTGGTCACGTTTATAAGGGTCTGCTGCTGCTGTTTTCATATAAGCGAGTTGTGACGTTTTTCATATAAGCGAGTTGTGTACTACCTCATTTTTCAATGAGTGTTGCCATCATGTCCAGGTTCATTGCATATGCTATGCGACTTGTTAAACATTTTTTAATGTTGAGCGAGTTGTGGTATTCTTGGATGCGAGTTGCAGCCTGCTACTTTCAGTCCTGATTCATTGTATTTCTAATGCGAGTTACTTAACTCGCATATGCTAAATCTGCACTTGCTTTTGAGCGAGTTGCTGATGATGCGAGTTGTGTATGCAAAATCTAAAGCGAGTTGTCTACTTGCATTACTTAATGCGAGTTGTTAACTATGGTCATGAAGCGAGTTGTTAGCCAAATAATGAATGCGAGTTGACTGATAAGGGGAAGAATATGAAGCGACTTGTTGTCTTGAGAAGTTAAGGGTATGCAGTTTGTGTAAAAAGAATGGGATGCTTTTTGATGTAAAGACACTCATACCATACTTCAAAACATGTAGCATCAGTTTTTCAACACCAGCAAGAACCAAATGAAATACAAAATCAATGACACAACCATGACCTAATGCTAAAGAACTTATTCAAGATCATTCACTATCGGCTATATCTACATCAACAATTTCGTGGTACTCAAATTTAACATCAAAAGGTCAACAATATTCTCAGAAGGGACTTTTCATGAATCCAAATCTTAAGAATGTACTGATCTCAGTTAATTAATTCGTGGGTCTCAAATGAAACCTCGTAGACTATCAAGAGTCTTGATCAAGAATCAATTTTAACATCATAGATCAAAAGGGTTGTGATAGAATATCCGAATATAAAGGAGTGATAGTAACAAATCTGTTAACTCACTTCCTTTATTCGTTAATGGTTATCATATCAAATAAAAACAAATTCAAGATCCATAACCTACCTTTGCTCTCATGGCCTGTACATATTCAACCATCCCTGTGGCGTCATCAGTCCTAGACGAGATATGTTATACTATTCAAGATGTGATAAGACTAAGAAGGTGGCTAATTTTAACGGGTGTAATAGTTTGGTTTGAGAAAGTGTTTGACAAGATATGAGTCTCTTGACTTTGGAAGCGTTTTGATTACTGGATGTAAACAGGGCTGAAGATGTTAAGGGTTTGAAGAAAAGTGTACTGAGTTAGAGAGAGGCAGTGATTTTTTTCTTTGAGTGATATTAGGGTATTATCTAATGGAGTGTTGAGTCTTAAATATCCACAAAGTTAGGGTTTGCTAATATGGATCTGGGCCGTGTAATATGGATTGAAATGGACTTGATGTGGGATTCAACGAGGGCATTGTTACCTAAAGTATTAACGTTTGATAAAAGCATTTTTGGATAAAGTATAGTAGTATCAACGTTCTGGATTAGTACTTTTGAATGTGTGTACACGTTTTGTGATTGTTGGGACTTTATACACATTTTGATGAGTTGGATGATTTTCTTTGTCACTTGGGTTGATACGTGAGTTATATGGGCTACACTTTTGTTTAAGATGATGATTGTGGATCATTTGTGTATGGGTTGTAGGTATTTATCGGACAAGACTTGGACTAATTGATTTCATGTGCAATATTAGTTTAGGTCTCTTGGTTAATGGGCTTGCTCACGTTATGTATCAGATTTGGATATAAGCTCTAGTTGTTGATACAGTCAGATTTGGAGTCCTGAAATTTGATGATATGATTTGACAATTATGAGATTTGAGTTTGTGATTTATTGATGTGAGTTGTTGCTTACTTTGGTCTATTCATTTCCACGGAAAATATTATGTTGCGGCTTGAATTGATGGTTGATTAAGGTTGACTACGGGGTTGTTTATACGGTATTTCTTATTTGGAATTGAAGTGAGGTTTTTCCGGGTGCGTTTACTGATTTTCATATTCTTTCTTTCTACCCTTTCGCGAAGATGACTTGTTTGGGCATTTATAGAATGTGATAAAGACTTGGCTATTTAGTTACGTTTATGATTCTTTCTCACTTAATCCACAACGTAGCTATCACTTCGGTGTCTCACTCAGTTGAGAATGTCAAGAAGGTTTTGTACATTGGGTACACCATTTCTTGTTCACGAGGATTAGTACAAGTTTAAGTAACAAATCTGGGGAATTCTACTTCATGATCAAGTTTGGCATATCGGGTTTACTTCTCTATGTGGTCACTACAATAGCCGACAGAATGCATGAATGATGTGTGTACCAAGGTGTTAATTGGATGGTTGATGATGTTGGATTTTGAACCGTTGATGAACCGCTGCATGTTCCCCTAAAACAGATATTCACCGAAACTAAAGTTGTCGTTACACATTCAAGCTGACATTGTTTACGGTTTTGTCTTGATTTTGTAAAATCCCGCGAAAGAACCTATTTCTCGGTTTAAATCATAGACTTGTAAAATCCCGTGACAATGGAAACATCCTGGTAATTGTATAGTGCATTCCCGGATCTATCTTACGGTTTATTCTTGGTTTTGTAAAATCCCGCGAAAGAAACTATTTCTCGGTTTAAACCATAGAATTGTAAAATCCCGTGATGATGGATCCATCTTGGAGAAAGGAAAGTGTAGGTCGGGATCCTTTCTGATGCTAGTGCTATGGTTTTTTCTTCGAAGAAGGGATAAAAGGGTGTACTTCATGAATTGGATGTGTGCTTGGATATTCGTCATGGCAGTTTGGTTATTACATGGTTTTACGGGGTTATGTGCTTATAACCATGGTCGGGATGAAACCATTATCATAGTTCACTTAAAAAGTCAAAGGAGGCTAGATTTGAGCTTTTAATCAGAAGATGTGACAACGGGGTTAATTCACTATTATTTATTTGAGGTTGAAGTGAAATATCACGGGCAAGTGTACTTAGTATCTGAAGGTATCAAGGATGGTTGGATGAAGATTCTTCAAGATCCTTGTTCGAGCTTATTATCAAAAACGAAGACATGGAAATCTAGTTATTGTTAGGTGTCTTTTACCTATTCTTTTACCACTTGGGGGAATTGGGCTCATACCACCACAAAATAACTATCACTCTAAGGAGTTACGTTGTAGTGCTCAGTGTCACATTCAATTGTGGATTTTCAAGAGGTAATGTACGTCTTATACTTGATGGTTGGTTGGTTGAAGAGTATAGAGTACATAGAGAGTACTTAGAGATGCTAATGGAAATCGGCACCGCTCTTTGTTTCATATGTGCAAGTTTAAGTCATGAGTTCGGGGTGGTTTACTTCAGAGTCAAATTCATTATATTGGGTTTTCTCCATCAGCTGTCACGACAAAGAGCCTACAGAATAATAATGGGGATGATTACATGTTTTGCTAAGAGAGCAGAAAAGAGAGAGATTATGACGTATGAACACAACAGTTCATGCCTCGTTCCCTAAAGAAAAGAAATGTGTACGTTTCAGTGCGCATTATCTTCGGAAGAAGAGAAATCTTCTTATTATGACCATTCTCATCAACATGCTTCATGCTTTTTCCATGCGCTTCAGTCATCAAGTGAACCGGGCTACCACTGATTGTTTTCTTATTCCACTTGCTCGATTATAATGAAGATGGCGACATCATGTGCTTATTTTGCGGGAGAGAAGTGTGAATAGAACATTCAAATGATTTTCACTTATTTAATCAAGAATGGCAACTCCGTATGCAATTCTTGAGGGGGAGAATGTGACAACTCGTACTTTCAGGTCATTATTTCAAAACATTATTCATGCTTCATCATTTATCGTTTATCATAAACTAGATTTACGAGTATCAAATTCGCGTAACCTTAATGGTTTAGCTGTGAATTCATGATCATATCATCGAGGACATTTCATGTAGACTAAGTTTAGTCTATATTTCATTAACATCATTGTCATCATATTAGTTCATGCATGGTTTTGCATTTTACGTTAAACGTATAAATTTTCATATTAAATAAACGTTATCGCGTAATTAATTATTTTGAACAATTGATCCGTTACTTCCAAAAATTATCCCGATATATTTTTATACTCATAGTAAGTTTATAAAATAATATTATGAGTTTACCCAGTGTTTTAAATTTATTTTGTATATAAATTGTTATATTTATATAATTACGACGGTTTTCTTAAATATTACCCGATTATTATTATTTCACTCAATTTTTGCAAGAAATGTATTTTTATAATTTTTATGACCTAAATATATTTTATCTTGACCCGTGAAAATTTATTTTTAGTTAACGCTACCCTAAATACTCAAATGTGTATACAAGTTACTACTTATCTTTACTTAACTTCACATTATATTACCTTATACTTAATAAAAAAAAATATATAAACACAAATATCAAACACACCCTTGTCGACAACAAGGGTGAGTCACCTTAGATTTCTAAATATCTTCTCATGTATATTCATATTATACAACATATACAAACACATACAACTCATATTTTGCAAAGTGAAAAGATCAAAGTCTTCCTTTCTCTTCTTCTTCACAAAACCGGTCAACCAAGGAGCAAGAAGAAGATCATCATAAAAAATTTCAAGACAAGATTTTTAACACACTAGTATCACTTTTGTTTAAGGTTTTGCAATATAAACCTTGGGTGATTAGGAAAAATCTATTGTCTATAAACCTCATCAAGTTACTAGTAAGCATTCATATTCATCATAATATTTCATATTCATTGTTATGGTCATTTCATTTTATTTGATAAAACATGCAAGTCTCATGAGGTTTATACCACTTTTACATTGATTTTAAGAGTTATAAATATTTATGTTATCCTATAATTATTCCTTGTAAAATATCACTCTTGGTGATGTCTAGGAACCCATAACACCCTAAGAAGGTGTATGGTAGGATTAGAATAGGTTTGGCGCGAGAAAAAACTCATTTCGACAAGTTTTAAAAAGGGTCTGTCCTTATTTTCGAAATCTGGAATTTTCGACAGTGGATAAAAATTTTTGGCCTAGATATTTAGAAAATATACTTTAAAACGAAAACGTGGCCGCTTGAACGGATTAAAACGGAGCTATAACGAAGAATTTATGAATTTTTCAAGTTGGCGACGAAAACTATAAATTCTGGAAATTTCAGCATGATACGTCAAATTTGTACGAGTCAAAAATGAAGCTTAGGCGTTGTAAATTATTTCGACTTATCAAAAATATGTTAGTATACTTTGATACAAAGCTAAGGACCTTTAAAACGTAGAAAGCGGACTTGTAACGAGTAAATTACACGCGATAAACCAAAATGCCGTAACTTTATTCTATTAGCAAAATTAATATATTTTCTATTAAACACATACTACGGCAACGAGGGACCATGTTGAGGGTCGTTTTTAACAATGACGGAGTACTTTTTATAAAATGATGTCTTCTAGTAAAAGTAATATGTTTGCAAACTTAGTATCCACAGCCTTTCCTTTTAGACATCCCAGCTAAGCTCTCAAAAGATCATTTTGCTCTTGCATGTCCTTGTAGGCACGCTCATACGACAGTTTGTCATACTTGCATTCCTCGGTTTTTCGATCAAGCTGTTTAAAATAGGACACGTTTTCTTTTTCAAGTTTTTCAAGAGCATTTTCATATTTTGAAACAATTGCGGAGGTCTCATCCTGGAGTCTTTCTTGATCTTCAACAGAATATGTTTGCAAAATAATGGACATGATATCGGTAGTTATAACATCTTCGAAGAGAGAATCATTTAAATTTTCCAAAACTTTGATGTGTTCAAAACTTTCATTAGCTTGCTTTACCAGGGATTTATGGTCCTTGACAAAGTCAGCTGTTTCTTTCAAAAGTGCTTGTTCAACATGAATTACCCTTGCACTGATGGCATTCAGCTGAGGGGCAATTAGAGTTTCAAAAAACTTTTTCTGTTCATTATCAAAACTATTAACCAGATGTTTGTTGTAATATTGGTTTTAGTTTTAACAGTCTCTTGAAGATACCCAATTCTAGTTTTAACGTCATCTAAAATGCTTCTAGTCTCACTTGTGTTAAAAGGATTGTTTGAAGACATTTGTTTGATTTTCGAAAGAGATTTGGAAACTACAACTGGTTTTGAAACTGGTTTTAAAACTGGTGTTGACACTTTGTTTAAAACACTTGGTGTGGTGGAAAACGTTGATTGTTCTTTTTGATTAACAAAAGTAATTCCATTAATTTTGTTCCATTTGTTATAATCAATCGGTTTAAGATCTGGATTCTTTTGTTGCATTTTTGATCTACTCTCCTCAGATAGTTCTAACGTTTCAAGAGAATCACGAACAATTATGGGTTCATGCAATGGTTGTCCATTATTCAACACATTCTGAGATTTCTGAGCTTTCTTGAGGAACGAAGAAGGGTTGTTACCAAGAGCCATTTTATGTGTAGTATGAAAAATCAGATTTACTTGATTAGAAAGCATCTTGTTTGATTTAGCGGAATGACCCGTTGTAAGAAGCAAATTATCCAATTTCTTTATAATTTCATTTTTATCCAGAATTTCATCAAGAAGAGAATCTTCTCGTTTTGAAAAATCAGCAATCAACTGTTTCTTCTCTTTTTCAAGATCAGAACACAATGCTTTTTGTTTAGAAAGTTGGTAGTTTAGTTCAGAAATTTCCTTGTTTAAAGATTTGATTTTCAAGTTCAGATTCACATCAAGTGTGTCATACTTGAGTTGCAATTGTTGTTCTCTTAAAACAGAATCTCGATAACCAATTTCTAATTCGGACATTTTGTTTGTATGAAATTCATAGGCTTTGGCGTGCTCCTTGTAACTCTCAAGCTCAGCGGTCAATTTCACATTCGCGGCCTTAACTTCGCGATTGACCTTACTGACTTTCTAAATTTCAATACCACAAGTATTAAGTAATGATTCAAAATAAGCACGGGTTTCCTCATCAGTCGCAGTATTTTGTGCCACACAGCCTCCATTAGGATTCACATCTGGAGTTTCAGAGTTCGTATTGCTACAACTCGGATTGTCCAGGTATGTATCATAAGTAGGTGCTGATGTCACAGAATGCTGTTCATCATGAGTAAACTGATTAGCAACATTACTATAATTTGGTACCTCATTGAGTGAATCTGTGTCATAGACGGGAGTTGTATCAAAAGTACCACTTGATGTTGTGTCCTGCTGATTAACTGTATGACTGGAGGTTGCATAATCGTTTGCTTTATCTGCCCGTCCAGGATACCAGAATTCGAATTCCTCAGCAGTCAACTCTATTCCCGATTCTTCTTTCTCGGCTATCATCTGCATGTACCTGAGCTTTTTAGATGATATCCTTGGTTTGACACTGCACGCTGAATATCCTGAATCATGACTTTGAGGTTCGGAAGTAGCATTCTGAGCAGAAGTCATAAAGCAGTTATTCCCATTTTGATATCCCATATTCTGATTCAAAATCTGACCCCCTTGATGTCCAACATACTGCCCTGCATATTGCATCTGATTCCCAATAACATCAACCATGTGTCCTTCTTGACTCATATGTTGGAGTATGCTCGTGTCATAATAAATAATTATACGGCTAGATATATGTGAGCCTATGGGGTCACACACTTATACACAGAGATACCATTTTATAGATTGTATTTAACGTATTTACAATATATAATCATCTACGTTACTCGGGATCGATAACGGGCCATCAAATGCTATGAACGTCGTAGTATCTTTGGATTGGACCAACGATGGGCAAGCCCATTGTGGGCCCACTATGTGGCCGGCCATGAGGAGGGGCTAGATGGGATATTGGAGTTTTTCTAAGGTCATGAATGTACATTGTTATTGATAATATTAAATGGGATTTAATCAAATCAAATCAATCTCATTAAAAGGTGATTAAATGATATTGAATGACATTAATGTTAATTGAGAAAATCACTCCCCCCCCCTTGAGATATACGGCCAAGAAAAAGACACAAGGTGTGTGTTTTTTCTTTTCATCCCTCTCTACCTTAATTATCTATAGTAGGTGAATCAAGGCTAAAGGTGACGTATCTAGACTAGCATCGGGTGGTAGTCAAGGACGTGTAGTGTGTTTCATTCATTGGGAAAGGCCAACTTCATTGGTCTTTTGGTTTCTTGATTCCTTTCGTGGTGGTGATTGGTGTCTAGCAACCGGATTCACGCTTCAAAGGTATAAACCTTTTGATTGTTTTATTTGATTGATCATATGGCAATATGGATCCGTTGTTGGTGATGATTCTGCTGCGTTTATTTGATATTTATATGTTTATTATATTCATCATCACCTATAGTGGTATCACGAGCCATCATATGTGCCATATGATTATCGGGTATGCGAAAAAATGGTCAAAACGCGTGTTTTTAAGTGTTTTTTGAAACCACTTTCAAAACAGCCCCGAGGGCTCCATTTTTCATGGATTAAGAATGTTAATATTAATATAAACATCTGTGATTTTTGGTCCTATGGCCATTGGTTTCGCATTTGTTAATTAAACAATGTGTTCGGTACGCTAAAAATGGCTTTAATCGCGTTGTTTTAATCCATTCTTGAAACGATTTGAAAACAGCCCCTAAGGCTTAATTTTCTGTGGTAAAATGATTTTTAGAAGGTCTAATTTCAGTAGGTTTGAGAACCTAAATCCATTTTACTCGCGTACCAATCGGGGTTTTAATTCTTGTTAATTATTTCTTCGATTCGTTGGCTAAATCTTTTATTTCATGCTATTTAAATTGTTCCCATGGCAAATACATGCATGTTTGCTCATGGGATTAGCCAACACCTTGTTATGATCATAATTTTATGGTATTATTATGTGTATATGCAAAGCCGATGAAAACCTAGACCACTTGTGCTATGAATGATTGTGATTGTCGTTAATTTCTTGTTATTTGGGGTTTGCCATTGTTTCGGCTTTTATGTATGAATTTTAATTTGGTTTTTGCCATTGTTTGGGCATGTTACAATTGATAGATAGTAGATTAGTTGTATTTTACATTCTATATATTGTAACCGATGCTTGGAATGGAATGACGAAGCATAAAAGACATAAAGACGCAAAATGGCTGCTCGTACAAGCTGCAGTAAAACGGCGTTTCCCGATGATTGGTGGCGTATTTTTTAACCAAATTTTTTTTGCAGGTAGACAACTCATGGGCCCACAACTTTGTAGTTTGGTGCTAAGCTCGGGGATGACTCCTTCTAGGCCATTTGGGCCTCCGAATGCAGAAATTCTGGGCTGGCAGATTCACTTTTCATGTGCATTATGGGCTTCTACTTGTCCTTACTAGGTCTTGGAGCAAGTGGGAGTCCTCCGTGTGGTTGTGGTTTATGTCCCTAGATGACTCTTGGTTCTCGTGATGGCTCACGAGACCAAGCATAGGTTCTTTCATCGGTTGAGGCTTTGCATATTGTGGTTGTGTGTTGGTTGTTTGCTTATTATGTATGTTGTGAATATATATAACTTGCAAATTGTTTTCTAAAACTTAAAACGCAACACAAACCATTTTCAAACTAAATCTCATGATTTAGTTTAACTAAGTTTAAATATGGATTTAACTTAAAATCATTGTTTTAATAATAACACTTAACTTGTTATAAATGTTATTCGATTTATGTATTGTCCTATCTCTTTTATAATCCACATAGGTTGTATTTTAGACTTGAATATGGACAACTTGACACACATAAATTAAAACAATGATTAGACTTAAAGTTAAGAAGAGTTTTTTAACTTGTGCTACGAAGAATGAATGCATGCTTTTTTCGTACACCTTTTTTGATTCACATCAAAATATTTTACCCGTCACAAATTTAAGTCATGCCGTCCAATCACTTGAGAACACTTGCAATTACTTTTTGCCTATGCGTGGGACCTAGGTTGAATTGTAATCCAAGGTGATTATTGTCTATGCGTGGGACCTAGATTTATTTTCGCACGTTCTCAAATTGGATGACTTAATCGAGTTAAGCGGTGAGACCTTGACCCGAGGCAAGGATGGGACTAAACATGCCAGCTTGACACTAGATGCTTGTTCACTAGTGCCATGGGTCCCATAAGGATCTAAGAGTTGCACTTGATTTGTAATTGGTCGACGTTACCTACCTATTGAATCCACCATTGCTAGCAGATCAACTGATGTGATGGTGGAATCTCAATGAGGATCTTAGCCTTTTTCGCAAAATTAATTGTTTTTCTTTTAAAACTTGGGTAGTTAATTTTAAAAAAGGATTAATTATTGTAAGATACTAAAATTTGAATTTTTGTTTGTTTTGTAGATGACAACTCCAACTCAAACCATCAACAACTCGTCAATCAGATCAATTCTCGAGAAAGAGAGATTGAATGGTAACAACTTTTTGGACTGGTTCCGAAACTTGAGGATTGTCCTCAAGTCTGAACAAAAGTTTTACCATCTGGAACAGGCTTTACCTGAGCCTCCTGCTGAAAATGCCACTGCTGCTGTGCGTAATGCCTACACTCGTAGGTTTAATGAACAGCAGGAAGTCGCTTGTCTTATGCTTGCGAGCATGATCCCAGAAATTCAAAAGAATTTAGAGGACCTCACAGCATTTGACATGATAACCGAACTAAGAACTATGTTCGAACAGCAAGCTGAGCAGGAATTATTTGAAACTGTCAGATCATTCCATGCTTGCAAGCAGGAGGAAGGACAATCGGTCAGTAGCCATATCATGAAAATGAAAGGCTATCTGGATCAGATGGAGCGGCTTGGATACCCCATGCCTCAGATCCTTGGAGTGAGCATGATACTAACCTCACTTTCAAAGGAATTTGAACAATTTGTGCAAAACTACAGCATGCACAACATGGGCAAGACCATACATGAACTGCATAATATGCTCAAACTTGCAGAAAAAGGTATGCCCAAGAAAGCTCCAGTTGTCCTAGCTATCAAGCAAGGCAAAATCCAGAAAAAGAACAAGGGGAAACTGCAAGAACCTGGCAAGGGACAAGGGAGAGGCAAGGGTAAGCTTGCTTACGCCCCCAAACCTAAAGTCCCCCCACCTGCTAAGAAGGAGCACCCAGCCAAGGACGCACCCTGCCATCACTGTGAAATGGTAGGGCACTGGAAGAGAAACTGTCCGGTGTACCTGGCAGAGTTGAAGAAGAACAAGGCTAGCGGGGCTAGTACATCAGGTATCTTCACTATAGAACTCTATACTTTTCCTAATAAATCCTGGGTATATGATACAGGTTGTGGGACTCACATTTGTAATGATGTGCAGGCTCTTAGGGGAAGTCGAAAGTTGAAGCATGGGGCTTTGGACCTGTACGTTGGTAATGGGAATCGTGCACTGGTCAAAGCGATAGGAAGCTATGATTTAATCCTTCCTAATGGACTAGTTATTGTTTTGAATAATTGTCATTTCGCACCTACTATTACTAGAGGTGTTGTTTCACTTTCACGTTTGAAGGATGATGGATTCATTCATGTTTTTACGGATTTTGGCATTTCGGTTTCTAAGGATAATGTTTTTTATTTTAATGCTATTCCTAGAGATGGTATTTTTGAAATTGATATGCGTGATCCTAATTCAAACAATGGTTCTATATATAATGTTAGCAACAAGAAATCTAAACGTAACATGGATTCAACTTTTCTATGGCATTGTCGTCTTTGCCACATAAACAAGAAACGCATTACGAAGCTGCAACAAGATGGGCTTTTAGAATCAATTGACGGTACGTCTTTTGATAAATGTGTTTCTTGCATATCTGGTAAGATGACACGCAAGCCTTTTTCCCATGTTGGAGAAAGAGCTAAAGACCTACTTGGACTCATACATACTGATGTATGTGGCCCATTTAGGATCATGTCTAGGGAAGGAGCTAACTACTTCGTCACTTTTACCGACGATTTCAGTCGATATGGTTATGTTTACTTGATTAAACATAAACATGAAGTCTTTGAAACGTTCAAAGTATTTCAAAGTGAGGTAGAAAATCAACTCGATAAGACTATAAAAGCTCTTCGATCCGATCGTGGAGGCGAATATATGAGTCAAGAGTTTTTAGATCATCTAAAAAAGTGTGGGATAGTCTCACAATTCACTCCTCCACATACACCACAACATAATGGTGTATCTGAAAGGAGAAATCGTACTTTGCTAGACATGGTTCGATCTATGATGAGTCTAACAACGTTGCCAATGTCCTTTTGGGGTTATGCCCTAGAGTCTGCTGCCCGCATTCTCAACATGGTTCCAACCAAGAAGGTAGATAAGACACCATACGAAATGTGGCATGGGAAAGTCCCTAACTTGTCTTACTTGAAGGTCTGGGGTTGTGAGGCCCTCGTGAAACGAGAAACGCCAAACAACCTTGAGTCTAGATCTATCAAGTGTATCTTCGTAGGATACCCAAAGGAAACGATGGGTTACTACTTCTACTACCCACCCGAGAACAAAATATTTGTTGCTCGTTATGCTGAGTTTCTTGAGAATAGTCTCATTTCACAAGAAGCAAGTGGGAGCACCGTAGACTTTGACGAAATTCAAAGTGAAGATGCACAACCTTCTGGTAACACTAGTAAGCATCAAAATGAGACTGAACATGAAAATGTCGAGCCTCTTAGAGATGTTGCTCCGATTCGTAGATCCGCAAGGATACCTCAAGCACCTGAGCGATATGGTTTCTATGTCGATGTTGAGGAACATGAGTTAGGGGATCAAGATGAACCTGCTAACTATCGAGCTGCATTATCGAGTTCTGAACGCGATAAATGGCTCGGTGCTATGAAATCGGAGATGCAATCCATGAAAGACAATGAAGTCTGGGTCGAAGTTGACCTGCCTCCTAATGCTAAGACCGTTGGGAGTAAATGGCTCTTCAAGAAGAAGACCGACATGGATGGCAATGTACACACCTATAAAGCGCGTCTAGTAGCAAAAGGTCACACTCAAACCTACGGGATTGACTATGAAGAGACCTTCTCGCCTGTTGCTGACGTTAAAGCTATTAGGATTCTTATAGCCATAGCAGCGTACTATGACTATGAGATTTGGCAAATGGATGTCAAGACAGCCTTCTTGAACGGCCACCTAAACGAAGATGTTTACATGGTGCAACCCGAGGGCTTCGTGAATCCTAAACATCCCAACAAAGTTTGCAAGCTTCAAAGATCCATTTATGGATTAAAGCAAGCATCTAGAAGTTGGAACAAGAGATTTGATGAGGAAATCAAAAAGATTGGTTTCGCTCAAAACTTTGATGAGCCATGTGTATATAAGAAAACTAGTGAAAGTAATGTCGTATTCCTAGTCTTATATGTCGATGACATATTACTCATGGGAAACAACATTCCAATGCTACAAGATGTAAAATCCTGGCTTGGAAATTGTTTTGAAATGAAAGACTTAGGCGAAGCTGCGTACATACTTGGAGTCAAGATCTACAGGGATAGATCAAAGCGGTTAATCGGCTTGAGTCAAAGTGCATACATTGACAAAATCCTAAAGCGATTTAGGATGCAAGATTCCAAACGTGGAAATCTTCCAATGCAACCGAATACGGAATTGAGTAAAACTCAAGAACCTTCTACACCCGAAGAGGTGAAAAGGATGAAGGGTATCCCATATGCTTCTGCTGTGGGATCCATCATGTATGCGGTAAGGTGCACTAGACCTGATGTAGCGTTCGCTCAGAACCTGACGAGTAGGTATCAACAGAATCCAGGTGAATGTCACTGGACTGCTGTTAAGAACATATTAAAGTATCTTCGTAATACTAAAGATATGTTTCTTGTTTATGGTGGTGATGACAACCGAGAGCTCAGTATCATTTGCTATACTGATGCCGGTTGGCAGACCGATCGTGATGACACCAAGTCCCAAACTGGATTCGTTTTCATCATGAATGGAGGCGCTGTTGACTGGAAGAGTTCAAAACAGAGCACGATAGCAATGTCCTCTACAGAAGCAGAATACATTGCTGCTTCAGAAGCTGCAATGGAGGCGATTTGGATTCGAAAATTCATTTCTGGGCTTCGCGTTGTTCCCAGCAATGAACTACCCATGGATATGTACTGTGATAATACAGGTGCCATTATCATTGCAAATGAACCTGGTGTTCAAAAGGGTGCCAAACACTTTCGTCGGAAAGTTCATTACATTCGAGAAGTTATCGAAAGTGGTGATATTCGTCTTCTAAAAGTTCACACAGATGACAACTTAGCTGATCCTCTTACTAAAGCAATGCCTTGCACAAAACATGTTGGGCATGCTAGGAACATTGGACTTCGACCAGCAAGTAGTCTCATGTAGATCTGTTTATTTTAGTATTTGAATAATTGGAATGCTACTCAGTTTATATTTTGTAATGAATTGATTTAATGGTTATTATCGTTTTCATTCATATCAACTGTATTCTATATTTGCATGTTTAAATCCATGAATGATTTTCTTCATTCAAAACTTGTCCATTGTCGGTTGACGGTACGGGAGTACCATCAAATTAAGATAATTGTGAGTGTGTTGGTGACCTTTTTGCCAAACTCACATGTTGTTCATGGTGATGAGCATTGGACTGACCCAACCTACGAGTATTCACTGCATGGATCGGCGTCAAATAGTGAATCTCGAAAATGGTTATGTCTATTATCCTTAGACTTAAGATGCAAGCAGGTCTTGCATGTGTGGAGTTTTATTCCTTGATATGGTTAAACGCTGTCCTGAACAAGGTAGTTATAAAGGCCACTATCAGGAATAATTTGAAGCACATGAATGACACGTGCAGTCAAAATAGGATTTGTTCTTCCACATGGTGTGGAGTTAGATACTATTGGGCCCCTCGATGATTTGAACAGATGTTTGTATGGCCGTACCCAAATGAGATTAAGATGAATCTTAATTCACTTGGTAATCTTGTTCAATATCAAGACCGAGAACATAATAGTTGAACAATTAGAATGACTTATGATCCATGTCTAATATTCAACATAGTATCTGAAACAAAGGGATATAAGACATATAAACCATTTAATGAAATGTTTGAGAAACTGACCTCACATTACTCTAGGGGCATTGGCGTGTTGCTAGACGCTAACCTTTGCTTGTATAATTACTTGTCTATTATGACGTCGCAAGTGGGAGCTGTTGGAGTATGCTCGTGTCATAATAAATAATTATACGGCTAGATATATGTGAGCCTATGGGGTCACACACTTATACACAGAGATACCATTTTATAGATTGTATTTAACGTATTTACAATATATAATCATCTACGTTACTCGGGATCGATAACGGGCCATCAAATGCTATGAACGTCGTAGTATCTTTGGATTGGACCAACGATGGGCAAGCCCATTGTGGGCCCACTATGTGGTCGGCCATGAGGAGGGGCTAGATGGGATATTGGAGTTTTTCTAAGGTCATGAATGTACATTGTTATTGATAAGATTAAATGGGATTTAATCAAATCAAATCAATCTCATTAAAAGGTGATTAAATGATATTGAATGACATTAATGTTAATTGAGAAAATCACTCCCCCCCCCTTGAGATATACGGCCAAGAAAAAGACACAAGGTGTGTGTTTTTTCTTTTCATCCCTCTCTACCTTAATTATCTATAGTAGGTGAATCAAGGCTAAAGGTGACGTATCTAGACTAGCATCGGGTGGTAGTCAAGGACGTGTAGTGTGTTTCATTCATTGGGAAAGGCCAACTTCATTGGTCTTTTGGTTTCTTGATTCCTTTCGTGGTGGTGATTGGTGTCTAGCAACCGGATTCACGCTTCAAAGGTATAAACCTTTTGATTGTTTTATTTGATTGATCATATGGCAATATGGATCCGTTGTTGGTGATGATTCCGCTGCGTTTATTTGATATTTATATGTTTATTATATTCATCATCACCTATATCATATGCATAGATGGTTGAGCAAACTGCGTATTAAACTCTGAAAACCATGTATTGGCGAATCCAGCAATAGCATTTGTGAAAGCAGTTTTGAGACGATCTTTGTCAGTTGCCATTGATGAGGTATGTGATAAAGTTGATGTAGGATCGATTCAACGATAAAGGAGTTGTGTTTATGGTTGTTTGATGTTTTTCGGTGAATCCTACTCGTAAGCTTGTTAAAAGACGTAAAATTTTTCTCTCCCAAAATTTGAAATTCACTATAAAAATCAATTCTAAGGTTGTATGAAAAATTTGAGTTTTGACAATGGTTGTTTGACGCCAAATTTTACCGAAAAAATTTGAATTTAGGCCCAAAAATTTGAATTTTTAACCAAAATTTTTCAAGTTATACCAAAATTTGAATCTCGCGTAAAAATTGAACGTTTAATCTCCCCTAAAAAATAAATTTTACTTAAATTTTCCCGCCAAAAACAGGAAGTTACGAGTAGACGAGGCTTATGCGTAGGATCTTATGCGTAGGATCTTAGGCGTAGGATTCTTAGGCGTAGGATCTTATGCGTAGGTTTAAAGTTACGAGTAGAAAAAGTTATGCGTAAGATTTAGCTTATGCGTAAGGAAAACTTAGGCGTAAGAAAAATGCTTATGCGTAAAGTATTCTACGCGTAAGTCGAAACTTATGCGTAAGATTAGGGTTTTGCCCAAAAATCTTTTACACTATCACAGTGTAAGAGATATCCAAAAGTCGAAGTGTTCCACAAACTTATCCAAGTGAGGGAAGCACTGAGTTACCATTTAAGCTCTAAGAATCTGGACCAAAAAGTTATGAGTAGAACCTTATGCGTAGTTGACTTTCTTACGAGTAGAATTAGGGTTTTGACCTACTCGTAAAAAATTTCCAACGATTCAAACAATTTCGCTTGCACAGATATCCTTAAAAACACTCGAATAACCCAAAAATGTTGACCTTTTTCACCCAAAGTGCTTAGAAAAGTTACGAGTAGAAATGACCAACGAACAAAAACGAGTTTAAAACTTAACCAAAACGCGTAAAGCTTCGAACTTTTTGCAAAAAACTGAAACTTTAGCACCAAATAAACCTTAAACCACAAGAATCTTGAATTTTTAAGTGCAAAAATTAAAGCTTTTAGCTTGACAAATATGTAAAACGAGAGCTTTATGCGTAACCCTTCAAAACAAACACAAACACTCCTAAACCATTGTTAGGCGATTGATACCAATTGTTATGACCAAAGATATATCAACCTTATCACAAATACCCACGTTATGAACACAAGAATACCACGTTCTACACAAATAGAATATGCGTAGACATGAAAGATAAATAAAGAACTTGATGACTTGAATGATATTCGTGTATATGTTTAGAGAGGTAGAGAGAAGAAAGATGAAAACAATAAGATGTTATATTGCTTCAATGAAAAAAACACACACACACACACACACATACACACACACTCAAGCACACCCCTCAAATGACATACTTGAGGGGTATTTATAGTAAGAGAGGATGATGCCCTAAGGCTTGGACATGGGCCTTGAGATGGACTTGGATTGGGCTTGGGTTACACGAACTAGACAAGGCTAGCTTAACTTAACTAATGCCCAATTAGCTTAGCCCAATCCATGAGCCCGTTGACTATTCTATCACGATATCTAACACACATTACAAAGTTCCTAATCGTGAATGACCATCACTTCTAATAAAAATAATCAAGGCTAACAAAGACATTATTGGTGAATCTTCCAGATCAGTCTCTATATGTATATCTTTAGGAAGATGGAATTGATGTTGAGGAATCATTTGTTCCGGTTCATTAAGTGGGTCAATGTACATCTGGTTGTACATTTATTCACGTGTTGGACATTTGACACAAGTTGATTACTTCGGAGTTAATCATTTATCACTTATTTGAGATTGAAGTTGACTTTCACAAAGGCGTGTTCTTATTTGATAACTTGCTCGGGCTTAAAATTTTGAGTTGAAGACTTGATTTATCTAGTTACCAGCAGTCGAGGTGGATGGTTGAAGACCTGGTTAACTATCACTATTAGGAGTTACTTTGTTTTACTCAGTGTCACACGCATATGATGGTGTGGATAATCGCAAGAGGTGTTAATGTCTCATACTTTATTTGGGTAGTGAGTACTTAGAGATTTGCTTGAAGCATAAATTCTCTACACCGTTCTTCCATCATTAGGTGCAAGCTTAAGATACAAACGTGGGGAAGTTGACTTCAGTTTCAAGTATGGTATATCGGGTTTTCTTCTTCAGTGGTCACTTCAAATTGTCTACATAAGGGTTGATAAAAATAGTCAGAGAGAGTCTTCAGCAAGTTGATTCTCACAAGAGTTCAAGTGTTCTTCTCAAAAATATTTCTAGTATACGGACTTACAAAGAGATGCTGATTCTGAAGTGTCAAAAACCAGCAAGGGGTAAGGAGACAAGCATCTAAACGCGAGTAAACTTGATGAACTTAATACTTCTAAGAAATTGAAGATATCCCGGGAAGACAAATGTCATGACCGCAGAGAAACTCAAGGTTTTACTCATCAAGGCGTTTAGTATTCTTATTCCAACTATGTGGAGGAAGCGATGGAAGAGTTAGTTTCTGAAGATAAAAGAGGTACACAAGTGCGTGATAATCTCGATGTTATCACAATCATCAGAGGAGAGAGAATTGTGTACATTGGAGGCGCTCAGTTGTTTCACTTGAGGGCTTAATCAGTGATTCAGAGATATAATCACTTATTCCGGAGTTGACATCCGCAGAGATAATCAGTGATTCGGCCTGCTTCTTCAATGTTATCAGTTGTTCTCTCTTTGGGGAATGTGTGTACGTTGGGTCCTTGAGCTTCATACACGATCATCAGGGAAGAAAGCCATTGTTTACCACAAACATTGGGGAGGTGTTTTTCTCTCCGGGCATGATGTGTATTCGGGAGAGTTCTTGGATATTTGTGTACTTCGGGTTCTTGAGCTTCATACACGTTCATCAGAGAAGAAAAATGTGAACATGGGAAGGTGTTCTTCATTCCCCTCATGAAGTGTATTTGGGAGAGTTCTTGAGCATTATACTAAGAGACGGACTGCATCATTTCAACTACACGGGGGAAGTGTTCTCTTGACACCTTTTGGAATGGATTGCGTCAGACTTCAGTGGTTATGAAATTTGAGAAGAGTTATTTATGTGTGGGATGATACGTTGCTATTCTTTTGGATGATATAACCTCGAACGAAGAATCACGGTGATTATTCTTAAAAGGAGCAGCAAGTTCGATGATAATGGTGTGCTTCTTTGTGCACCTGGCTAAGGGAAGCTTGAAAGAAAGCTTTGAATCTGCTCAGCTAAAGGATTTTTGGTTTGGGGGGAAGCTGCCAAAGTCTCACTTTCAGATGGTTCAATTTCTTTCTTCGATTCAAGAGCCCTGGAAGCTTTGGTGGTGAATGTTTAAGAGTTGATGACTTCTATCTTCTACGACGTGTTGTTCGATATCCTTATCTCGGTACTCGTTTCATCATCTTCTTTAACTATATCATCTAATCTATCCTTGTAAATATTATTCAGAAAAACAAAATACAAAAATATAAAACCAAGAAAAAGAAAATAGAAAATTATAAAACCATCAAAAACCCATAAAAATCAGAAAATTTGAAAAAGACCAAAAATATTGTTTTCTCATGACATGTCTTCTGGTATCGATAACATCTACGGTCTTAGAAATGTCATTCAATAATGGCACGGGACCATAGATGAAGTTCGAACAGGAGGTGTAAATATTTCTTTTCAAAACATGTCACATACTATGGCTTACAGTTATTTCAGACTGTAACCCGGGCTTCAAATGATGGCTTGCTATTATTTCAGATAGCAACCCGATCTTCAAAATAAAGGAAAGTGCTGCGCTAAACGATTTTCACAAAATTCGTGCACTTATCCTAAAAACAAATTTGAGGAAAGTATGTCGAAGGACTGCTGTTCCTACACAAATGTTTTTCCGTCTAAAATTCTTCAGAAAAATATTTGGTGCATTCAAAAATGGTGGAAAATGAGTTGCTTGAAAATCAATCAGTTTCAGAGTTTTCGTATAAATTGAAAACTCAATCAATGACTTCAGCGCTTTTAAACTTTTTAGAAAAATAAGTCATTGATTGAGGGGGAGAATGTTTTCAAATTTATATCATCTAACGAGCTTTCTTAATTATCCTACGTGCTTAATTAAAAATGATATTTGCCTGTGTCGAAGGACTAGGAATTTAGGATATGATTGTTAGGTTTAGATGATTAGAGTTTGATTAACACATAAACCCCATGCCTTATATGAAATGATTGATATGTTGAATTGACTTGAATTAGTCGATTGTTGTTTGGGTGATGTCGACCACCATATATCTGTATGTGTGTTCACTAACGTATGCAGGTATATCGGTATATAAGAATGTTCCCGATCCGGATCCCACAATTGAAGACGATTGGATGCCGAAAGGAAAGGGTAACTATATCTTGGGTTGACAAATGAAGAAACGGAGCTTAATTGGACTTCTGTGGAGAGTTGGCATATATGCAACGTAAGAGGTCTCACTGCATCAGCAGATGGTTTTCTTCTAAGTGATTGAAGAAACGGAGCTTAATTTGACCTCAGTTGGCATTCAAAATGCAACGTAAAAAGAAGTCTCACTGCATCTGCAGTCGGTTTTCTTCCAAGCCCAACAGCAACAACGGAAGCTTCTCAACCACCTAACGTATCTTTGTGCAGGATACCATTTTTAAACAATTTTGAATAATTTGATTAAATTGTTTTGAAAATGGAAAATATTGTTTTGAAAATTAATTGGACTTAATTTTGAAAATCACCGGACTTCATTTTATCAAAACTTGAGTCACTCAATCAGCGACTACGGTCATCGAGTGAGGGGGAGAGTGATTTAAAATAAAATATTTTCAAATGATATTTCTTCACAAAAGTTCCGGTTTGTACAAAAAATGTGGTGATCTAAAGATTTAATGTTATGTCATGGTATGATTTTTTCTTTTGAATCAAGGTCTTTCAAAATGAAATTTTTTCTGTTCTTGTTTGATTGTGAAATTGTTTTATTTTACTAAAAGATCTCTTAAAAACTATCATACCGGACACTAACAATCTTTAATGTCTTAAATTGGTCCTTATGTGTCATGTTTCAAAATTGAATCTTGCCACGTCTTTCCCCAAATTTTTCTAAATGATTTAAAATCAGTTGGGATCACAAATCTCAAATGGTTTGATATTTCTGATCGGGGTAGAGATCGTGATTTAAATCTCAAATCTGTTTTAAATTGAATTGGTTTTAGTCCTTTAAAGGCACTCCTGCCTCCATGTGCCAAACGATTTCATACACAATGCACATGTTGAGGAGGAGGATTTATCCAAAAACATGATGAGTATTTAAACCATGCCACATATTCTCCCATATTTTCTAAACCGTATTAAATCACTTGGGATCCAAAATCTCAAAGGGTTTGATATTTTTGATCGGGGGAGAATTTGTGATTTAATAATGAAATTTGATAAAAGGTGATCGTTTTGATTTAATTGTGCAGGCTGCTCTCTCATATGTGCTAAACGCTTTCGAATCTCGAAGCACATATTGAGGGGGAGCAAACAAACTATCGAGGTACGAAAGCTTTTTAAAGTTATTTATAAAGTACCTTGATTGAGTTATCAAATGGTTTTCTTAATGGCTTTTGTGATCGTGTATGTGCTTCAAAAGAACTCTTTCCTCTATGTGATAAAATGATTTCACTTATCCTATGCACATATTGAGGGGGAGAATTTTACCAAGAAAATCAAATGGCTTTTTCTATGACAATTGTGATCAAAGAAAATATTTTAAAGTCCTCTTGCCTCCATGTGCTAAACAATTTCTAAATCATATGCACATGTTGAGGGGGAGGTTTTCTAAATGATCTAAACTATTAAGGTACAAAATGCTTTGATCTCGTATCACAAGTACCTTGATTGTTTTTCCAAATGATTTTTCAATTGGTTTCATGAAGGAAAGAACTGTACCAAAAGACCTACCATTTTACTTTATGCATGGAGTTATAAGGATGGTGAGGTTAGGTATTAGTTCCCACGATCCGCCAGAACCGGAGGGATCTTCCCAGGGATAATCCACTAGATAGTGTAGAGTCCTTAGGAATATTGAAAAAAGGAGAAAAATGAGAATATGGGAAGAGTGCGGAATGAGACAGAGCTAGTACTGGAATAAACCCAACAAGGTTCTAGTTATGAAGTCTCGGTAAGCACTGAAGGGGTTGAAGAATGAAAAAGAACTGAATATGAAAAAGGGTGAAAAGAAATAGCCCTCCATCAATTCAACCTTAGGGCAGAAATCGGGTTCAATACATATGCTACTGGTTGTTACTAGGGTAACACTGGTATTGAAGACAAGACGTCATGGACCCAGTGACGCATTGCACTAAACTTCCCAAGCCACTCAAGTTCCTCTTAAAAGGGCTTGTTTCATTCTCACGGGGAACCTACATAATCTATCGACTTTCTCTTAGAGATTGTTGATATTGAAGAAGGAGACCCTCTCCCTAGTCTCCGACACAGGAACCAAATGTGCACTATTGAGTCTAGAGCCAAGAGATCATCCACAATATCTCGTTAGGACACAAAATTAATGATGACTTGCTGTTTCACACAACGTGGAAAGTAAGAATATATTAAGAGTCCTACGCATTATCCTTGTGGTATTGCCAGAACATCCGAGTGATATGAAAATATTCACGATGAAGATGGAAATCCTTCTAGAGCCAACATCAAACAAGCTCTTGGTGGGTGACATGTGAGATCTTTACATAAGATCAAGCTTGTGACAACTGGATAGAAACAATGGGGCGATTCACTTGTGAATCAACCTTGGTCCAGGAATGGAATTGACGAATACTTTTGGAAAAAACGTTCGATGTGCAAACCTTCTTTTCTCTAGCACGTCGAATGTGTACTTATGTTTTCAAACTCAAAAAGTATCTCTGATTGAAAAAATACTTTTGGAAAAACCGTTCGGTGTGCAAATCTTCTTTTCTCTAGCTCATCGAATGTGTACTCTTTTCAAATACAAAAAGTGTTTTGATTGAAAATTGATCTTTCTCATAAAACCTTCGTCGTATTGCAAAACTCTTTATTCTAAGCAATACGCGATTGTTTTCAAATCAATTTTTCATCAATCAGTGAATCTCAATTCGCTGGTTCACTCACTCCGTGTTGTCTTCTTTGAGACGTTCCGGTTTGAGAATAGCTAGAACAGCTGCGAAACACTGTCAAGGAGATTCTTAGGAATCCTACCTGATCACAGGAAGTACTTGCATTGATCAACGGGGAACCGTGGGCCGTGTACCTCAATTCAACGAAAGTGATCAAAGACACTTTCGTGCGCTTTATTGCTAACTGTTGTTTGCAGGTACATTTGGACGGTTGCAGCTGATCAGAATTGAGGAGTCAATCCAAAGCCGCATGCTCACAGCATCCACCCTTAATTTGAAGAAATCATGACTGGTGCATATCTACATAACCTGGCTCTGATATTTCACACTATGCTTCTGCTTCGCTGCTGCAAATATCATGAACCAGTAAGGCTTCCGCTACTCTGATGGAAAGATGTCATGATTCAAAAGTGTGAGCATGTCGGTCCGAAAGTCACAACATCACATGATGGCAACACAATAATGGGTGATCCAGAGATTTATTGTGGCTGATGATCTCTATGAAAGCTCGAAGATCATCAAAGATGTGGATCAGTTAAAGGCCTCCACTAAAAGTACAAATCAATGCGGACTTTGAAGAATCGCTACTAAAGCACAAAGATTGCAAAAGTGAAGAATTCAAGTCTACGAGCTCAAGAACGATGTCAAAGATAGAATGCTAGGAAGCAAAATGTATTTCATGGGGTGACCTCCCTTAGGGGGAGATTGTTAGGAATTGGAAATTCCATGTTAAAGTGTCGGTCACCCCAATTATAGTCTAGCATATGTTAGCTCGTAGATATGTCGTTATTTAAGTTATTTAGTGGTTTATTAGTTATTTAGTAGCTTAGTATAGTTTAGTGTAACACCGTGGAGGAAGGACGGGTCTTTACCCACTGTATGCCTGATCCACAGTCCGATAGGAGGACGTAATGTTTGTAAGTATAAATACCCCTTCCATCCATGGAAGGGAGTGGCTTGGCAATCTAACCTTTCACATTTTTGTTAACCAACTCTCTACCAAGAACACCATCTCTCTACTTTCTCTCTCTAAAATGTATAACATGTATTTTGATCATCCTAGACCACCCGAATCATCAAACAACATAAATATTAAGATCCTACAGAACAAAACGGAAACCTTTAATTATTTTGAAATATTAAGCAAAAAGATCCAAAGACAACTAGGAAGTCCTATAGTGTCCATTAGGACGGATCATGGTAGGGAATTCGATAATGAAGTGCAATTTGGAGCCTTTTGTGACGCTAATGGTATTACTCACAACTTCTCGGCTCCACGCACTCCACAATCGAATGGGGTAGTAGAAAGAAAGAATAGAACCCTACAAGAAATGAGTCGAACAATGCTTAATGAACAATCCATACCTCAAAAGTTTTGGTGTAATGCCGTTGATAGTTCAACGTACATACTCAATCGCGTCTTAATAAGACCAATCTTAGGTAAAACTCCATATGAGTTACTCCGAGGCAAAAAGCCTACGTTAAATCACCTTAGAGTCTTTGGAAGCAAATGTTTTATTCTTAACACTAAAGATTACCTTACAAAATTTGATCCTAAATCAACCGAAGGTATCTTTCTAGGTTATTCGCCAAATAGCAAAGCTTACGTCATATTAAACAAAGAAACAATGAAGGTAGAAGAGTCATTAAATATAAAATTTGATAAAAGTCCACCCAAACCCTCTCCACCTCTTGTCGATGACGAGATCATAGAAAGTGATGCTATAGTAATAAAGAAAAAGATAAATGAAGAAGAAGAACCTTTAAATAATGAATCATAAACATTAAAGAGTCCAAAGATCACCCCGTAGATAAAGTCATAGGAAAGCTAAACGAACGAACATTAAGGTCTCAAGTTCAAAATCAAAGTAGCTTGTTTTGTTTCGTTTCAACCATAGAACCTAGGAATACACAAGAAGCCATAAAATATGAGAGTTGGGTAATGGCTATGCAAGAAGAACTAAATCAATTCGTGTCTAATGATATTTGGACGCTTGTCCCTCCACCTAGTAATCAAACCATAATAGGAATCAAATGGGTATATAAAAACAAATTAGATGCAAACGGAGTAGTGTCTAGGAACAAGGCTAGACTCGTTGCCCAAGGGTATAACCAACAAGAAGGAATAGACTTTGATGAGACCTATGCCCCCGTGGCTAGATTAGAGTCTAAAAGAATACTTCGTGCGTATGCTTGTGCTAATGATTTAAAGCTATCAAATGGATGTCAAAAGCACTTTTCTAAATGGTTTCATTAATGAAGAAGTATACTTAGCTCAACCTCCGGGCTTCATCGATTTTGAAAAACCCAAACATGTATATAAATTAAAGAAAGCCCTTTACGGTCTTAAACAAGCTCCAAAAGCTTGGTATGATAGACTCAAGTCATTTTTAATTAAACAGAACTATACCATGGGATTAGTTGACAACACACTTTTTACTAAGAAAAGAGAGTCACATATAATCATAGTGCAAATAAATGTAGATGATATTATATTCGGATCCACTTGTCAAGATATGTGTGATGATTTCTCTAAAATCATGCATGATGAGTTCGAGATGAGTATGATGGGAGAACTTAGTTTCTTTCTTGGTCTACAAATTAAACAAGTAGAAGATGGTATCTTCTTTAATCAATCTAAATACATAAAGGAGATGTTAAAGAAATTCGGTCTTGAAGAGTCGAAACCAATTAGGACACCAATGTCATCCGACACCAAACTCACAAAAGATGAAGAAAGCGAATCCGTAGATAATACAAAATATCATGGCATGATAGGTAGTCTTCTCTACCTCATGGCAAGTAGGCCGGATATCATGCTTAGTGTTTGCTTATGTGCTAGGTTTCAAGAAGACCCTAAAATATCACACCTAGAAGCCGTAAAAAGGATATTTAGATACATTAAGGGTACAACACAATTAGGATTATGGTATCCTAAGGGCATGGGAGTAGAAACAATTGTATATGCAGATTCTGACCATGCAGGTGATTACATTGATAGAAAAAGTACAAGTGGGGAATGTACTTTCATGGGATGTTGTTTAACATCTTAGTTTTCTAAGAAACAAACGGCATTAGCAATATCAACAACCGAAACCGAGTACGTCTCCGCCAGCAAAGCATGCCAACAAGCACTATGGATGAAACAAGCGTTAGTCGACTACTGTAACACCCCCAAATTTGGCACAGCGGAAGCATTCGGGTCGTGGGGTGCTACTCATTGGTATCACAACACAAAGTATAGAACAACGGTTTTACATTAAGAAAATTTATAAACAAATGTATAAAGTTTACATTATTCAAAATTAGTGCGGAAATACAGGCCCATAATAATAATAAAGCGGTCCCAAATATGTCAAAGTATCCTATGACCATGCCATGCCTTGCCAAGAACCTCCAAAGTAAGTTGTCGCGCTAAACCTGAAAATACATGCTAAAAATGTCAACACGAGGTTGGTGAGTTCATAGGTTTGTAAATAAAGTAGTAAAATCAGTTTTGCTGTGCGATGATAAATAAGTAGGACATATGTATAAGTAATAGTGTTGAGCAAGTAGTAAAAATGAAATGCAATCCACAACATGAAATCCGACCACCACGTGGTCCCGTGCACAATAGGAATCCAATCAGTTATTATCGCAAACCAGCTGGAACTAAACTATTGGATAAATGAAATCTGTCAACCAGTTCCAAAGACTGTTGGCTAAATGTAATCATGGATATCCAACCAGTCCCGAAGACTGTTGGCTAAATGAAATCTGTCAACCACTACAACACTCGTGCACACAATTACATACACATATATGTCCAAAATGGAAATATTATGAATTTAGCACAGCGAAAGAAATAATGTTATTGCAATGATGATTGAATAGCTAAATAAGCTATTCAGTGAAGCACATAAAGTTTTCAAGAATTAAGTCATTTGCGAATATTGGAATTTAGTAAACAAGCATGTATTCTCCCCCAAAAGTGTTTTTAAAACAAGTAAAGTAGGGGCCATGAACTCACCTCAGTTCGAAGCAATGCAAGAATAATAACTAACACGACTGGCATCAAGAAGTATAACACAACAGTATCGAGAGTACAGGTACAATGGTAGGAATTCGACACAACCTATTATGGATATAAATAACTCAGAATAAAACTAGCAAAGCAAATGAATTTTCGAAAGACAACGTCTCATAGTTTTCGTGGAATATTTGTATCGTTAATTTCAAAAGTCCATTATCAATATCCCAAAAAGTTTAGTTTTAACGTTTCGTGTGGTGGTAAGAAAACATAGACTCGACATACAACTCACTCCAAAGACTCAGAATGCAACTCACACCAAAGGTAGTCAAGAAGTATTAACGCAAACTCAAGGGTACACGCTGAAGCAATAGAGCACATAAAAGAAATTAAACAAGTAGAGATCAATTAGAAAATAAGTACTGAGTAAGTAGCTGGCAAAGTTTAGGCATTTACCCGATAACCCTAAATAAAGTGTTTAAGAGATGTATGTTGTATACTAAACATAAGTTTTAGTATATAATTTAAGTAGAAAAAGTTTTATATAGAGTAAAACTATACTTTTCATTTTTATTATCAAGTTTGCATACAATATCAGTTTCCTTGGCGATAATAAGTATATAAATAAAAGTATGATATTATTCGTTGATTAAAATACATTTCGATAATGATTAATTCGGTTTGATGATTTAAAGTAGCTTAGAGGATTTAATAGTCCAGTTTGATAGTAATTATTAATCAAGTTGTATGTTTAATAATTATCGTCTTTACAATTCAATAATAGTCCGTTAAGTCCAAATATTCTTATCGATCCGGTTTAAGTCCAATATGACATGTCACAAACCGATTTATCCAATCCTTTAAGCATTACTATAATCAAATATCGAGTATCAATCTTATCTAGAGCACTTAAGTCAAAATAAATGTCACGCTAGTGAAATACTCTATAATCCATAAAATAGTATCACAAAATCCAAACGCAACCTCTACATATACTAACACATTGTCTCCAAATTCTGGAATCTATAATCTGAAATAAGCTAAACATACTTTTTTTTTATCACATCTGAATTAAATTTCGAGACAAACCAACGCACAACGCGACGCAACCTAGGTATCCGAAATAACCAACAAACACACCCATTCACATCTGCTAACACACAAACACATCATAACACAACTGAAGTTACATAAACAATTTTACAAACACTCCTTTGAGATTTTTAATGTTGACCGAGAGTAGGTGCCAAAATCAAACAACTAAATCTAGCCAACTAGTGGCTCGGCTGTGGTGAGGAGACCACCCAACGAACACCACTCTTGTGGTTGTTTTTATGAAATGAATAAGCAAATCAAATCTCCAATCCGATGTACAAACTAACTAGGAATTTCAAATCCATGCGCCACTATTTCTGGTCTCAACTCGACCCGACACACAGACTAAAATACACAAAAATCCAGGTACTATCCGGGACACTAAACGAGTCGATCCGACCCGATTCAAAACTGACTCACATTCAACCACACATTTTTCAGAGATTCACCACACGAAAATCATTACAAAAACGTTTTATATCCAATCTTTTAATCCACGAAAGCTATTATATTTATTTACATTCGGTTTTATATAAATAAATTAACAAAAGTAGGTTTTTATTTTCGACATACCCAAGAGATGGACGAGAGGAAGAGAAAGGATATGAGATGAAGGTGATGAAAACACGAACCAAAACCCTAACGTGACCCGTGTCACTCTAACCCGAAGCAACACACTAACCTCCTTGGTGTTTTGATGATGGCGACGACGTGAAGTGGAGATGGAGCGGCGGTGGTTGCTGGTTGTGGCGGCACCGGAGGAGTGGCCGGAAAAAGGTTAGCCGGCGGCTGGTTTAGGCGAGAGGTGGGGAGCAGTGTTTATTTTAGATTTTGGGTTTGGTTCAAATGAATTATAAGGCTGGTCGCATCCCATGCTTTGACATCGGTTGGGCATCATTTATTTTCCTCCTCAACCGATTTGAAGATCGGTACACACGATTGCGACACTCGGTTGGCAAGTCGGTCGAAGGTCAAGAATTTGCAATATCAAGTGCAAACTCACTCGATGTTTAAAAGCTTCCTTTGGTCAAATAGTGACCGTTTGGTCATTAAAAAAAAAAAAAAAAAAAAAAAAAAAAAAAAAAAAAAAAACTTTTTTCTAAACCAATTTTCCCACTTTATGAATACCAACTTCACCTCAAACAAACTTCTTAAAAAAAAATCCTTGGGTCATCGACTGGGGCATCCGGGTTGTCCCAGGTCGCTGGAGAGAGAAAGCTGACGTGACGCAGGTTGACCCAGGTTGTCCCAGGTCACGACTGGGACCAGCCTAACTCACTTTTCTTTTTATACTTAAAGTAACAAGTATAATAATACATGTGACAAGTGGATGGGAGTTAAGAGGGTGGCTGGGAAACTATCTCACATGGAACAATTCTGTAATGTTAGTTATCTTAAATAAATTGAAAGCTCGGGACTCTTTTAGGCTCGATAACGATCGGTTGAAATTTGAAATTTACATTGGTGCGTTTAGAATAAATTTTTTTCACGAAAAACGAGTATCCTCGCGACTAGTTTTCTCAAAAAAAAAATAATATTCAAATCAAGAAATTGAATAAATTTTACGTTTGTCGTAATGCGTCGTGTGCGGTTCTTCATGATTTACGAGATAATTCTTTGTTTTCGATTCAAATTGGCTCGGAAAATCCGAAATGAAAAACAAATAATAATAAATATAATTGGTTATTAAAATAGTGTAATGAAGACTTACCGGGTGCTACAGTCTAACCTCCTTAGAAGGAATCGCGTCCTCGCGATTCAATTCATATCATTCGATAGCGTAATCTCTCAGAAGAGGTAATGATACGGGTAGCCAACAAGGGAATCTGATCATATAGAATTAATAGGGTAACTTGTACAATGATGAGACAATGTCAAGACTTGGTAGATAGTTATCTATAGTTTCAAGCAGAGGTGTAGGATTCACTAAAAAGTTTGGTTTTGTTACAAAAGAAAATATTCCTTGTTCAGTTTACGAGGTAGTAGTATAAAATACTTTCCAAATGAGTAAATGGTTTATGAAAGAGTTTGCAAAACATGTTAGAGTAGTAGGAAATTAAATTTATTGTTTATAGAATAGTAATACGGTCAAAAATTTTGGTTTTAAGATTGATTAGTAAAACATTTTGTAGGGTGGTCGCAAAATCTTATGTAGGATGATTGGAAACAGTTTGTTGTTTAATAGCGACACAATTTATTATGATATGAGAGGGTAGCAAAGATATCTGGTGTTCCCGAAGAATGAGCGAAAGGTTCGACGTCCGTTCCCAAGGTCATAGTTTAGGTTACCCCTTAAAATCTCAAAGGTTCAGCCAAGCATAGAATCTTTACCAAATGGAGATTTTAACAAATTCAAAGTACGACTCTGAAAGAGAGGTTGATTGTTACTGGCAAATCAATTAGTTGTCTTTGCAGTGTCCTTAGTACTCAACGCGGAAAGAATCCGAAGTCATGATTTCAAAAGAAATCCGACTATCAAACGATATCAATTCAAAATCTAAATAAAAGTGAACGTAGACGGTTCCAAATGGTTACGCTAAAAATATACGCGTCGATAGAGCGCAAGGTATATCATTAAAAGAACAATATCGATGAAACTATACTGATCAAAGACAAGGCTAAAGGTAAGGGCGTCTGTAACAAGACTAGAAGCAAAATAGGTTTACAGGGATAAGGAACTTCAAATACTCAAAAAGGCCCAAAGTCACAAAGTATATCAATCCAAATTCAAACGTAGCCGAGATCGATTCCAAACACTCCAATAAATTCAGATGACTCCACAGAATCCGAATGCAAACTTGTGACCAATCAGGTCTAACTCGACCCGACGCGAAATAATGTCGGACGGATCCAACGAGTTCAAAAGTAAATCTGAAGTCATATTATGACTAGAAGGTGACGAAAAGCGTACTATACAAGAGGAAGAATATCGCGAAAAACAAGTAATGTGATGCCAGTGTGTCGTGCGTAGGTGTAAACTTATAAAATTCAATGCACGTATACACACACCAAAAACTTTACCCTTTTTTTTTAAATCAAACCAAAAACCAACCAGACATAATACTATTATAACTACTCCAAGTATCGCAAAATTCACCTCTGAGTCGGACATAGGTGATCAGGCTATGTCCCACTGTCCCTGGCTGAATATAGGTGATCAGTCTATATTCACCCGAGGTTCAATGAATTTTGATATACTTGACTTAGTTACTCTAGAATCATGCCTTTCACTTCCTAAAAGCCATTTTCAAAAGACTAAAACAAGTGTCTAAACTCAAAGTCAAAAGATGAGATTGCGTATAGAAAGTGGTGCAACGCTACAATAAGTGCGATACGTAAGCATATGTATGTCGAAGATACCTATAGCATAAAGCGAAAAAGATAAATGGATATACACATTTAATAGTAAGGCACGCATCTCATCAAATGTATTAGTAACCAAAGTCGCAAGTGAGGCATCAGCTTAGCAGGCACGCACGTGTCGGTCATAGGGTTAAGTTTTCGCAAAATGGTTATAGTCTAGGTTTTAAAAATTACCCAGTTCCCTATAACCTTGGCTCTGATACCAACTGTAACACCCCCAAATTTGACACAGAGGAAGCATTCGGGTCGTGGGGTGCTACTCATTGGTATCACAACACAAAGTATAGAACAACGGTTTTACATTAAGAAAATTTATAAACAAATGTATAAAGTTTACATTATTCAAAATTAGTGCGGAAATACAGGCCCATAATAATAATAAAGCGGTCCCAAATATGTCAAAGTATCCTATGACCATGCCATGCCTTGCCAAGAACCTCCAAAGTAAGTTGTCGCGCTAAACCTGAAAATACATGCTAAAAATGTCAACACGAGGTTGGTGAGTTCATAGGTTGTAAATAAAGTAGTAAAATCAGTTTTGCTGTGCGATGATAAATAAGTAGGACATATGTATAAGTAATAGTGTTGAGCAAGTAGTAAAAATGAAATGCAATCCACAACATGAAATCCGACCACCACGTGGTCCCGTGCACAATAGGAATCCAATCAGTTATTATCGCAAACCAGCTAGAGCTAAACTATTGGATAAATGAAATCTGTCAACCAGTCCCAAAGACTGTTGGCTAAATGTAATCATGGATATCCAACCAGTCCTGAAGACTGTTGGCTAAATGAAATATGTCAACCACTACAACACTCGTGCACACAATTACATACACATATATGTCCAAAATTGAAATATTATGAATTTAGCACAGCGAAAGAAATAATGTTATTGCAATGATGATTGAATAGCTAAATAAGCTATTCAGTGAAGTACATAAAGTTTTCAAGAATTAAGTCATTTGCGAATATTGGAATTTAGTAAACAAGCATGTATTCTCCCCCAAAAGTGTTTTTAAAACAAGTAAAGTAGGGGCCATGAACTCACCTCAGTTCGAAGCAATGCAAGAATAATAACTAACACGACTGGCATCAAGAAGTATAACACAACAGTATCGAGAGTACAGGTACAATGGTAGGAATTCGACACAACCTATTATGGATATAAATAACTCAGAATAAAACTAGCAAAGCAAATGAATTTTCGAAAGACAACGTCTCATAGTTTTCGTGGAATATTTGTATCATTAATTTCAAAAGTCCATTATCAATATCCCAAAAAGTTTAGTTTTAACATTTCGTGTGGTGATAAAAAAACATAGACTCGACATACAACTCACTCCAAAGACTCAGAATGCAACTCACACCAAAGGTAGTCAAGAAGTATTAACGCAAACTCAAGGGTACACGCCGAAGCAATAGAGCACATAAAAGAAATTAAACAAGTAGAGATCAATTAGAAAATAAGTACTGAGTAAGTAGCTGGCAAAGTTTAGGCATTTACCCGATAACCCTAAATAAAGTGTTTAAGAGATGTATGTTGTATACTAAACATAAGTTTTAGTATATAATTTAAGTAGAAAAAGTTTTATATAGAGTAAAACTATACTTTTCATTTTTATTATCAAGTTTGCATACAATATCAGTTTCCTTGGCGATAATAAGTATATAAATAAAAGTATGATATTATTCGTTGATTAAAATACATTTCGATAATGATTAATTCGGTTTGATGATTTAAAATAGCTTAGAGGATTTAATAGTCCAGTTTGATAGTAATTATTAATCAAGTTGTATGTTTAATAATTATCGTCTTTACAATTCAATAATAGTCCGTTAAGTCCAAATATTCTTATCGACATGTCACAAACCGATTTATCCAATCCTTTAAGCATTACTATAATCAAATATCGAGTATCAATCGTATCTAGAGCACTTAAGTCAAAATAAATGTCATGCTAGTGAAATACTCTATAATCCATAAAATAGTATCACAAAATCCAAACGCAACCTCTACATATACTAACACATTGTCTCCAAAGTCTGGAATCTATAATCTGAAATAAGCTAAACATACTTTTTTTTATCACATCTGAATTAAATTTCGAGACAAACCAACGCACAACGCGACGCAACCTAGGTATCCGAAATAACCAACAAACACACCCATTCACATCTGCTAACACACAAACACATCATAACACAACTGAAGTTACATAAACAATTTTACAAACACTCCTTTGAGATTTTTAATGTTGACCGAGAGTAGGTGCCAAAATCAAACAACTAAATCGAGCCAACTAGTGGCTCGGCTGTGGTGAGGAGACCACCCAACGAACACCACTCTTGTGGTTGTTTTTATGAAATGAATAAGCAAATCGAATCTCCAATACGATGTACAAACTAACTAGGAATTTCAAATCCATGCGCCACTATTTCTGGTCTCAACTCGACCCGACACACAGACTAAAATACACAAAAATCCAGGTACTATTCGGGACACTAAACGAGTCGATCCGACCCGATTCGAAACTGACTCACATTCAACCACACATTTTTCAGAGATTCACCACACGAAAATCATTACAAAAACGTTTTAAATCCAATCTTTTAATCCACGAAAGCTATTAGATTGATTTACATTCGGTTTTATATAAATAAATTAACAAAAGTAGGTTTTTATTTTCGACATGCCCAAGAGATGGACGAGAGGAAGAGAAAGGATATGAGATGAAGGTGATGAAAACACGAACCAAAACCCTAACGTGACCCGTGTCACTGTAACCCGAAGCAACACACGAACCTCCTTGGTGTTTTGATGATGGCGACGACGTGAAGTGGAGATGGAGCGGCGGTGGTTGCTGGTTGTGGCGGCACCGGAGGAGTGGCCGGAAAAAGGTTAGCCGGCGGCTGGTTTAGGCGAGAGGTAGGGAGCAATGTTTATTTTAGATTTAGGGTTTGGTTCAAATGAATTATAAGGCTGGTCGCATCCCATGCTTTGACATCGGTTGGGCATCATTTATTTTCCTCCTCAACCGATTTAAAGATCGGTCCACACGATTGCGACACTCGGTTGGCAAGTCGGTCGAAGGTCAAGAATTTGCAATATCGAGTGCAAACTCACTCGATGTTTAAAAGCTTCCTTTGGTCAAAAAGTGACCGTTTGGTCATTAAAAAAAAACTTTTTTTAATTCAATTTTCCCACTTTATAAATACCAACTTCACCTCAAACAAACTTCTTAAAAAAAAAAATCCTTGGGTCATCGACTGGGGCATCCGGGTTGTCCCAGGTCGCTGGAGAGAAAAAGCTGACATGGCGCAGGTTGACCCAGGTTGTCCCAGGTCACGACTGGGACCAGTCTAACTCACTTTTCTTTTTATACTTAAAGTAACAAGTATAATAATACATGTGACAAGTGGATGGGAGTTAAGGGGGTGGCTGGGAAACTGTCTCACATGGACCAATTATGTAATGTTAGTTATCTTAAATAAATTGAAAGCTCGGGACTCTTTTAGGCTCGATAACGATCGGTTGAAATTTGAAATTTACATTGGTGCGTTTAGAATAAATTTTTTTCACGAAAAACGAGTATCCTCGCGACTAGTTTTCTCGAAAAAAAATAATAGTCAAATCAAGAAATTGAATAAATTTTACGTTTGTCGTAATGCGTCGTGTGCGGTTCTTCATGATTTACGAGATAATTCTTTGTTTTCGATTCAAATTGGCCCGGAAAAATCCGAAATGGAAAACAAATAATAATAAATATAATTGGTTATTAAAATAGTGTAATGAAAACTTACCCGGTGCTACAACTACGACATTCATCTAAGCGACATAGCCATCCTATGTGACAACAAAGGTGCCATCGACTTAAGCAAGAATCCGGTATTGCATTCTCGCACAAAGCATATAGAGATTCGACATCACTTCTTAAGAGACAATGTTCAAAAGGGGAACATCTCTATTGAGAAGGTAGCATCCGAAGACAACATAGCCGACGTCCTCACCAAACCGTTGAAGCGGGAACAATTCAACCTACTTCTTCTTGGTCTTGGTCTAATGGAACAAACGTCGTAACTTATTTGACTCTACAAGGTATGTAAACACTAGCCTTCTTCTTTCTGAGTCTAGGATCTCTATTTCACGCACAACTCACAAACAATACAGGAATTTTCAAAACCCAAGATAAGTTTTTGACTTATAGCTTTCTTATTTTTTTAAAACACATACACATTTTCAAAGAAAAACCCTTTTTAAAATGTTTTCTAAAAGAATGATACCTTCCCGTATCAATTTCACAAAAGCAATTTCTCACGTCTAGGACAAATCGCTTTTTCATTATTAATACAAAGTAAAAACCCGTTTTCATTGCATCTCATGTCTTTTTATTGCTAAAGGGGACACATAACTAATATGTGTTTTCGGGTACATTCATTTAAGCAACAATGAATTAGGAGCATTGATAACACTCAATTACGTACTTATGTACTAAATATGTGTTTTCGGGTTATCTCAATAGGATTTTTTTTACTTCTAGTTTATTTTTCTTTTTCCTTTTAGAGGTCAAGATAACCGCAACTCCAAATAGTTTGCATATAGGCACACAATAGGCAAACATATTTCCAAAAGGAAAATTTTGTGTTGCCTGAATCACCAGACCCACGGATCCCAGCCTTCATGCTGGACGGATCCCTCAAGGGAAGGATCCGTGGGATCCGTGAGACAGAAGCTTTTTTTACCTTCTATTTTTCTCACTTTGGATGAAAAATCCACATTTGTTTTATTTTTTGGAGTATGCTCTTTAATGCTTGTGTTATCATGATCACATGCCTTAAAATCATATCTAATCATTAGATTTTAATCCACATTTTGGGTCAAGCATTCATTACAATGCTTTGTTTTTCTATATATAGAACTCCCAAAATGCTTGCATAATCCATCTCATCCTCACAAACACAATACACCATGTCATCCACAAACCCTTTAGATGAATCACCTAGTACAAACAATCATCTTCATGATACCCAAACCTTTGTACTACCACCATCCAAAATACCACAATCAAACTCTAGGATATCCGCACGGATTAGTATCCGATCTTGTTGCTTAGCAAAACCAACCTCAAATGGTTCTTCCTCAACTAACAACTCACCACAAGATGCTTCCTTTATAGCAACTCCCTCATCACCAACAAGTACACCAACTTCATCACCACCTAAAGTCACTCTTTTGGAACTCCTTAAGACTCCAACAAGATCTAAACTGCCTAAACAAAAAGAAATAGTCTTTTCAACACCCCCCCCCACATCTCCAAATACTAGTTTTCAAGATCTTGAAACATCACCACCATTAGCTCCCATCACATTACAAGAACATCTAGGTTCTTTTCCACCACCATTTACAAACATTCCGGATGTTGATCCATATTTTCCTATTTTTCCACCACATCTTCCACATAACTCAAATCAAAACAACCCGAAAACCTTCCGCACTCATTACCCACATCATTTACATTGTGAACATTGCCAATGCATTAGGGAAATCGCAATAGAAGTTAGGGAAGAAGTGCGTTTCATACTCAACCTCATCCTTGATCGCATCAATACCATCACTCATCAAAACCTCCATCCATAACCTTATGCAAGCATGGAAGGAATCACTACTACTATTTTCTATTTTTAGTATTTTTTTCTTTTGAAGTCATTTTCAAGAACAAGTCTTGTTCTTATTGTTACATGCTTGTACGTGGCATAAATACCACTACAATTTGTTGTTTTATTACAAGGTCTTGTTTACATACCTTGGCTCCCAATCTTGATTCTCGTCAATCACAAGATTATTTAAGCATGTTACTAACCTTTCTTTTTGTAGGATTTTTATTTTTCTTCTCTTGACGCCCCAAACAAGGGGGAGCTACAGTCAAGGGGAGTTAGCGTTTATTTCTTCCAAGGGTTAACTTTTTGTTTCGACAAAAAGGGGGAGAAGAAGTAAAACTTAGGGGCTTTCAAAAATTACATCTATTCTTAAGTTTTACTCATCATAACATTATGTTTTGTCATCAACAAAAATGGGGAGATTGTTAATACAAATAAACAGTAAAAACGTTTATTAATATCTTGCGATCTCTTTGTATTTTGTTGATAACAAATATAATGTTATCTTAAGTATAATTATAAGGATACATGTTATTTTTGTAAAGCATTTACATATAGCCGTTTAAATACAAAAATGTAGTAATTAAGCATTTGTTGTAATAGTTTATTAGGATGGGTAAAAACCATAACCCATGGACCATAACCCATGGATCTTAACCCATACCCAAGTTGGCTAGATACAATGTATACTTAGATACATTGAATCTAAAGAAAACCCATGGACCAACCCATAACCCATGACCCATAACCAAAAAACCCATGGGCAAAGAGGAGTGTTCCACGGATCCCTAGGATTACACTAGACGGATCCCAAGTGGAAGGGATCCGTGGGATCCGGGGAATAGTTTGCCTATAAATAGAGAGCCATTTCTTCATTCTAACTCAACCCTCTTCTTACTAAATCTCTCAAACACTCTCATTCTCTCCTAACATATAGATCACTTGATCTAGAGAGTTGTTCTTCTTTTTTTCTATTGTGATCCTCATATATGTCCTTCTCTAAGGCGAGATCACGAGCATTCTACAAGTCATCCAAGCAAGGGGTCCTTGATTGATTTGTCACTCCGCAATATTTCTGTAGCGAAGATCTTGTATTTGATATTTCACATATTTGTTGTGTAATAGTCGTGTTGGTTTGGTCCATCGTGTTACGGACTCGGTATCTAGCTTTGTACCGGAAAAAGTGTAAGCAACGTTGTGAAGGCTTCTCCTCCAAGTGAAGAAGTTTGTTGACATAGTGCTTGAACTCTCGAGTAGGTGACTCGGGGAGTGGAGTAGGGCAAGGAAGGTGTCCTTGTAGCCGAACCACTATACATCGGTTGTGTCTTTTCTTTCCCTTCGCTTTACTTTATTTATTTGCTTTATCATTAGATCTATACTTTCTCTACATCCATAAGATCTCACATATTAACGAATCTAAAGTTTTTGAAACTAACGTAAAATCGGCAAAACTATTCAACCCCCCCTTCTAGTTTTCCACACTATGCATATCAACCCTTAACCCGATTGTCACGGTGTTAATAAGTCTCAAACACGCATTAAGCTCTCAGCTACTTTATATGATTTATCTCGGTAGATCTAATAATCATAGTATCTACCGATTCTCAAACGAATGGTCATCTATAAGAGAATAAATGCTAACTTACTTGTTTAAGTCATAATTTACCTAACCTAGGGTTTGGCCCACCTCTAGACCTAATGGAAAACTAGTAATGGCCCTTAGTGCCTATGTGTTACTAACCTACCATCATGATAAGGATCATAAATCATAGAACGATCATCTAGAAATTCATAATCTAGCAATAGACGACATACAATAAACAAGTAAACAAATGGATCTAACGATTAAAATATAAAATGTTAATACAAATAAGCCATAAAAACGTTTATTTATATTTTACGATCTTCTAATGTTTTATCGATAACAAACGTAAAATCATTTTAATGAAACAAATAAAATACGTAAATGGTTTGAACCAATAGTTTTCTAACACACTTACATTTTCACATAAAACACTAAAACTAGTATAAGTGATTTTATGATCTAGTAATACATATGTATAACAACTAGTGTTTACATATTTGGGTAAACAATACACATAACTAGTATGAAGTATATTGGGTATTATAAATGGGTAGAAACTTAAATATCATAACCCATTGATCAAATACATTGAATGTAGTTAGGTACAACCCATATCCATGGAGCTTGACCCATAACCCATTACATGACATCATGCTTATGTCATATATGGATAATATCCATAACCCATGGTATTGACCCATACCCATTTGACTAGGTGCATTGCACTCATGAGATACATTGTATCTAGTAAAAGACCCATAGATCAACCCTTAACCCATGACCCATGACCCATGACCAAAATACCTATGGGTAAAGAAGAGCGTCCCACGGATCCCTGGCTTTACGCTAGACGGATCCCTTGTGGGAGGGATCCGTGGGATCCGGGGAATAATAGACATTTTCCTCTATAAATAGTGTGTCATTTATTCATTGTTTCTCACCCCCTTTCCAACATACTTTCCCTTTGAGTTAAAAACCCTCTAACCTCATATCCAAGAGATCTATGTTTGTAGTTTTGTTTTGTGAGATTCTCTAGGTTCCTCTTAAAGGTGATATCACCAACTTTGAAGTCAAGCAAGCTCAAGTCCATGAGTTGCTATGCTTCCTCATTATCAAGACTACTAAAGTCCTCTTGTTGATGGTCCTTTTCTTTCTACTAAGAAGTGTAGTGTTGAAGACATTAGTGAAAGATGTCTCAAGTGTCAAGACGAAGACATTAGTGAAGGGTGTCGATCATCCGTATTGTAGGCATTAGCAAAGGGTGTCTAGAAGCCAAGTCACAAGACATTAGCGAAGGGTGTCTTGAAGATCTAGTTAAAGGCATTAGTGAAAGGTGCCTAAGATGTACATTCGATATGGTGTGTTTCGATGTACAAGATAGATTAGCATCAGATCCAAGGATATTGATATCCTTGATGATGTTGTAATAAGGATTTGGTCTTCTTTGGGATTAGTCGTTGGTGTAGTGTTGGGTTGTAGCTCCTCCATTGTAATGGAACTCGGTACTTAGCCTAGTACCGGATAAAGGGTATGCGACGTTGTGGTAGGTGTGGTTCACCTTGGTGTGAAAGAACCCGGTGGTTAGCCTAGTACCGGAAAAAGAGTAGGCAACGTTGTGAAGGTTTCTCCACCATAACGAGTCGGTGTTGTGTAGTGATTACAAACTCTCGAGTAGGTGACTCGGGGAGTGGAGTAAGGCAAGGAAGGTGTCCTTGTAGCCGAACCACTATAAATACTCGCGTTGTGTTTTCGTGCTTCTTACTCTTATATCTTCATTACATATTTATACTTCTGTATGTTTGTTTATCAACATCCAACACACATCCAAATAGATTGACATAAGTCGATCTAAATAGTTTAAAACGAGTTTTAATTGGCAAAACTATTCAACCCCCCTTCTAGTTTTCCACAATAGGCATCAGAGCTTCGTTACCAAGTTTCTTAAAGTATATTGTACTTTAAAAACTTGATACGATCCATGGTTAATTGAAAACTACAAAGAAAGTTTTTTTTTTCATAAAAACAAACACCATGTCTTTTAAAACTCTTTGTTTGGATGTTGATTAGATGACAACATTTTTTTTTATTATCTATTTTTTATTTAATTGCACTAATCCTATTTGTCATGTTGATTAGTCAAAGCTCATACCTACCAAGCCATAGGAATTGCTTGGTAACAAGAATACCTTCCCTAAGAAGGTATCTTAAACACAAAGGAGCTGGAATTGTCTACTGACATTTGTTGTGTCATTTGTAAAGATATTCCTAAGTACATTAGAGGTATGACTCTCTACTTATCTCTAAATGACATTAGCTTGATTATTAAGTTAGCCTACATAGGTATTTATATGATTATCATTTGTGCATATACATGTATTACATGTAGCTTCATTAGGAAGCCTTTTCTCACATACGTGTTACTTTTTCGTCTAAAGTCGTTGTATATAAAACTTTCGTTTTATTTCACTTAATCCAAAAATCATATCTTTCTAATAATAAAACAAAACACAAATCTCAAAAATTCCTCCCTCCCCATAAAAATCCCTTCCGTCGTCCACTCCATCAAATCCCCATTTTTTCGAATCTTCCATTTTCAAAAATTTACTCTCATTCAAAAACTTCATCTTCCTCTTTATCTCATCTCATCTCAAAACAAAACCAAGAAGGTTCGTCATAAACATGGTTTACATCGCCCTCGTGCTCATCGCCTTAACGCTCATCGCTCTTGTGTTCCCTATGATGAAGTTCTCATACGGAGACATATACTTTGTGTTGTTAATCTACATTGGAGTTATATACCCAACTCTTTGTATCATTCCTAGCATTGAAATGAAATATTACTAATAGTCTAGTTTATCTAGGTTATTATTATCATTATGTGTTTGTCATCTCTTTTGATTTATATCTTTCGTATTATTTCGTGATACATAAGAAACCATGAACGCATGCTAAAAGAAAATGTAGGCTAAAACACATATTTTGGTATGAAACTATTAAACTTATGTTTTTATCAAAAATCTGCTTCTGTTACTATAGATCCACGGATCCCGGCAAGTATACTAGCCGGATCCCTTTTAGAAGGGCACCGTGGGAACCGTCCTTCTGGATAACAGATTTTTCCATGCAAAATAAAAACCACTTTCTTCCTAAAAGAAATATTCTACTAGAATGTCCAACATTAAGTTAGTTAAATATCATTGTTAATAAACACCTTGTAAAAACTTTAGGTAATCATTGTTTTACCCGTAATACGTGACATCCTATTAACTTGTCTTTCCTATAGGTTTTGCTATGTCGCATGAATATGAGTTTGATTTTTCACTCACTAGCGTCTACACTCCTAACATCCCCCTTGAGCCCAACATACCTGGCAATCATGACCGTGGGTTCAATAATCTCGAAACCCGTCACTTCCACGAAGGACGTATTGTCGACACTCCTCTACAATACGAATAAGGAATCAATACCTCCTTCCGAACCATAGGATTGGAATGTCTTTTCGAAATTAACGAGAAAATATATCCAAGGTTTGTATTGGAATTCTTCCGTCAAGTCGAGCTCGTTCGTAACGAGGATCGTTCTCTATCTCTTTGGTTTTGGATCAAAAACCAAAAGTTCGTTTTAACCCTTGAGCGATTTGCTCACATCCTCTGAATTCCAAATCATGGACAATGTTCCTTCACTGAAGATTGGTCTCTTGATTCTCTCTTCAACTTTCGTGAAGAAAATAGTCCATATTGTTCACACATACCTTCCTCGGAGGACTTGAAACGCATAATATGCAAACCCCATTACTCCGATCCAAACATTATCTATACACGGGATATCCGAGAAGAGTACAAGGCTCTCGCACTCATCCTACGGGAAAATGTTTGGAGTCTTAGGGGAAATCGAGAAATTCTTCCCACTTGTTGTGCTCACATAATGTATTGTTTGCTAACATAACAACCATACAATCTCGCCTACTTCTTCGCAAGGCGAATTGTAAATCTTCAAGGCTCCAAGAACAAACTCATCCCTTATAGAATGTTCTTGACGCGCCTCTATCATAACATCATGTACTTCCACCCTGAATTTCAAAGTTCGTTGTACGTACTTGTAAACAAGATGATGGAACCTCTAAACATATCTCTCATGAAGACTTTCTTCATCCCTGAATCAACAAACACTCATCAACCATTTGATGATCCTTCTAGCGAAAACGCTCAAGGAACTTAGTAATCTTTCAAATAGGATCAATCCTTAGTATTCATATTTTATCAATGTAATCCAATTTCTTTCATGAAATAAAACATTCTACATTTGATATCTTAGTGTTAGAACCTCTTTAACTAATCTTGAAATATAATGCATTGTCAAAATCATTGCATACCTTTAGTAAAGGTTCTGCTTAGCAGATAGACGGATCCCAAAGGTTGTGCTAAACGAATCCCTAATCTTAGGGAACCGTGGGATCCGGCAAAACAGAAAATGCAATTGCAATCATTGTATTACAAACATGTCCTTAGAACACCTCACACTAAGCTAGACATAGTGTCTTAAGGCAAATTAAGTCCTTATCAAGTTAAGTAGATCTTTCCTACTCACACATAACTCACCTAGATCATACTCAAGATGCTTGTAGATCTATAGTTTCACTTAAACCCATTACTCTTCCGCTCTCATGCTCACTCATCATTTCTCACATGACCCCTCATATCTAGCTTTGGAAATCTTTCGATTATGGCAAAATTGATCATAATCATCCTTACCTCTAAATTGGTCGAAATTGATCAAACTCTAGTTTTTCCATCTTAAGCCTTTAGGATATTCTCCAAAACATTATCCTAAGTCACTATCTGATCTCTAGGATCATTTAGCTCCACTTGACCCTCTCAAAAATCTTTAGTGTCATCTTTGTTCATTGGTACTCATGAAAGTTCCAATTTCTTCCATAAAAGGCAATCATTAGCTACATCACTCATTACCCTTAAATATTTAAGTACCCCTTCGTTTAAGACACTTAGATGTACTGAAACACTCAAGAAGAAGTAGGCATTAGACCTTACAAACATCAGTGTTATCCTTTCTTAGCTGCTGAGAGACGGATCCCCAGGATTAGCCTAGACGGATCCCTCATTGGAGGGAACTGTGGGTTCCGTATGACAGACTCATGTCAACTCTAGCTAAAACAATCATTTCAAGCTCATATTGCTAACTTAAACACTCCATCTCATCTTAAATGAGTTCCTAGATCAGTACAACTCTTAAGTTGACTCTTGTGCATGTTAATCATCACATTCTAATGAATCTTAGTGACATAAGTCTTGAATGCACTTGCCAAATCCCTTGCTTTATAAGCCACATTGTTAGGACATCTAAAGTCATCATCCTCATTCTATTTTCAGCACTTAGAAAGCTCTACAAACCTCTTAAAATCATCTCATCATGAGGAAAGCTCCAAGTAGCAACTCGTTCACCAAAGAACCACCAAAGAAAATTGCTCGTGTTGTACACGAAATCTCCTCAACCGAATCATCTCCGGTCAAATCCACAAATGCAAGGATTTCCCCTCCACCAACTCAACCAATCAAACCAATCCCTAAAAGGATAGTACCCACAAAACTACCTATGCCAAACACCACCATACCTCCTTGGCCAAACAATCCCATCTCCACTAAACCATCACCATTGGTTCCTAGAGCTATCTCATTTACAACTCCACTATCATCACCACACCTCTACAATTTAGAGGATTTGCCTCCTAGGCCGTCTCATCCTCCTCCACCGGGAACATTCTCCTCATTAGGAGGAATAATGGTACAAAATCAAGGTTTTGAGTCAACACTAGCTCCGGCTTCCTTTTCGTCGTCACCTTCATATAATCCCATTTGGATTATGAGAAATTATTAAAGTCAACCACCCGACCATATGGAAGTTGACACTTCTCTACCACCACCATCATTCTTGGTTGAGCCATCTTCAAATGTACCTCCACCAATCCCTCGGTCGTTTGAGGCTCCCCAACCCGATTCACTTGATCCTTCGCATCAAGAAATTTCATTTCTTCCACCACCACTACCTAGCCATGACAAAGATTGTTATCATTGTCAACATGTTGAAAGTTTGATACATGAAGTACGAGAAGATCAACGTTTCATGTTCTATCACCTCCTCGAACGTTTCGACGAGATTAAACCTAAACAAACTTGAGCTAGAGGATTTTTAGTCGTGTCCTAGCATCAAGCGTTACTTAGATAAATCTAGTAACTTCAAGTCATGTATCGTTCATTTTCTCAGTTTTTAGAGTCATGTATATCATACCTCTAGTTTTATTAAATGAAATTACATGCTACTTGCTATATATTTCTAAGTATATATTATAATACATATCTCACTTTATTGTTAACATTATCTGTTATATCACCATTGCTGAATTCAGTCATCAGCCAGACGGATCCCTGAAATTTACCTAGACGGATCCCTACAAGAAGGTAACCGTGGGATCCGTGAGACAAAAAACTAATTTTCTACTAACTTGAGTATTATTTGCAGGAAATTATGCATTATACTTGTTTTCTAACCTTTGTTTTGTAGTTATTCAATTTACACATGAAGATTTTGACACCCTAAAGCTAGGGGGAGATTTTTGTCAAAGCAATACATTGCAAAATTACTTGCAATATTAGGATTACATTTCATGACCTCCCCATTGCAATGTTGCAATCTTCTAGGGGGAGCTTTTTCGTCACAAGGACGAAACCACTTGCAAACAAAATTGCAATTCGTTAGCATGTTAGTTTATATTACTTGACGCCCTCACAAAGGGATGGACTCGTCAAGGGGGAGTTAAGACGAGAACCATTCCCGTCACTTGTTCTCTTTACAACTTTTCTTTTTACATGTTTTTCTAAAATAATGTGTTAATATCTTCTCGAAGTTCTTTTTGTTTAGACAAAAAGGGGGAGAAGAGAGTAAAAACTCCAATTCAAACTTTTACGAATTTTTAGTTTTTACTTAAAATAATTTTATGTTTTGTCATCAACAAAAAGGGGGAGATTGTTAATACAAATAAGCCGTAAAAATGTTTATTTATATTTTACGATCTTCTAATATTTTGTCGATAACAAACGTAAAATCATTTTAATGAAACAAATAAAATACGTAAATGGTTTGAACCAATAGTTTTCTAACACACTTACATTTTCACATAAAACACTAAAACTAGTATAAGTGATTTTATGATTTAGTAATACATATGTATAACAACTAGTGTTTACATATTTGGGTAGAAACTTAAGTATAATAACCCATTGATGAAATACATTGAATGTAGTTGGGTACAACCCATATCTATGGAGCTTGACCCATAACCCATTACATGACATCATACTTATGTCATATATCGATAATATCCATAACCCATGGTATTGACCCATACCCATTTGACTAGGTGCATTGCACTCATGAGATACATTGTATCTAGTAAAAGACCCATAGATCAACCCTTAACCCATGACCCATGACCCATGACCAAAATACCCATGGGTAAAGAGGAGCGTCCCACGGATCCTTGGCTTTACGCTAAACGGATCCTGATAACATCAAATAGTCCTGTATATTAAGTGTCAATTTCCCCCGGTAATGTTCGTTATTTATATCATTTATATGGATTTACGCTTGTTTTCCACTTTCAGGTAAATTGCGAGCATTGGAGCTAAAGAGACGCGGAAATAGAAACATTACTAAAGATTTATCACAGTATGCTTATTCTGAAGAAGTTATGGCGTAACTCGTCTCTGACATTACGCCGCAACTATTGCGTGACCCAGAAGTCCCACTTATCAAGAGGTTACGGCGTAACTCTTCCCAAAGGTTACGACGTAACTCCATTAGGTCAAAAGAGGTTCCACGCCGCTGATACTTACGCCGTAACTACTGCATCACTTATGACGTAACCGAGTTTATTGAAGACTACGACGTAACCACTTATAAGGTTACGCCGTAGCTAGCAGATCTAGTGCATTTACGGAGAAATAGAAGGTTACGGCGTAACTCCTCTATTGGTTACGCCGTAACCCAGACCTGGCCTATAAATACCCCACGAATTCTAGCATTTCAAAGCATCCCATTCCACACACAACACTCTGAGAACGTGGGAAAAAGCTCAAGGGAGGTCTAGGGAAGCATACGGAGCTGTTTCCAAGGGAGAAGTCACACCATTACGATAAGCTTTAGCGTTTATTATTTCTTTTACTTTCAATTCATGTATTTCGTACCTTTGAATATTGAATTGATTTGCATGATTAATATGAGCGGCTAAGCACCCTTTGGTGCTAGCCTAGTTATGATTCCTTAATTGTTTTGTTTGCGTTTACCTTTACTTCCGTACAATTATTTCTAAGTGTATGCATGCATAGTTCTTTGGTAGTCACCCTTGGTTCGGTAGTTTTGAATGGCGATAAAGGCCAATTTCCTAGGAGATATGACCAACTGACCCTAGGTGAGCGGACTGAGACAGGAAGGGTAAGATATGACCAACTGACGACCCTTTCTACTTGTGCGATTTGACCAACTGATTACCTATCGTTTGGATGAACTTAAGAATTGGGGGGGTGTAGTGTCTAAGTTCCTAATGGCCGGGCACTCACTATTTAGAATCTAGCATGTAGCGGTACTTAATGACTCGGCTTAGGGGACCAGGAACAACAAGACTTATGACGGTGCGCCTGATTTCTCCTTTGGTGGCATCTTTGCTGATAGGTTAGGGCGAACAACAAGACCAAATGTTGTCCTCTTGAATTTGACCCCACCTGAAGTAATTGGAAGTAGGTAGACGTAGACATAACTAGCTAGGAGGATTAACTAGGTTAGCACCACTATTCCTCTATTGATTTCCCTTCACACCTTTATTTGCTTTTACTTTATATTCTGCATTAGTAGTTTAATTGATTAAAACCCTATCAAACCATTAATATTCTGTGACAATTAGACTTAGTAATTATCCGACACACATAGCTCTTGGGACGACCTTGGCTTTACCATTTACTGCACTACACACGACCGGGTACACTGCCCGTTAGTGCATTAGGGTAGACCATAGGTATAGCGAGACACTATAAATATTAAGACCTGGTTAGTAAAACCTGCATCAGATCCCTTGTGGGAGGGATCCGTGGGATCCGGGGAACAGTAGACATATTTCTCTGTAAATAGTATGCCATTTCTTCATTGTTTCTCACCCCCTTTCCAACATACTTTCCCTTTGAGTTAAAAACTCTCTAACCTCAGATCCAAGAGATCTATGTTTGTAGTTTTGTTTTTGTGTGATTCTCTAGGTTCCTCTTAAAGGCGAGATCACCACCTTTGAAGTCAAGCAAGCTCAAGTCCATGAGTTGTTATGCTTCCTCATTATCAAGACTATTGAAGTCCTCTTGTTGATGGTCCTTTTCTTTCTACTAAGAAGTGTAGTGTTGAAGACATTAGTGAAAGATGTCTCAAGTGTCAAGATGAAGACATTAGTGAAGGGTGTCGATCGTCCGTATTGTAGGCATTAGCAAAGGGTGTCTAGAAGCCAAGTCACAAGACATTAGTGAAGAGTGTCTTGAAGATCTAGTTAAAGGCATTAGTGAAAGGTGCCTAAGATGTACATTCGATATGGTGTGTTTCGATGTACAAGATAGATTAGCATTAGATCCAAGGATATTGATATCCTTGATGATGTTGTAATAAGGAGTTGGTCTCCTTTGGGATTAGTCGTTGGTGTAGTCTTGGGTTGTAGCTCCTCTATTGTAATGGAACTCGGTACTTAGCCTAGTAATGGATAAAGGGTAGGCGACGTTGTGGTAGGTGTGGTTCACCTTGGTGTGAAAGAACCCCGGTGGTTAGCCTAGTACCGGAAAAAGAGTAGGAAACGTTGCGAAGGCTTCTCCACCATAAGGAGTCGGTGTTGTGTAGTGATTACAAACTCTCGAGTAGGTGACTCGGGGAGTGGAGTAGGGCAAGGAAGGTGTCCTTGTAGCCGAACCAATATAAATACTCTCGTTGTGGTTTTGTGCTTCTTACTCTTATATCTTCATTACATATTTATACTTCTATATGTTTGTTTATCAACATCCAACACACATCCAAATAGATTGACATAAGTCGATCTAAATAGTTTAAAACGAGTTTTAATTGGCAAAACTATTCAACCCCCCCCCCTTCTAGTTTTCCACATAAAATATACCACAAAAGTATATCAAACCGAAGTAAACGGATCAATCAAACATAGTGTTGGGAATTATGTGAAGTATGGATTATGCTGAACTTACTGCTGAAGGGATTCTACTGAAGTGTATGGATTCTACCGAAGACATAATTCTGCTGAAGTTTTATAGAGAATAGTTTGTTTTTGCGGAAGTTATTATTCCGTGTTTAGTATATTTAGTTTGGATATACATGAGCTTTATTAGGAAGTGATTATGTATATCTTATTTAGTTTTATGTTTATACGTTTCTTGGGAAACGGTTTAGGGTTTTGTTTAGGGTTCTTTGTCTATAAAAGGAACACAATAGCATGAGTTATGTACCGATTGGAAAAACAAAGTTTTAGTTAATATAAAGATCCATAGAGGATCACAGAGTTCTTAGTTATCTGTGTTACTTGTGTTTATAATTCCGCTACTTAATACAAGTTGTAGAGATTGTCTTTTACTGTGCTTGTGATTACATAGGCATAGCTAACGATCCACGAGCTCAAGATCTATCAAGGTCTGCTAGTTTCAACGAGTGGTATCAGAGCCTCGTGAGAGTCTCTACGATACTAAGAACAGTTCTTTGCTTTAATCCTTTCATTCACTACATTCTTCACCATGTCTGGAGTTGTGGACGATGTTGAAGTTGCCAACAACAATAACGGTGCCTCCCTACAACAGCTTAGTTTATCCAACAGCAATGCTAAATTCCCATACTTGAAAAGAGAAGAGTATGACCTATGGGCCATGCAGATGCAAAACTGGATTTCCAATATTGATTGGAATCTCTGGTCAATCGTGCAGAAGGGAAACAGCTTAAAAAGGACAACCACTGATCCTGATGGTACTGTTGTCATTGCTCCTCCAAAATCTGCTGATGAGATCCTGGCAGTTCAAAGAGAGCACAAGGTGAGAACTATACTCCTACAGGCAATTCCTCAAGATCACTTGAGTGATTTTCATTATATAGGAGATGCTAGGGATATATGGTTGGCGATCAAGGCTAAGTTCGGAGGGAATGAGGAGTCTAGGAGAATGAGAAAGTCCATGCTACGACAACAGTTTCAAGACTTTCAAATCTCTAAAGAGGAAGGAATTCACAAGGGCTACGACAAGTTCCACAAGATCTTAAGTCAGTTAAGTCAGCTAAAGGCAAAGCCAGATAATGATGATTGTAATTCTAAGTTCTTGAGGTCATTACCTTCATCCTGGCTACAAGTAAGCATTGCTTTAAAAGCTAAAGGTGGTTTGGATATGCTTACTTTTGATGAGCTGTACAACAAACTTAAAGCTCTTGAACATGATGTAAGAAGTCCTTTTCGGTCATCATCCACTACTAACCAAACAGCCTTTGTTGGGGCATCTACCCCAAAGATGAGCCATGCTCCAAATCCAACAGAGTATTACTCATCCTCATCTTATACTGCTGCTTCATCTAGTTCTCAACAAAGAAATAGTGGGGTAATGAAAGATGTGCTTGGATCCTTCTTTGCTGATTATGATCCTCAGCAGCAACTTGCATATGAGGATCAGGTGGATCCGCTGGAGATGGAAGAGATGAAGTTAAAGTCGCAGGTGGCCATGCTTTCTATGGACATCAAGAAATTTGAAAGAAAGGCTGGAAGGAAGTTTGGCTTTCAGGGAAGAGATCCAGCTAGGTTTGACAAAAAGAAGGTCAAGTGCTTTACATGTCATCAAATGGGTCACTTCTCCAGAGAGTGCAAGGACAGGAAAGCTGGTGATGAGGTGAATTACTCTTCCTATCAGCAGAATCAAAGGGATGCTGGAAAGGCCTCAGCAGCTTTGGTTACTCTTGATAAAACTGTGGACTGTACGTAACATGAGCAGGAGAATGATGATGGTCTTGGTGGTGTCAATACTGGGTTGTTTGCAAGTTGTACTTCAGAGGATAGGCATGATCAGATTGCATTGATGGGCATCTCTCAGGTACAAAACTGTGTGTTTGGTTGTAGTGAGCGTTATAATGAACTCAAAGAAGCTTATGATATTTTGAAACCTAAATATAATGAATGATATGTTGAGGTTGATGCTTATAAACATGCTTTAAAAACATTAGAAAGACAAAAGGTTTGGTTTTAGAAGAATCAAATAGCTTATGATGAAAAAATTAGGATATTGGAGAGTGATCTTGAATGTTCTAATAATGAGTTAAAAAGATCTGAGAAGTTAAGAGCAGATGTAGAGTCAGAGAATCTAGAATTGAAAAAGAAACTAGATGAAGAGATAGCTAGGCATAATGAATGGCAGATGAATGGGAACAAACTAGCCAGTCTCATATATGGCAGTCAATCTAAAACTTCTACAATAGGTTTAGGTTTTCAAAAGTATGTAGGGCTAGAAGCTAGGAATGATGGGCGTAAATCTACACCAGCAGGCTTAGCTAACTTTGTGAAAGAAGGTGACCTACATGCTGTACGTGGACCTATTAGAGGTGAGCACATGCCAATTGACCTTTCTATTTCTACTGACTTTGATGGATCACACCATCTCTATGGCAAAAAGTCAAAAGACTTGCCAGACCCTGAAACATCTTCTAATGACTTTGTCTCTTATGTTAACAGTGACAAGTCCTCCGAGCAAGGGTCCACAGAGTGTGATTCAAATGACAAGTCTGACCTTCCCAAGTCTTCACCCCTGCCTGCACCCAAGACTACCTATAAGCATGTCAGAGTTGCTGCCAAGGAATCAACTTCCAAGACAGTTCCCTCTGAAGACCTGTTTTCTAATTCTTTGCATAATAATTCTGTTAAAAACAATTCTTTTCATGATTATGGTTTGAATACTTCTGCTTGTAATAGAACATCTTTTGGTTTGAATAAATCTTCTAAACAGAAGACATGTTTTGTGTGTGGAAGTAAATTTCATTTAATTAAGGATTGTGATTATCATGAGCAAAGAATGAGTAGGTGTGGTGATTCTAGGACATCTAGACCAATGTGGACCAATGTTAATGCTATACCACCTTATGTTCCACAAGCATCTTATACTGATTCTCCTTTTATTTGGAGAAGATCTTTTGCTAAACCATATGTGCAACCAACTAGTTCATATTTTAATAATGGTTTTTGGCCTGGATATGTTGACTCTATGAATGCTGGGAACGGGTATAGGGATATTGCTGTCAAGTCCTCAGCAGGTTGTTCTTGGAATCAAAGGGGACCTAAATATCTACGGAAACCCAAGAACAACAGTGGATCTTTTACATCTGCTTGGCATAAATCAAATGATCCACAAGGCAGGTTCAAGTCAGCAATGACTTGAGCCTTCATAGTGTACTAATACTTTGTATATTTTTGTTGTTGTTGTAGGATCATCCCCTTAAGCATAAGGATATTGGGATTGTTGACAGTGGTTGTTCAAGAAGTATGTCTGGAAACAGGGATTTGATGCATAATTTTGTACCTATTGAAGGAGGAGGCAATGTGACCTTTGGTGGAAGTGATGGGAGAATTACTGGGAAAGGGACCATCAAAACACCTCAACTGGATTTTGAGAATGTATACTATGTCAGGGAACTCCAACACATCAATTTGTTCTCAGTCTCATAAATTTGTGACACCAAGAACAAAGTACTCTTCTCAGAGGATGAATGTCTTGTACTGTCTAAAGACTTCAAAACAAGACATTCATCCTCCTAGAAGAAACCTCAATTCTGCTGAGAGTACCTCGAAATCACAATCTTTATACATTCAACTTAACTGATGTTAAACCAGAAGGTGACTTAACTTGTTTGGTGGCCAAAGCATCCCTGGATGAGTCTACCAAATGGCATAGGAGGATGGCTCATGTGAACTTCAAGACCATAAACCAGCTCTCTAAACTAAGTCTTGTTGAAGGTCTTCCTTCCAAAGTTTTCACTAATGATCATAATTGTGTTGCCTGCAATAAAGGAAAGCAACACAGAGCCTCATTCAAAGCTGTTACTGCTGTGAGCATAATTTCTGAACCTCTTCAGCTGCTTCATATGGATCTTTTTGGTCCAACTCAAATAAGAAGCATAGATCACAAGTATTTTTGTTTGGTTATCACTGATGGCTATAGTAGATTTTGTTGGGTATTCTTTCTGAGGACTAAAGATGAAACATCTCAAGTGCTGAAAGACTTCATTACCCTTGTGGAAAATCAGTTAAACAAGAAGGTTAAAGGAATCAGGTGTGATAATGGGACAGAGTTCAAGAATGCTACACTTATAGAACTCTGCAGGCCTAAAGGTATTAAAAGGGACTATAGCACTCCAAGAACCCCACAACAAAATGGGGTGGCTGAAAGGAAAAATAGGACCTTGATAGAGGCTGCAAGATCTATGCTAGCAGACTCTAAGTTACCCACTATGTTTTGGACTGAAGCTATTGGCAAAGCTTGTTATGTGTTAAACAGGGTATCCATTACTAGACCTCACCTCAAAACACCATATGAACTTTTGTTTGGGAAAGTTCCTACTATTCATTACCTCAAACCTTTTGGCTGTCAAGTGACAATTCTTAATACTAGTGATCCACTTGGTAAATTTGATGAGAAGGCTGATGATGGTTATATTGTGGGCTATTCAACTCATAGTAAAGCTTATAGAGTGTACAACTTGTCTGCTAGGAAGATAGAGGAGACTTTGAACCTGAGATATCTTGAAGATAAGCCTAATGTTCAAGGACAGGGTCATGTGTGGTCCTTTGACCTTGATTACTTAACTGATTACTTGGGTTATTCTAGACATATGGCTAACCAAAATGCAGGTTCTCAAGAGTCTCCTACTAACAATGAAGGTACATTGGATGCTGATTCTGATAGTGAGCTTGAAGATGGTGAACAACCTATTACTGTGCCTTCTTTCTCCACGAACAATTTTGCAGGAAATTCTTCAAAAGATGGTGCTGATATGAGTGATGATGATTCACAATATGCTGAAGACCTTGCTAGGTTAAAGAAACAGGAGTATGCAGCTAACCTAGAGGCTGAGAGAAATGCTGAGGAGAGTGCAAGTGAAACCATCAGTGGAAATAATCATTCTGCTGAAACTGATCCTGTTTCTCCTATCATCTCCAAATCTGCTGACGGACATGCTGTTTCTACTCCTATTTCTACTAGAGAGTCAACAGACCTTGGAGAACCTTATACACGTTTTCCAAGACCTTCTGATCTTGGTCATCATCAACCAAAAGCTGGCATCTTCACCTCACCTTCCTATGATACTGACTTTGAACCTACAGTGACTAATCTTGATTCCTCCATTGATGTCAACACCACTGCTACAAAAAGGATCAACAATGCTCATCCACAGTCCAATATTATTGGTGATCCTAATGCACCTGTTAGAACTAGAGGCTCTGTGACAAGTTCTAAATATGGTCAAGTGGCATTTATCTCTTATGTCTCCAATCAACAAAGAGACAATCATACAGACTATGAACATTGTCTGTTTTCCTGTTTTCTTTCTCAAGTGGAACCAACCAGTGTTACTCAAGCCCTTGAAGATTCCAGTTGGCTTGAAGCAATGCAGGATGAAATGCAACAATTTCAAAATCAGCAGGTTTGGATCTTGGTACCACTACCTGATGGCAAGTATGCAATTGGGACCAAATGGATTTTGAAGAATAAGAGAGATGCAAGAGGTGTTATGATAAAAAACAAAGCTAGATTAGTTGCTCAGGGTTATCGCCAAGAGGAGGGAATTGACTATGATGAGGTGTTTGCACCTGTGGATAGAGTTGAAGCTATTCGGATATTTTTGGCTTATGCATCCTACATGGGTTTTATGGTATATCATATGGATGTTAAAGGTGCTTTCCTGTATGGAGAAATAGAAGAGGAGGTTTATGTCACTCAACCTAAAGGATTTGAAGACCCAGATCATCCTAATCATGTTTACAAAGTAGTCAAAGCTCTCTATGGACTTCATCAGGCACCCAGAGCTTGGTATGCTAGGCTTTCATCATTTTTGCTGAAGCATGGCTATAGACGAGGTGCAATTGATAAGACACTTTTCCTTAAGAAGAATTCCACAGACATTATTCTTGTGCAAGTGTATATGGATGACATTATTTTTGTATCCACAAAAGAAGCTTGGTGCAGGGAGTTTGAGGAGCTTATGTTGATTTGGTGTACGTAAGCTTGGTGCAGGGAGTTTTAGAAGTAATCCTTTGTACCATGACCTTCCCATCTCTGACAGTAGCTTGATTGTGTGGGTTGGATGCTATTCTGAGGTTATTGTTGGTGTGTGGGAGAGAGTTCATGTTTTGACTAACCATGAGAGACAGTTGATTGATGAGGTTTTCCATGAATGTGTTTGGGTCAGGAGGCTTATATGTTGGATCAGGGATGAGCTTGTAATTACCATTACCCATGGGTATGACTTGAGAAGCTTTGGTGGTAATTCCAATATTTGTGTAAAAAGCTGTTGAATCATTTGATGAGCTTGTTTCTCCCTGGTTGGTTTTGAACTGATCAAGAATCCTTTTTTCAAACATGGCATGTCTCTCATTCTGAAGAAGGAAGGCATACAGCTGCTCATAGTTTGTATTCTTCAATCCTTTGGTTAGCTTCACAGAGGTGACAAACTTGTGCCATTCGGGATTCATGTTGTTCACAAACTTTGAGTTCAGCTGAATGTTTGGCATGGTCATTTTGATGTTCCTCATGTCATTTACAAGCTTATGGAATCTCACGTAGTATTCATATACACTCTCATCTGGTTTCATCTTGAAGTGCTCAAACTCATCATACATTTGTGATTCTCTGTCTTCCTTGGTTAATTCAGAACCTGAGAGAAGCATTTTGACATTATCCCATACTGCCTTGGCTTCAGTGTTGTGATTGATAAGCTTGTAGATATATTTTGGAAGACCTTGAAGTATAATGTTAGAAGCCCTGATGTCAGCATCGAATCTCTTTTTCTCCTTATCATTGAGCTCATCATACGTCTTTGGTCTGTCAATTCCATAGATCATTGTTCCATCTGCAGCTGTATCAATTAAGTCTCTTGTAGTCTCAATCTGATAAGGTCCTTCATCAATAGACTTGAGAATGTTGACTCCGTTTTCCTTTCCAAGGCAGTACAATATAATTCGTTGTGCCCAAGAGTCGTAGTCAGTTCTATCAAGCATGGGTGGATGAGTATCTGAACCAGCTGCTTGAACATCCTCCGCAACAGTGGAGATGATTGTAGGTACGTTGGTAGACATGTTAACAGATTACACGGGATTTTATAACTCTATGATTAAACCGGGAAAAAGATTCTTTCACGGGATTTTATTAAATCAAGAGAAAACCGTATTAGAAACAAAAGTCAACCAAGTCGCTACGAATTCTTGAACCAAGTTTCTAATCACCAAGTCGCTAAGTCACAAGTCGCTAGTGGACCAAGTCGCTACACAGTCAAGTCACTAAAGAGCAACTCGCTAAGGTCCAAGTCGCTAACACCAAGTCGCTAAGCACCAAGTCGCTAGACACAGTTAAGTTGCTAAAGAACAACTCGCTAAGATCCAAGTCGCTAGTATCAAATCGCTAACAATTTACACTACAACTCGCTAACAATTTCTGAAGCAAGTCGCTAACCTCACCAAGTCGCTAGCCGTAGTGGAGAATCCACTAACTTGTACTATTTGTCGGCTTGTCTCAATAGACAAGTCGCTAGGACCAAGTCGCTACCAAAAAGCACTACAACTCGCTACCTTTTTCTGAAGCAAGTCGTTATGATGAAATTCACTATGAGAACCAATTCGCTACCAAGAAAAACTTCAAAAACACATTTTTCAATCCAAAACAAGCTCAACCACAGTGATTCAAGCTTGCCAAATCAAAACCCAAGCACATACAATAATTCTAAACACAAAAGTACACCCAAAATTCAAACTTTAACACTAGAAATGAACCAAATGATGCAAAAACCTCTAAACTTTTTCAAACTCAAAAACCATCTAAAAACCACTAGAAATCCAAGGATATGTAAGAGATGATCAAACCATGGCTCTTGATACCATTTGTAACATATTGGATTTCACAAACACACTAAACCAATGATCAAAGAGGCGTATACAAGAGGTTTTTAGAGAAAGAAAGTTAGAGGTTGGGAACTTTAGTGAGAGAAAGAAAAATCTTATTATGAGCTCCAACTCTCTACCTTGGGAGGTAGAGAGTATTTATAGTTCTTACATAAATCGCCACCTACGGGCTGTGGATCAGGCATACAGTGGGTAAATACCCGTCCGTCCTCCACGGTGTTACTTAACTAAATACTACTAAACATTAACTAATCTACGACTACGAGCTTTCTAACGATTACATATACTTGAGGTGACCGAATCTTTAATAACTAGATTTACTAAATCCTAACAAGCGCAATATTTATATTCTTGAGGATAATTGCAACCCAGTAACACTTGTAAAACACAAGAGATAAACCTAGGGTACGAAACGTATTTCGCTCTAGTTTTGCTCTGTAGCTTGGTTACGAGATCACTGTAAATGATCTCCCCTATGTCGACATTAGTCCCAGTCATCAAGCTGTAGGCCATCATCAACTGAATAGATTAATCTATTCAGTGGATGAGTGGTTCCCGCCGAGAACCTAAATCATAAAAGTGAACAGGATCTTCCAAGCCACGGGAAAGGAGTTCTTGGTGACTGGGTTTTGTCCAAAAATTTTGGATCCAAAACAATTTTACCTAACTCAGCCTTAACAGTGGTTGGGTCAGGATGAGAAACATAATTTCCTGGATTATAGTCAAGCCCTGTAGAGGTGCAAAAAGTTTTATAGTCCAAGGTGACTGATTGTTCCCCATTTAAAAATGAAAATTTGATGATAAACTCCCCGAGGGGTCTTAGGTCAGTCTCATCAATTGAGGGTGTCAGGTCATAGGCCACTGCAGTAGCCCAAAACTCCCTGAGGAGGTTTTGGTACAGTATATAGGGGGACTGAATAAAGGCATGTTTAAGTGGACAGTTGAGTAAAAATTTCATGATTCCCTTATAGGCTGGGACATCATGTGGATATTGAAAATTGCCTATAACATTATTTGTTTTAATCTCAACATTTTCAAGATCTCCTACCCACTGAGGTGCAAACTGAAGGCTTTGTGTGCTTGCCTTTCCATTCAGAAAAATTTATGGTTTTTGATAATTTTTTTGACAAGAACAATCAAAGAAGTTTCTTTAAAAAGTTAGTGATGAAAACTTTTGTAGATTGTTTGCAAGGATGAGTTTTTGATAAAACTTGTTTTGGTGAGAACACACAAATGTTTCTGAGTTTTGAAAGGATTTTGACAGCGTTTAATTGCATAAATCAAATTGTGTGTGAGTCTATGTGTTTGTGAGAGGGGTATTTATAGAGTGGTGAAGGGGTAAATTTTGCACATGTGAGGATTTGTAAATTCGGTTTTTGAAAACGTTTTATTTTCCTCATTTAATGCAGCCACTTTAGTACCCGCAGTTTTCTCACGTTTTTCAAGGAAACAGTAGCAGTGCACCGTAAAAGTGCATTTGCAGGTTTAAAATATCCTAAGGATATTTGTTGTGAGAGAAGGCATTTAATGCCAAGTGGGATGAGGTAAGGTTTGAGGGACCTATGACATGGTCGACAGAAGGGTTAAGAGACATATATTCCTATATTAAATTGGTCGGTTTACCAACCTAGGACTTAAGTAAATGAAATACTTAGAGCATTTAGTTACTCATTCAGTGCTCTTTGTCCAATGTCAAGGACCCTGAATGAGTCTTACTCATTCAGTGAGAAGATGATTTTGGGGTTTTGTTCAGGGATAAGGGACCATTTCAGAGAGAACATGCTAAGATCAGGATTGGTTATCAGGTTGCAGACTTTCGATGTCAAGCATTCCTAATTCAGCTTTCAGTCTTCTGAAGGTAGGTTCAATCAAAGGTTTTGATGCAGGTTTTACTGACCAGATTTTAATATTTATATTGTCTCGTTATACCTAGGGTCTACCCTAATGCACTAACGGGCAGTGTACCCGGTCGTGTGTAGCATAGTATTCGGTAAAACCAAGTTCGTCACAAGAGTTATGTGTGCGGATTTAAACTAAGTCTAGGTGTCATAGATTTTAATATGATTTTGATATAGAATTAACTAATTAACTACTAAAGCAAATAAAGGCAAAGGTTGTGATCAATAGAGGAGATATGTGCTAACCTAGTTACTCATCCTAATTAGTAGTTTTTACGTCTAAATACTTCCAATTACTTCAGGTGGGGTCAAAGTCGCTAGGACAGCATTTGGTCAGTTCGTCCTAACCTATCAGCAAAGGGTCCCACTGGAGAAGTCAGGTGTCCCGTCATAAGTCCAGTTGTTCCTGGTCCCTTAAGCCAAGTCATTAAGTACCGCTACATGCTAGATTTATAATAGTGAGTGCCCAGGCGCTAGCATCTTAGACACTCACCCCTTACTTCTTAAGTTCATCCAAACGGTAGGTGATCATTTGGTCAAATCGTACTAGTAGAAAGGGTCGTCAGTTGGTCATATCTTACCCATCCCGTCTCAGTCTACTTACTTAGGGTCAGTTGGTCATATCTCCTAAGTAACTAGCCTCTACCGCCATTCAAAACTACCGAAACAAGGGTGGCTACCAACAAACTATGCATGCATACACTTAGAAATAATTATACGGAAGCAATGTAAACGCAAACAAAACAATTAAGGAGTCATAACTAGGCCGCCACCTAGAGGTGCTTAGCCGCTCATATTAACTATAACAATCGATTCAATGTTTAACATTATGAAATACATGAATTGAAAGTAAAGAAAAGATAAAAAGCTAATGCTTATCGTAGGGGAGTGATTTCTCCCTTAGAGATAGCTCTGTATGCTCCTCTAGATCTGCCTTCGACTTCTTCTCACGTTTTCTGAATGTTGTGTGTGAAATGGGATGCTTTGAAATGCTGGAAATTGTGGGGTATTTATAGGCCATATCTGGTTACGGCGTAGCTAATTATAAGACTTACATCGTAAAATACAATTTTTCGTATTTTGCACTAATAATGCTGGTTACGGCGTAACCTCTAGAAGGAGTTACGTAGTATCTTCAATAAATCTTGGTTACGCTGTAGTTGTTGCATGAGTTACGACGTAATTAGTAGTGGCGCGGAACCTCATTTGACCTAATAATGTTACGTTGTAATCTTGGATAGGGTTACGTCGTAATCTTCCGTTAAGTTGGTTTTCTAAGCGATGCTTTGGTTACGGCGTAATTGTGAGAGTGGAGTTACGCCGTAACTTCTTCAAAATGAGCATACTATGATATATCTTTAATAAACTCTCCAAATCCGCGTCTCTTTAGCTCCAGTGCTCGGAATTTACCTGAAAGTGAAATATAATGGAAAACAAGCGTAAATCCATATAAATGATATAAATTACAAGCATTATCGAGGGAAATTGACACTTAATATTCAGGATAAATTGATGTTATCAAATATCCCCCCACTTGAACTCTACTTGCCCTCAAGTAGAACTTATTAGATAGATTCCTAAAAAGATATCTCCCATTACCTGGAAAATATGAGTTTACAAATCCCTTATGCTAGAATAAAACAAAGCCGAACACCTCACGAATGGGAACGAAACACTCAAATCTCTCAACTATTCTAAGTGTCAATTTCGGGGTGATCACTCAATTGCACAGTCATAGCATGTATTCTATCATAAGCTTGGCGGTTACACAAATCTCCACCACTAGAGTTAAGGGCTAAACAATTCTCGAAGGCAATATGGGTAGACATGACAAAGGTTAAGGGTGACTCGTCATTACTAACATGTCACGTCGAAGTGGACAAAACCAATGGTACATGACCAAATCCATGGCCAAGACACCAAAGATTGCTCTCTGCATCACCTAGACACGCTTCATGACTAAAGGGTAGGATAAGACATGGGATATATAAATAGTGTAAAATAAAAATCAAGCAAATAGAATAAATCTATAACCAAGTCATCACCACTTACCGTCTGCCCAAAGTTCAAGTTTTGAAGTTAAGAAACCGAATCATGATATACTAGGTAGATGTGTCATTAGAGGACGTCATGATGGGCACACTACCTTTTCTCCAACTGTTGGTGTAATAACCAACTCCAACCTTTAAATGTGACCGATGAGGCCTCCTCGATACTAAATCTATATTAAGCTCATAATATAGTGCTTATAACATCGCACTTTACAATCAACTGAATAACAAATACATAATTTTTTTTTGTTTTTTTGTTTTCATAAACAAAACAAATAAACATAACATCCCCCCACTTGAGATGAACAATGGGAATTTGGGTGGTCTTCAATGATCTTTAAGAATATGTCTTCGACGAAAGAGTGATTCCTGAACCTTTCCACTTGAACCTTGAACTTAGGCAAATGATGACTTCCCAATCACAAATAAAGACTACAGGGTAAGCTAAGGTGTATAGGTGTAACCAAACAATATATTGGGTTAACAAAATGAAAGGAATGGCTTAAAAGGGTGTATCTAGGGGTATCTTGCACTAAAGGAGAGTGCATCAAAAGGGTTTCACATGGGGGTTGAGAAGTCGAGGTGACTAATCGATAGACACACAATGGTAGGCTATTTGGGTGATAATCCTATAATACTGCCTTCTTAAACTGAAAAGTCCAAATACATCGAGCTAACTCAACATACCTCGTATATGGTCTCGAAATGATGTAAAGGCCAAGTTCTAAAGTTTACAAGCTACCGGCACACTCATAATTTGGTGGATTTGGGGTAAAATTTTGGAAATGAATAAGGCTAATCTCACCATATAATAAAGGTAAAGCGTAAAATTTTGGAAACGGATAAGGCTACCGACACACCCATTTTGAAAATTTTGTACAAAGCGTTAAATAAAGGTAAAGAGAAAAGTAGAATTAGAGCGAGAACTTCACTGAAATTTGCTCCAGAAAGAAAGAAGGCCCACGAAAGAGAGTCGTGCCTTCGCATAAGCATCCACAAGCAAACTTCAATCCCTGAAATCACACTACCGACAAGCATAATTCTAAAAAGAAAAAATGAAAAATAAACCTAACTCAGTTTCGTAGGAATCACGGTTGCATTTAGCGCATGCAACAAGCCTTTTAAACCACTTGGTGTTCCAAGTGGACGAGTGTAGTCTCGTGAGGGCTTACAGGGAACATACCCACAAAGTTCATTTAAAAGACTAATACAAGGTTATTGTGTTTAAAATAAAAGAAGTAATGCAGAGGATAGTTACGTCGTAACTCCAGAAGGAGTTATGTCGTAACTAGGCAGAACCTAGCATATGCTGCAAAAGTGTAGCTACGGCGTAACCACTGAATGGGATTACGCCGTAATGGGTAATGCTTCTGAAGTTCTGCTGCAAAAGAGCCTGTTACGGCGTAACCATGAGAATGAATTACGCCGTAGCTCTGGTCGGATCAGCATGCTGCAGCAGCAACTTTTCTTTGTTTGCTGCAAAAATGGTTAAAAACACAAAACCCAACAGAAAGGAAATAAAACAAATGAAAGGGATAATTCAGGTTGTCTCCCGAAAGAGCACTTTTCTTTATTTACGAGTCTTTAAGTTAGACTCAGAGCCTCGGGGCTAGAAGTGCTTGTCGGTCATTTCATATATATGGCAATCTCCACGTTGGATCCAACTTGTTAATACAAATAAGCCGTGAAAACGTTTATTTATATTTTACAATCTTCTAATGTTTTGTCGATAACAAACGTAAAATCATTTTAACGAAACAAATAGAATATGTAAATGGTTTGGACTAATAGTTTTCTAACACACTTACGCTTTCACATAAAACACTAAAACAAGTATAAGTGATTTTATGACTTAGATACATATGTACAACAACTAGTGTTTACATATTGGGTTAAACATATACTTAAACTAAGTATACCAAAATGGGTAAAAACAAGTATATACTAAAATGGGTAAAAACAAGTATATACTAAATAGGTAAAAACTAGCAAATGGTTTTGACCCATAACCCATGGTTTTATTTATACCACTTAACCAAGTTCATTGTATCCTTAAGATACATTGTATCTAGAAAGAAAACCATGGATCAACCCATAACCCATGACCCATGATCCATAACCAAAAATACCCATGGGCAAAGAGGAGCGGACCACGGATCCCTAGCTTTGTGCTAGCCGGATCCCTTGTGGTAGGGATCCGTAGGATCCGGGGAAACAAAAGAGAATTTCCTCTATAAATAGAGAGCCATTTCTTCCTCTCTAGGTGTACTTTTTACACACATACTTCCCCAAAGTATTCTAACCCTCTAACCTCAGATCTAAGTGATCTATGTAGTTTGTCTTTTGTTTTTGTGTGATCTACTAGGTTCCTCTTAAAGGAGAGATCACCACCTCTTGAAGACGTGCAAGCTCAAAGTCCATGAGTTGCCATGCTTCGTCATCATCAAGACTACTAAGGTTCTCTTGTTGATAGTTCTTCCTTTCTCCATAGATGTTGGGTTGAATGCATTAGTGAAGAATGCCGAAAGTGTCAAGATGAAAGCATTAGTGAAAGGTGCTCATCATCCGTGTCAAAGCATTAGTGAAGGATGCTAAAGATGTCAAGACGAAGGCATTAGTGAAGGGTGCCAAGCGTTGTGTCAAAGGCATTAGTGAAGGATGCCAAAGAATCAAATCAAGTAGCATTTGGGAAGAATGCCTAGGTCGTATAATCGATGAGGTGCATCGTTATACATATATGTATTTTTTTATATTCAAGGATGGTGATATCCTTGATGGTGTTGTAACAAGGAGTAGATCTCCTTGAGATTAGGTGTTGTGTCGTGAAGGTGTAGTTCACCTAAGGTGTGAAAGAACTAGGTGCTTAGCCTAGTACCTAATAAAGGGTAGGCGATGTTGTGAAGGATTAGTTCTCCTAAGGTGTGAAAGAACTCGGTGGTTAGCCTAGCACCATATAAAGGGTAGGCGACGTTGTGTTAGGTGTGGTTCGCCTTGGTGTGAAAGAACTCGGTATTTAGCTTTGTACCAGAAAAAGGTTAAGCGACGTTGTGAAGGCTTCTCCGCCATAAGGAGTTGGTGTAGTGTTTACGAACTCTCGAGTAGGTGACTCGGGGAGTGGAGTAGGGCAAGGAAGGTGTCCTTGTAGCCGAACCACTATAAATACTTGTGTCGTGGTGATGTGCTTCTTACTCTTTATCTTTCATTACACGTTTATATATACCTATCTATCAACGTCCAACATAAACAATCAAATAGATTGACATAAGTCGATCTAAATATTTAAAAGGAAGTTTTAAATTGGTAAAACTATTCAACCCCCCCTTCTAGTTTTCCATAATTGGCATTAGAGCTTCGTTACCAAGTTTCTTAAAGTATGCTGTACTTTAAAGACTTGATACGATCCGTGTATGTTTGAAAACTACAAAGAAGGATTTTTTTTGGGTCATATTTTTTAAAAATCATTTTGTTGGACATTGATAGATGACTCTAACAACTTTTGTTCCTAAGAAATCTTCATGCTAGAATCTCTCCAAATCTTCAATCAAAGAATAATGAAGTCAACATTCAAGGAAGGATCTAAAAAGTAATCACAACTCACGTACACAAAGTACAAAGGATTACTTTAAAAGCTCATGAAGTATCTTTGGCATTATGCCAAACCAAGAAGCATAGAGGTATGTTTTACTTTTCATTAGATAGGTTACATGAGTTCAATTTATTTTTCATAAGTTTTCTTTGCTTATTTATCTCTAACATCATTAGAAGTCTCTTTCGTCACTTTTCCGTCTTTTTCATCATCGGGAATAATACTCCTTTTGATTCGTCAAACTAACGCCGTCATCACATATGAACCTTCGATATGTGATTCATCAAAAGCCGTCATCCAAAAACAATCTTCATCTAATACCTCCGAACTATCTTTTAGTAAGCTAATTTATAAGCCTACTACAAAAATAATGTCAAACAACCCCTTTTCTGTCCATAGTAGCCGGATCCCCCTAGTTGTACTAGCCGAATCCCAAACATAAAGGATCCGGGGGAACCGTGGAACATAACTCAGCTATACGCTTTCAAAAATTCACCACTGATTGTTTTTCCCTCTATTCACACAAAAACAAAAAACGACCCAGCTACAAAATTCATCCTCATTGGCTTCCATACTTTCAAGTATCCCCTCCTAGAACACCATTGAACAACCATGCCCAAAGCCTCTCAACAAGATCACCATGATACCGTTCATTACCTTACTCACTACTATCGTAAAAGGGGATTGACCAAAACCGACTGTAAAATATTCAAAAGCCTTGTAAAACGACTTATCCACGAAGGTCGTGTAGTCAAGGAATGTTTCCTTGAAGATACCGACATTCGTCAAGTTTTCTCGACAATCAATTTTGATTGTCTCCTTGACATAGATGAACAAATTTGTCCGGTCTTCATTTTTGAATTTTACAAAAGCTTTAGGATCATTAGAAACACCGACAATAGCATCTCAATCGCCTTCATCATCAACAAACAAAACTTTATTTTTCCTCTCAACACCTTTGCTCAAATTCTTCGCATTCCTTGTGAGGGAATTTGTATGTACTCTCAAGATTGGGCAATTAACTCTCAAAACCATGCACTTGATCCCAAGCCTCTCTATAACACTCCTCTCGACGATCCCGAAACCATTCGTGATACTATCTTTAAAATTAGGACCGACCAATCCCGTTACAATCGTAACAAAAAGCTCATTCACCGTGATCCCTTTAAAATGGAACTTTTCGAAATGCATCCCATGTTTAGAAAATGGGAAGAAATTCTTAGGGAAAACATCATTAGCCTAGTTGGAAACAAAGATCATCCAAACGCATGTCTTGTGCAAATGATCTATTGTCTTACCCACCAAAGGCCATTTAATCTTGCCTACTACATGGTAAGGAGAATGGCTGGGGTATTCAAAGCTTCCAACATGGTACTCCCATATGGTATGCTCCTAACACGACTTTGTAAGTATGTTAGTGCATTGCAACCATCCCCTATTAACGATGATCATTACCTTTCCGATCACGTCATGGTACCTCTTACCAAACAACCCTCTAAACGGTTCATGGTCAATGGAGAGAAACCTGAAGCTCTCTCGGACTCCTCGGCCGGAGAAGAAGAAAAAGAAGATGAGGAAGACATCGACCCCGTATCCAACATCAAATTGGAAATCCTTGAATACCACGAACAACTTCCAACCATTCCAAACGAGCCGCGGAATTTAAACAAATAAGAGGCATGATTCAAAACCTCGCTTACAACCTCACTAAGCCGTCAAAAAGGAAAAGGAAGAATTGACGAAAGAGACAATAGGAATGTGCTTAGTTTCATTTATTTTATGTTTGAATGATTTCTATTTAGTATCTTTGGTTTATGGTATTTTGGATATTGTTACTTTATCTTATAAGTAATGTTTTATGATGACTTGCTTGTTCCTATTGCTTGTTTTATAGATTTAATAGTGTACAAAATCTGCACATCTTTTCTGGGTAGGTTCTGATCTGCAGATGCCGGATCCCTAGGATTAGCCTAGCCGGATCCCTCCCTTGAGGGAACCGTGGGATCTGTGTCATCAGATCAGCAATACAGCTTTCCTTACATCAAGATTTCTTTCTAGATAAACTTCACATTAGCTAAGCATATATTTTTGGAATCCAACTATTTCAAGGATGAGAAAGGCTTAGACTCACTAAAGGCTTACTTAAAATCTTAGTCAAAATTCCTCTTGATTTATCAACACATCAAAACTCACCATATTTCCGCTTCAACTACTCACAAACTATTTCTCATCTCTCAAAACACTTAAAGAGGACAAATTAAACATTTTTTTTACCTCTAGTCATTTCTATCTCAAAGAAAGATAAAGATTAGTTTTTCAATTCTTATGATTTTTAAGAATTTATCCAAATATCACCTCAAGCTTAAATCTGAGCACTAGGATCATTTATTATGACTTGACACCTATATAACTCTTAGTGTTATCCTTGGACATCCATTGGTAGTCATCTTGTCCCATCCTCCTTCCATAAGAAGCAATCATTTGCTATAACACTTATTACCTTTGATCATTCAAGTATCCTTTCATCTCAAACACTTAGGAGAACTGAAATATTCAAAATAAGATAGGCTTTAGCTCCTATAAACCTCATTTCAAACCTGTCATAACTGCTGAGAGCCGGATCCCTAGGATTAGCCTAGCCGGATCCCTTCAAGGAGGGAACCGTGGGATCCGGGTGACAGTTTATGTCAAACATAGCTAAAACAATCATTTCAACTCATCTTCCTAACTCAAACACTCCATCTCATCTTAATTGAGTTCCTAGATCAGTGAAACTCTGAATCTCAACCTAGTGCATATTAATCATCACATTTCCAAGAACATTAATGGATTAAGTTTTAAATACAATTGCAAAGTTCTTCCCTTTATAACTCACATTGTCAAGAATACTTTAGTCATCAAACATATAGTTAGACTACCCAAGGTCAAATTTTCTTGGTCAAAACCATGATTAGGCACAATTACTTGTTAGGGTTAAGGATTTGAGATATCCAACAGCTAAAGACTTCAAAATTAAGTCAATCCATGATTAAACAAACCTTACAACAACATAATGATTTCACCTAGTCCTTGTCTGACAACCGGATCCCTGGTCTTTAACCAGGCGGATCCCTACTGAGAGGGATCCGTGGGATCCGTAGATGCAGAGAGCATAAACCAGCTCCATATTTGAATTCAAGTCACCTTTTCGGTCTCCAACCACCTTTAGCATTCATTAATTATCCTCATAGAACCGATCAAAACCCTAAAAGCATGCTTAGCCCTTCAAATGGCCAAGAATTTAATTTCCTAATTCAAATTCCCCTTTATAAACCAAACAACCTTAGAATTAAGGTACCACTCTCAAATCACATCTCAAAATCAGCAACTAAAAGAGTTCTTACTAGCACCATCACTATGACTAAGGCTCCTAGTGCTAACTCATCCACTCAAGAACCACCCAAGAAACTTGCTAGAATCATGCATGAAGTTTCCTCAACCAAATCACCTTCGGGTAAGTCCACCAAAGATAGGATCTCTCCCACACTAAGAAAACCAATCAAACTAATTCACAAGAAGAGTGCTTCCACTAGGATTTCATCACATAATTCTACTATACCCTCCACAACTCAACCTACTTCATTAGTACCTAGAGCCACCTCACGATCATTTGAAGATCCTCAACCCACTTCATTTGAACCTCCACTTCAAGAAACTCAAAACCATGACAAAGAGTGCGATCATTGCAAACATGTTGAAAGATTGAAACATGAACTAGATGTATTAATACATGAACTACAAGCTCAAACTGAGAATGTTTAGGATAACTCATCTCATCATTAAAGATTTTAGTTGAATCTAAAATTTGGGGTAATTCGTTAGCATTAGTAGTGCTTATATGGCTAAAGTTCATTCTCTTAGTTTTTAGAGATTTGGTTGTGTATCTCTTGTTTTATTGAATGAATACTTATATGCTATGATTATCTTTGTTGTGCTTGATATATGGTACATATATCTCATTTTCTCAAAATAGCATTCCCTGACATTTCTTCACTGCTAAAGATACTGTCAACAGATAGCCGGATCCCTTCCAGATAACTAGACGGATCCCTCCTTAAAGGGAACCGTGGGATCCGTGGTCAGGAGCACAAATTTATACTAACTTGAGTCTCTTTTGCAGGAAATTATGCACTATACTCTTGTTTTTCTAACCTTTGTTTTGTAGTTATTCAAAATACACATGAAGATATTGACACCATAAAGCTAGGGGGAGCTTTGTGTCAAAAGACATTGCAAAATCATTTGCAAACTTAATCCAATTTTGGGTTACACTTCATGACACCCCATTGCAACATTGCAATATTCAAAGGGGAGCACACTTTCGTCACTTAGACGAACAATTTGCAAACTTAACACAATTAGCTCATTTTACGTTATGTCCTTGACGCCCTTTCAAAGGGATGGACTCGTCAAGGGGGAGTTAAGACGAGTACCATTCCCGTCACTTGCTCTCTTTATATTTTTATATTTTTTATTTGTGTTAGTTTCTTTTAACACTTTTTGTTTCGACAAAAAGGGGGAGAAGAAAGTAAAAACTACAAATTCAAACTCTTACGAATTTTAGATTTTTCCTTAAAATAATTTTATGTTTTGTCATCAACAAAAAGGGGGAGATTGTTAATACAAATAAGTCGTGAAAACGTTTATTTATATTTTACGATCTTCTAATGTTTTGTCGATAACAAACGTAAAATCATTTTAACGAAACAAATAGAATACGTAAATGGTTTGGACTAATAGTTTTCTAACACACTTACGCTTTCACATAAAACACTAAAACAAGTATAAGTGATTTTATGACTTAGATACATATGTACAACAACTAGTGTTTACATATTGGGTTAAACATATACTTAAACTAAGTATACCAAAATGGGTAAAAACAAGTATATACTAAAATGGGTAAAAACAAGTATATACTAAATAGGTAAAAACTAGCAAATGGTTTTGACCCATAACCCATGGTTTTATTTATACCACTTAACCAAGTTTATTGTATCCTTAAGATACATTGTATCTAGAAAGAAAACCATGGATCAACCCATAACCCATGACCCATGACCCATAACCAAAAATACCCATGGGCAAAGAGGAGCGGACCACGGATCCCTAGCTTTGTGCTAGCCGGATCCCTTGTGGTAGGGATCCGTGGGATCCGGGGAAACAGAAGAGAATTTCCTCTATAAATAGAGAGCCATTTCTTCCTCTCTAGGTGTACTTTTTACACACATACTTCCCCAAAGTATTCTAACCCTCTAACCTCAGATCTAAGTGATCTATGTAGTTCGTCTTTTGTTTTTGTGTGATCTACTAGGTTCCTCTTAAAGGAGAGATCACCACCTCTTGAAGACGTGCAAGCTCAAAGTCCATGAGTTACCATGCTTCGTCATCATCAAGACTACTAAGGTTCTCTTGTTGATAGTTCTTCCTTTCTCCATAGATGTTGGGTTGAAGGCATTAGTGAAGAATGCCGAAAGTGTCAAGATGAAAGCATTAGTGAAAGGTGCTCATCATCCGTGTCAAAGCATTAGTGAAGGATGCTAAAGATGTCAAGACGAAGGCATTAGTGAATGGTTCCAAGTGTTGTGTCAAAGGCATTAGTGAAGGATGCCAAAGAATCAAATCAAGTAGCATTTGGGAAGAATGCCTAGGTCGTATAATCGATGAGGTGCATCGTTATACATATATGTATTTGTTTATATACAAGGATGGTGATATCCTTGATGGTGTTGTAACAAGGAGTAGATCTCCTTGAGATTAGGTGTTGTGTTGTGAAGGTGTAGTTCACCTAAGGTGTGAAAGAACTAGGTGCTTAGCCTAGTACCTAATAAAGGGTAGGCGATGTTGTGAAGGATTAGTTCTCCTAAGGTATGAAAGAACTCGGTGGTTAGCCTAGCACCATATAAAGGGTAGGCGACGTTGTGTTAGGTGTGGTTCGCCTTGGTGTGAAAGAACTCGGTATTTAGCTTTGTACCGGAAAAAGGTTAAGCGACGTTGTGAAGGCTTCTCCGCCATAAGGAGTTGGTGTAGTGTTTACGAACTCTCGAGTAGGTGACTCAGGGAGTGGAGTAGGGCAAGGAAGGTGTCCTTGTAGCCGAACCACTATAAATACTTGTGTCGTGGTGATGTGCTTCTTACTCTTTATCTTTCATTACACGTTTATATATACCTATCTATCAACGTCCAACATAAACAATCAAATAGATTGACATAAGTCGATCTAAAAATTTAAAAGGAAGTTTTAAATTGGTAAAACTATTCAACCCCCCCTTCTAGTTTTCCACACAACTGATCAGATTCTTATCCCGTTTGTAGTCCATCCCTAGCTCAAAAAATCCCAAGTAAAAATTCTTGATCTTCTGGTAAGGGTGGTCAATACCTTTGGCCTTATCTTCGTCACTAATGTCGAGTAGTGGCTGAGCATGGCTCAACTGCCTCTTTGTCCACTCTTTAAATTTCGTAACAGTCCATGGCATTTTAAAAACCGTTTTATCTTCGCCAATCTTTAACCATACCAGCCCTTCTTTCTCATCTTTGTCCAGCCCAGAGAGTTCGTTAAAGGGTTTCCCGAAAATTACCCCGGTTACCCATCTTCTATGAACTCGCTAACGTCATCCAAAACCACAAAGTCGACCAGAAATGAGTGAGTCCCAACAAAGACACGGATGTTTGTCGCAATACCTAGGAAATTTTTGCCTGTATATTCAAGTTATTTTTTCATAACCTGGTTGTAACATTCCTTAAAAATAGGGAATCTGTGTCGATGAATGGATGGAAATCAATGAACCCAATTTTGCATGAAATTTTCAGATAATGAGGGTTCCTATGATGGATTTGAGCTCCCATCTCGTAAAACTTGGGTTGGTCAGATTGTGAAAAAGTGTTTTCAGAGTTGTTGTTCCAATGGACCATTTCGATGTCGCTAGAGAAATCATCAGCAGTGACTCCTAAGTTTTCTTCTTCAAAATTTACGAACACATCGAAATCCTTCCCTAAAGCTATCTTTCCAAGATTTGTAGGATTTTTCGGGGAGTCACTAAGAAAATCCTCTAATGCATCACCAAAATCACCAATAGGGTCAATTGTACAAACTTTTTGAGGGGTGGAGAGAAGTTCATTAGGTCTAAATGTGTCAATTTCTCCGTTAGCTTTGAGAGTTAATTTTAGGGAGAAGACATCCACTTTTGCATGGGCAGTAGCAAGCATTGGTCTTCCTAAAATAATAGGTATTTTGTTGTCTTCAGGAATATCCAGAATCACGAAATCAACTGGGAAGAAAAATTTATTTATTTTCACCAACACGTTCTCAACGATTCCCAAGGGTGACTGCATGGATTGATCGGCCATTTCAATCTTCATTTTGGCTGGCTTAAGGTCTCCAATACCCATACGTAGGAACATTGAATGAGGCATTATGCTTATGCTCGCTCCAAGATCAGCTAGGGCGTTACACATATTGAGACTCCCGATCAAGCAAGGGAGAGTGAAACAACCGGGATCTTTTTCCTTTTGCGGCAGTTCATTTCTTAAAACTGCTGAACATCTCTCATTAAGTTGAACCGTCTCATCGGAATCGTTGCTTAACTCCTGCAAAATATTGTTAGGATCAGTCTTAATGGAATTAACAAGAGGAACGTTTACCGGGAGAGCTCCAACGTCCAGAAGCAAGAGTTTCTCCTTGCTGATTCTTCGTTTAACCTTCTCCGAAAAGGTAGTGGGCTCCTCAAAGATTGTTTCAACTGTATTGACAACTTCTTCTTCCTGTGCAGCGAGGTAATCCGCTATGGCTTTTGAACATAAATTCACACTCTTCTCCAAACCCTTTATGCGGTCTTCATGAGTCTTGAGAGAAGAAACTGTGTTTTCCACGAATGTTTTCATCATTTTTTCAATTCTCTCATCACGTTCCTTAGATTCCTTAATATGGTCAAGGATCCTTTTTTCTAAGTTGTTTTCGGTCTTGGTCCCAAATACACTCTTAACCTTCTCTACCCTACAGGCTTCAATTTCATTTTCCCTTTCCAGCCTTCGCTTTTCGAAAATTTCACCATAATTATATTCTTGCTTTGTCAATGTTTTCATTACCTTATGATCAAAATTATCCCTTGGTCCATACCCTGTCTCCATATGCCATTTATAGCAATGTTCAGAAATCTGTTGAATACACTCCAAAGCTTGGTCAGGGGTCATGCTAGGAATGGGTCTGGGAGAATCGAGTAATTCACGTGTCAGTGCATTAATTCCCCTGTATAAGACATAGACGATTTGAATCTTTCCCATGCTTGATAAAGCGTTTCTTCACCTTCTTGAACGAATTGATGGATCTTACTGAGGAGTTTATCCATCTTTGAAGGAGGGCAAAATTGTTGAACGAATTCTCTTCTTAATTTATCCCATGCTTCTTTGCATTCGTTAGGGAGTTTATTGTACCATCTTTTCGCAGTCCCTGCAAGAGTAATAGGAAAAATTCTTGCTGTAACCGAATAACTAGGGATACTCCGGACGCTGAAAAGAGATGATAGGTAGAGTACTTCTTCCACATGATTCTGAACAACCTCATTTTCATCTCCTGAAAACTTAAGCTCGTGTAACTCTCGAATAAATTGGTTCGGAATAGAGAATTTTTCCACACTAGAGTCTTGCGTGAAGGCACGTTTACAGTTCTCATTTGGTCGTTCCAAATACTGCTCCATGGTTATTTCTTCGATATTGTTTTCATCAATGACTTCCGGTTCTGCATCAGATTGGTCAGATTCGTAAAATGAAAAAATGTTATGAATAGGAACCGGAGAGTAAACTTTTTTTGTCCGAATTTTTTTTTCCGGATCATCGAACGGGGTGGCCAAAAATGGCCTTGAGCTTCTAGTCTTGAATCCTGACATTAAGAGAAGAAAGAAAATTAAAAATAGACTTAATAAAAAATCCTAAAATAACTCCCCGGCAGCGGCGCCAAAAACTTGATGCAGGTTTTACTGACCAGGTTTTAATATTTATATTGTCTCGTTATACTTATTGTCTACCCTAATGCACTAACAGGCAGTGTACCCGATCGTGTGTAGTGTAGTATTCGGTAAAACCGAGGACGTCCCAAGAGTTATGTGTGTGGATTTAAACTAAGTCTAGGTGTCACAGATTTTAATATGATTTTGATATAGAATTAACTAATTAACTACTAAAGAAAAAAATGCAAAGGTTGTGATCAATAGAGGAGATAGGTGCTAACCTAGTTACTCATCCTAATTAGTAGTGTTTACGTCTAATTACTTCCAATTACTTCAGGTGGGGTCAAAGTTTCTAGGACAGCATTTGGTCAGTTCGTCCTAACCTATCAGCAAAGAGTCCCACTAGAGAAGTCAGGTGTCCCGTCATATGTCCAGTTTTTCCTGGTCCCCTAAGCCAAGTCATTAAGTACCGCCACATGCTAGATTTATAATAGTGAGTGCCCGGGTGCTAGCATCTTAGACACTCACCCCTTACATCTTAAGTTCATCCAAAGGGTAGGTGATCAGTTGGTCAAATCGCACACGTAGAAAGGGTCATCAGTTGGTCATATCTTACCCTTCCCGTCTCAGTCTACTTACTTAAGGTCAGTTGGTCATATCTCCTAAGTAACTAGCCTCTACCGCCATTCAAAACTACCGAAACAAGGGTAGCTACCAACAAACTATGCATGCATACACTTAGAAATAATTATACGGAAGCAATGTAAACGCAAACAAAACAATTAAGGAATCATAACTAGGCCAACACCTAGAGGTGCTTAGCCGCTCATATTAACTATAACAATCGATTCAATGTTTAACATTACGAAATACATGAATTGAAAGTAAAGAAAAGATAAAAAGCTAATGCTTATCGTAGGGGAGTGATTTCTCCCTTGGAGATATATCCGTATGCTCCTCTAGATCTACCTTCGACTTCTTCTCATGTTCTTTGAATGTTGTATGCGAAATGGGATGCTCTGAAATGTTGGAAATCGTGGGGTATTTATAGGCCAGATCTGGTTACGGCGTAACCAATTATAAGAGTTACGCCGTAACATACAATTTTTCGTATTTTGTACTAATAATGATGGTTACGGCATAACCTCTGGAAGGAGTTACGCCTTATCTTCAATAAATCTTGGTTACGCCGTAGTTGTTGCATGAGTTACGGCGTAATTAGTAGCGGCGCGGAACCTCATTTGACCTAATATGGTTACGTCGTAATCTTGGATAGGTTTACGCCATAATTTTCTGTTAAGTTGGTTTTCTGAGCCATGCTTTGGTTACGGCGTAATTGTGAGAGTGGAGTTACGCCGTAACTTCTTTAAAATGAGCATACTATGATATATCTTTAATAAACTCTCCAAATCCGCGTCTCTTTAGCTCCAATGCTCATAATTTACCTGAAAGTGAAATATAATGGAAAACAAGTGTAAATCCATATAAATGATATAAATGACAAGCATTATCGGGGGAAATTGCCACTTAATATTCAGGATAATTTGATGTTATCAGGTTTGGTGAAGATATCAGTAAGCTGATATTCAGTAGGGATGAAATGGAGTTCTATGTCTCTTTTCATGATGTGGTCCCTGATAAAATGATATTTGATATCAATGTGTTTGGTTCTTTGGTGAAGGACAGGGTTGTTGGAGATTGCTATAGCACTAGTGTTATCACAAAAGATGGATACCGTCTTGTAATGAATGTCATAGTCACTGAGTTGACTATTCATCCATAGCACATTGGCACAGCACCCTGCAACTGCTACATATTCAGCTTCAGCTGAAGACATAGCCACTGATTGTTGCTTTTTAGCACTCTAACAAACCAGCTTTCCTCCAAAAATTGACAGGACCCTGAGGTACTTTTTCTGTCCATGTTGCAGCCTGCATAATCAGAGTCAGAATACCCTTTGAGGTTAAACACTGAACATTTTGGATAGTAAAGTCCAAGGCTTGGAGTTACCTTCAGGTATCTAAGGATTCTTTTGGCTGCAGTGAGATGGGATTCTTTGGGATTGGACTGATATATTGCCATTAGACATATTTAGAATTGTATGTCTAGTCTGGAAGCAGTTAGATACATCAGTGATCCTACAATCCCCCTAAAATGATTTTGATTGACTAATTTGCCAGTGAGATCAGGTCCAAGGTTATTTGGAGGGACCATTGGTGGCTTCACTGAAGCACAATCAGAGATCTCATATTTCTTCAAGATATTTCTGGTATATTTCTCTTGACTAATGGTGATTCCTTTATTAGTTTGCCTGATTTGTAGTCCAAGGAAGTATGTGAGTTCACCCATCATGCTCATTTCAAATTTTTTAGTCATCAGTTTTTCAAACTGTTTGCAAAGAGTATAATTTGTTGAGCCAAAGATGATGTCATCAACATACACTTGGACTAGTATCACATCTTGTTTTGTCCTATAGATAAACAGTTATTGTCTATCTTTCCTCTAACAAACTTGTTTAAATCAGGAAGGCTGAGAGAGTTTCATACCATGCTCTAGGAGCTTGTTTAAGTCCATATAGGGCTTTGTCAAGCTTGCAGACATAGTCAGGGTATTCACTACTCTCAAAGCAAGGAGGTTGCTGAACATACACATCTTTCTTGGGTTCACCATTTAGGAATGCACTTTTTACATCCATTTGGTAAACCTTGAAGTTCATGTATGTTGCATAGGCAAGGAGGATCTTGATGGCTTCCATTCTTGTAACAGGAGAAAATGTCTCATCATAGTCAATGCCTTCTTGTTGACTGTAACCTTTGGCTACATGGCTGGCTTTGTTTTTAATGACAGTGCCGTTTTCATCAGTTTTGTTTCTGAAAACCCACTTCATTCCTATGACGATGACATTCTGAGGACATTTGATCAAGGTCATGACCTTGTTTTTATCAAACTGTTGAAGTTCTTCTTGCATAGCCTGAACCCATCTAGGATGTTTTAGAGCTTCAGTGACACTTTTGGGTTCTATTTCTTATAGAAAATCAGCATATAGGCATTCATTGGTTGAAGCTGCTGTTAACTTAGCAGCCATGCTTCTTGTGAGCATGGATTTAGTGGGTTCACCAATGATGTTCACAAGCTCCATATCTTGAGATTTTGTCCACTTACTTTGTGGTCTAGGATCTGAGCTTGATGAGGTCATTGGAGACTCAGGAATGGGTTCATGTGCTGGAACCACAGAAGCATTTAGATCATTTGTTGAGATTCTTTGTTCAGGTTGGGGTTTATGAATTACAGGTTCCTGAACATTAGGTTCAGTATTACCTATCTCAGTAGGGACTGATGGAGTATCAATAAATTCACTGATTATTGGTTGAGGAAGGTTGTGAGTCAAGACATAGTATGAGGTGTCAGCATCAGCTTGATATGAGGAATTGATTTCAGTATTGAACTCATCAGGAGGGTATCTTGATAAGTCATCAATTCCTATTTCTTCCACTGAGGTATTGGTAAACCTAATGCTTTCTGAACATTCATCAAAGGTGACATGAAAGGTTCCTTAACTTGTTGTCTTCTGGTGTTAAACACCCTGAAGGCTTTGGATATCAGTGAGTAGCCTAAGAAATATCCATCATCATTCTTTGCATCAAATTTGCCTAAGTGATCCTTATGATTGTTAATGAACACAGGACACCCAAACACATGAAAGTAGCTGATATCAGGAAGTCTTCCTTTGAAGATCTCATATGGGGTTTTGTTATGCCTCTTGACAATGATTGACCTGTTTTGAGTGTAACAGGCTGTTTTGATAGCTTCAGTCCAGAAGTTCTTTGAGAGTGTTGAGCCATTTAACATGGTTCTTGCAGTCTCAATGAGAGTTCTGTTTTTCCTTTTAGCTACCCCATTTTGTTCAGGGGTATAAGGAGATGAGAAATTTTGGGAAATTCCTTTTTCATCATAGAAACTCTCAAGCTCTTGATTTCTGAACTCAGTACCATTGTCAAATCTGATTTGTTTAACAGTAATGTCATTCTGATTTTCAATCTTCCTGATGAATGACATTATGGTTTAAGCTTCCTGACTCTTTTTGGAAAGAAAGTATACCCAAGTGTATCTTGAGAACTCATCAATAATGACAAGTGTATACTACTCATGTTGGGTTGATCTTGGTCTGACAGGTCCAAAGAGATCCATAAGCAGGAGATGAAGGCAGCTTTTGATGGAGAAATTTTGTTTTGTTTTGAATGACGCTCTGTGATGTTTGCCTTTTTTACAGGCTGAGCATGGTTTATCTTTTGCAAAAATCAGTGATGGTAAACCAAGGACTTTGTTTTGTTTTGTCAAGTTGTTTATATTTTTGAAATTTAAGTGAGAGAGTCTATTGTGCCACAGCCAGTTGACAGTTTCAGCGCCTATGGCAAAGAGACATGTCCCATTCTGAGAGAGAGTTGACATGTCAAGAACATATACATCATATCTCCTGGGAGCTATTAAAACAACTTCTTTGTTGGCATTGAAAATAGTACCTTGATTATCATTGAACTGTACTATGTACTTAGCATCACATAACTGACTAACACTGATGAGATTGTATTTCAGACCATTGACATAAGCTATTCTAGAGAAAACTATACCATTGCAGTTTACTGAACCATAACCTTCAATGGGACATGATGAGTTATCACCAAATACTACCTTGGGTCCTGGTTCTTTTACATACTTGTGCAGATACTCCTTAACACCAGTTATGCTTCTTGAACAACCACTATCTAGATGCCAAATAGGCTCCCTGGTGTGTCTCTGCACAAATAGTAAACTGGATTAGTTTCTCTTGCTGACCCACTAACTAGTGGGCTTGGGTCTGATGGTCTGCTTAAACTTAGCAAGTGATTCATGGTCAGTGGTTGAGTGCAGTATGCTACCACAAGTTTTGCATTTGCAGACTGAGGAAGACTCAGTGATGCGGGGTGATGAGTGCAAAACTAGTCAAGTCTAATCACACAAGCTAGCCACTTGTGAATGGCTAACCGTAACAGACTTAAAACTGCTTAAACACAAATACAATGAAGTCCTGGAGAATAGAATGAATTCCCGGGTCGTTTAGTCCCACGGAGACTCAATGGTGTGTAAACACTTGATCAGACGATAGAATGATCACTAATGATAGTGATCAGTAAGGAATTGGATGGATAATTACCTAAAGAAAAGATCTACAAATTACAGCGACTTAAATGCAAATTAAAAGAAATTAAAAAGATAAAAAATATTAAATAAACGCTATCACTATATTTAAAATGATGTTTTTATTTTTATGTTTTTATAAAACTGAAATTAAAAACTACGAAGCGTACAAATGAAAAAGTGAAACTGAAGCAATATTAACCCTAAAAATATGAAAATGATATTTCTACAAACCTAATGATAAAAGAAAATATTGAGAAAAATAAAATTATTTTTATAACTATTTAATTAATTATTATTAATTAAAAACTATTTTTAACTAATAAATAATAACCTAAAATGCAAGAAAATAGGAAATAGAGCTAGAAAAATAAAATTATGACTTGGAAAAGTCTAAAATAACAAAAGAGAATTTTCAAAACTATTTTTGTATTTTTCTGATTATTTTTCTATTTTCTAGGAATTAAAAACTATTTAAAACTAATTAAATTACTTAAAAATACAAATTGAACTAAGAAAAATTTGAAAAAATATTTTTTTGGCTTTTTATATTTATCTTAACTTAAGAAAAATGAAAAATTATTTTTTTGAAGCTTTTCTTAATTATTTGTATTTAAAGCTAATTAAAAAGTGCTAAAAAGTAATTAAAATACAGAAAAATAGCAAACCAACTTGGAAAAATCTGAAAATTTCAGGAAAACTCTAAAATTATATTTGGAATCTAGGAAAAATGGAAAAACATAAGGTTGTGTACAAGAATTTTAGGCTGCAGTGCAAGTGCTTATTGAAATAAGCACTTGAATAAGCTAAAAGGAGACCAATAAGCACCAACTGTTAACAGAAGCTCTAATAAGCTAAAAGAACATAAATGGAACAAGTTTTAACTATCCTAATCCTCTGAGATGCACAAAGCACAGATTTGGTGATTTGTCAAAAGTACCAAAATCAGTTTCTAGGGGCCTACTTGGAGATTAAGCACAAGCTTCTTAATAAGCTGAAACTTCAAAACAGAAGTGGGACCCTGCACTAGACCTGGGTAGGTATCTATAAGCTAAAGATGAAGCCTGGATAAGCTCAAATGAGCTTAATGCAACCCTGGCAAAACCTGGACAAATCCTGTGCAGCTCAATGCTCTGCACAGGGCATTAAGTCTTATTTTGACAAGCTCAAATGAAGCTTCTAAAAAATTCACAAAAATGTAATAAAATAGAGATAAGAAAATAGACCAGTAGGACTTTTAAAAACAACAAGTTTAATCTGATTTGGCCCAGAACTAAGCTCAAGAAAATTCACCTCAGTTGGCTCAAAACTGAGAGTTTGCAATTTTGACTTTTGAAGTAAAAATGGAAAAGTTGACTTAAATGAGTTTTGAAGCCAATTTGTGGACAGATAATGATGTATTATGATGAAATGAAGTTACTGAAAGCTATGTTTATTGATTCTTAACACAAATCAAGGTTTTGATTCTTAAAAACTCCAACAGTGAAGCATATAAGACAGATTAGTAACTAAATTGACTTTTAGAGTGTGCAGGCTCAAATTAATGACAACAATGAGCTCAAAAGTGCTAAGTAGACATGAACCAACAGGTTTCCAATCCAAAACAAACCTCAAACATAGACCAAGCAACAAATCCAAACACCCTTGTTATTAACTGTTTTACAACTAAAATAAAGCAACTACTGATTGAGCTAATGTAGACACTTAGACTGAGTATAATATCCTAATTACCACTTAAGTAAACATGCCTAAACCATCCTTAGCTACAAATACAGACATAAATAAAAAATGCAAAATGGATAGAAACTGAAAATGAGATTTATACTCACAAGTGTCCAGCTGGAGTTGCAGGCTAAACCAAATCCAATCTTACACTAACCTAACCCATTTAAACCCATATCAAGGCTGCATCAACCCCATTATCCATTTCCACCTCCAACTGCATCAACAGTTGACTTTGGTTGACCATCAACCAAATTTACATGAACTGATTCAGCAGGCATACCAAAGATTATAATAAGCTTGAATGAGCTTATTTGATTATAACAGGAGCTTATTAGAAGCTTGAACATAAAATTTTGAAACTGAAAATGAGACAGTGAACAAATAACTTGGAACTAGAATAAAAACTTGGATTTAAAATAAAAAGCACATTACAATGATGTGTTAACTTGAGTGTGATACATAAAAGCTTAAATTACAACATTTGGACTTAACTAAAACACTGATTTAAAAAAAACGACATTAAGAAAAACTTAAAAAACTAACTACTACTCTATCTTGCTTCTAATTGCTTCTTATATATTCCAAACATCTCCCCACTTGTCTCTGACTTGATCCCACCTCTATTTTTGACCTTTGGATGAGTTAAAGCATTCTTGACCATAGATTGATTTTTTGGCGGGAAACATGTATTTGACCTGCTGGGGTTGAGTAAAGGGGAGGGAGATGCATTAATTGTATCTTGGATTGTGTGGAGGTGGGGGGAACATGGAAGGGTGCTAGTAAGCTGGGGGGATGGGGTGAAAGTGTGTTGCAGAGGTTTATGGCAGGGAAGAGGAAAAAGGGCGCCAAGTGGGTGGATTGTTTGACTTGGATTGACCGGCTATTAATAATAAAGGGGGGTCAAAAAGGGTAAGGGTCCAAAGGTTTAAGTAGCAGGGTCAAAAAAGGTTATGACAAGGCCAAAAAGGGTATAAGGGTTTTAATAATCAAGGGACCTTTATGTAAATTCTGAAAATTGAGGGACTTGAGCTGCCAATTCATCAAAGATGTTTCAAGGGACCAAAAGTGACAATCTCAAAAAGTACAAGGACCAAACTTGACAATTTCAAAATTCCAAGGGCCATTTTTGCCAATTTTCAAACTTGAAGGACCAATTTTGTAATTTTCTCAAACTTTTGATATTTTTCACCAAAGGACTAATTTTGACAAGTTATGATATTAAAAGGACCTTTGGTGATTTTTCTTTTGAAATTTTGACTCAGGGACTATTTTTGACAATTTTAGAAACTTGGGGGACTGAAACTGCCAATTATGCAAACTTTGCTCATTTTTCATCTGATTTTAAACATTTTGCATCTGAAACATATAAAATGCAATTTTGGAATATTTTCAGTATTTTGATGCATTTCTGAGCATTTTTAGACGTTTTGCAGTTCAGATTGACCCAAAAATGATGAGTATTTACACACTCATCAATCCCCCACACTAAACTATTGCTAGTCCCTAGCAATCTTTTGAGAAAAACTGAATGGATTTGAATCTCTTTGCCAAAAGCCATTACTTCTGGAGTAGCCAAATGTTTCAGTTCAAGTAAGAACCATGGTACACCGATAACCATGTGATTTTGAGCAAACCACCAGCTTCCAACGGATTTGATTTGTCTTTACCAGAAGCCGTTTGCTCTGGACTAGCCAACTCTTAGATAAATTATCAATATTATCTTTGGTGAGCTGATTACCAATTATGGATTTTCCACTGCCTTTACCACAAGCCATAAACTTGCGGGCTAGCCAACTCTTCACTAATTAAAGATATGGTGAGCTGAATACCATACAATTTTGGGCAAATTGCAAGCCGTCAACGGTTTTGATATATCTTTACCAAGAGCCGTTTGCTCCTGGATTAGCCAATCCTTTTGTTTATTAGACATGGCGGACTGATAACCAAATGAGTAAGTGTAAAACACTTACTCCAAAAAAAAAATTTTGGCCAAAAACGGGCGAATTGGGTAGATAATATATGAAATTCGTGAGAATTCCCCCCCCCCCCCCCCCACACTTAGAAATGAATATTGCCCTCAATATTCAAAGTACCGGCGATTATGCCGAAACATAGAACGTAAAAGGGAAATATTACGGTCATTATTTTAAAAGATTTTTTTTTTTTTTTTTTTTTTTTAGAGATATATATATATATATATAACATGTGGGGCATCACCCCCACACTAAGGTGGTAGAAAGGGGTAAAGAAGTCAGAAATATGGGTGAAAACCCATATGGTGTGTGCTACTGTTTTTGGTTACCGAGTCGCTAGCTTGACTCGACCCCGCATTAATTTGTTCATGGGGAAGCAAAGTGGAAGAGACAATCTCAATCGGACTTTCGTTCAAGATGTTTGTATAAACATTTGAAGCACGCGAAAGTTCCACACCGATGAGATATACATAGAACCGGCTCAAAAATGATAAATGAAAATGTCGGGATCAAAAATAGTGTCCTCATTCCCGAAGGAGAAAAGGGAAAGAGCAACCACACCATTTGTGAAGAATGGAATAAATATGTGCATCACAATGCATGTCCATTCCTCATCAGAAAGAAGCAAATCACCAATTTTGACATTTTTAAGCTTAAATTTGAAGCTTTTATGGTGATTGGTAACAAAATTTCCGGGAGGGAGAGCTGGAAACGGTTCTTCAATCAACAGATTTTCAAGAAAAAGGATGTCTCCCTCCGAATCAAAGTAAGTATTGTCAATTCCTGTTGGAATCGACTCATCACTAAGAAAATCATCGACCTCCTTCCAAAAGTTGTCATCTTCCTCATCTGGAGTGAGAGAAGGAATGGAAGAGTCGGAAATGGGATAAGAAATGAGTGGATGATCATTATATAGGAGATTTCTAGTTTCTCCAAGATCGGCTTCGAAATCAAAGAGATCATCGTCACTTTCTGATGAAAGTGGACTGATGTGAGTGAGTTCATCGGTGAACTCCTCAAGAAGAGGATCAGACTGTGGGAGTGATGCCTCAACATACTCGATGTCTCCATAAGATTTACAATCATCGCTAAAATCGGAGAAAGTCTCAAGATGATCATTTGAATACTCAAGAGGGGAAGAAGAATCACACATAAGATCAGAAATTCCCTGTGACTCTCTCGGGATTGGGACAAGGTCCTCAACACTAGACTTTATAAATTCGTCCGATTCCTTTTCAGGAACAGTGTCAAGATGCTCGTCCCCCATGTTTAGAGAGTGAGTGGGAATATCGGGTGTGATAACAACAGACTGAGGGAGTTTAGAAGGACTAGCATACATATGTTTAATACTTTCCATTTGTTCTTCTGCTAGTAATTCCATCATAGTCTTTTCTCCCTGATTTTTCATGGAAGGAGTCTCAACTGATGAACTTGATGAACCGTTATAAAATTGTAGGATATCAAGGATATCTTCATCATCATCGTCATCAGGAATGAAACGGAATCGAGAGCTAGATTTGGCTGCTTTTTCTTTTGCAATTGATTCCCTAATAGATTTTTCAAAGGCAATCTGGGAATCTAATTTAGCAGTCCGCTCTTTGGCTAACAAAACTTCCATGGATTTTTCATTTGGATTATCTTGGGGATGTTTACATTCCTTCAAATCTTTCACTAATTCCAAAAGATTAAGAAGAAGATTTTGAGGAAGTGGCTCAGGCTGAGGTGGTGCCTGATTCACTTGATACTGTAGAGGTTGGTCATGATACGAAGAGTCGTAATTGTTACAAGGAAATGGATTCCTTGTTTGACAATCCGAGCTAGAGTGAGGACCTCCACAATACTCACAACAGTAAAACTGATGTAGCTGTGAGTCATATGTGTTGTAGTCATAATTTTTATCAGGAACCTGCTTATAGACAAGCGTGTTTCCCGATTGACAATCAGAACTGGAGTGTGAATCACCACAGTACTCACAACAGTAAAACTGCTGAGTCTCACAGTGTGGTAGCTGATGGAATAAATCAGTTGTGTTATGGTAGGAATAGGGATCCTGGTTATAGACAGACCCGTTTCCTGATTCCACCATGCTACAACTGGGGCAATTGCCACCATTATAAGGACCACCACACCATTGACAACCAAGAGGGTGAGGATAAGACATAGAAAGAATCAAAGGTTAATAGAGGGTAAGAAATGAAGAATCAAAAAGGTAAGAGGGTAAAGAGGAATATTTTTGGTATTTTTGAAAAACATGATGATAAAAACAAAGAATGAAAATATTTTTGGCGTTTTTAACACTTTAGGAAAAGTGTTAATGAACTTTTCGGATTTTCTGATAACTTTACAAAAAACTTTTTACAAAAGATGGGGTATGTGCAAGAATGGATCTGAAAAAGGTTAACACACGCTAAAGCCTCCCCGGCAGCGGCGCCAAAATTTGATGAGTGCAAAACTAGTCAAGTCTAATCACACAAGCTAGCCACTTGTGAATGGCTAACCGTAACAGACTTAAAACTGCTTAAACACAAATACAATGAAGTCCTGGAGAATAGAATGAATTCCCGGGTCGTTTAGTCCCACGGAGACTCAATGGTGTGTAAACACTTGATCAGACGATAGAATGATCACTAATGATAGTGATCAGTAAGGAATTGGATGAATAATTACCTAAAGAAAAGATCTACAAATTACAGCGACTTAAATGCAAATTAAAATAAATTAAAAAGATAAAAAAATATTAAATAAACGCTATCACTATATTTAAAATGATTTTTTATTTTTATGTTTTTATAAAACTGAAATTAAAAACTACGAAGCGTACAAATGAAAAAGTGAAACTGAAGCAATATTAACCCTAAAAATATGAAAATGATATTTTTACAAACCTAATGATAAAATAAAATATTGAGAAAAAGAAAATTATTTTTATAACTATTTAATTAATTATTATTAATTAAAAACTATTTTTAACTAATAAATAATAACCTAAAATGCAAGAAAATAGGAAATAGAGCTAGAAAAATAAAATTATGACTTGGAAAAGTCTAAAATAACAAAAGAGAATTTTCAAAACTATTTTTGTATTTTTCTGATTATTTTTCTATTTTCTAGGAATTAAAAACTATTTAAAACTAATTAAATTACTTAAAAATACAAATTGAACTAAGAAAAATTTGAAAAAATATTTTTTTGGCTTTTTATATTTATCTTAACTTAAGAAAAATGAAAAATTATTTTTTGAAGCTTTTCTTAATTATTTGTATTTAAAGCTAATTAAAAAGTGCTAAAAAGTAATTAAAATACAGAAAAATAGCAAACCAACTTGGAAAAATCTGAAAATTTTAGGAAAACTCTAAAATTATATTTGGAATCTAGGAAAAATGGAAAAACAGAAGGTTGTGTACAAGAATTTTAGGCTGCAGTGCAAGTGCTTATTGAAATAAGCACTTGAATAAGCTAAAAGGAGACCAATAAGCACCAACTGTTAACAGAAGCTCTAATAAGCTAAAAGAACATAAATGGAACAAGTTTTAACTATCCTAATCCTCTGAGATGCACAAAGCACAGATTTGGTGATTTGTCAAAAGTACCAAAATCAGTTTCTAGGGGCCTACTTGGAGATTAAGCACAAGCTTCTTAATAAGCTGAAACTTCAAAACAGAAGTGGGACCCTGCACTAGACCTGGGTAGGTATCTATAAGCTAAAGATGAAGCATGGATAAGCTCAAATGAGCTTAATGCAACCCTGGCAAAACCTGGACAAATCCTGTGCAGCTCAATGCTCTGCACAGGGCATTAAGTCTTATTTTGACAAGCTCAAATGAAGCTTCTAAAAAATTCACAAAAATGTAATAAAATAGAGATAAGAAAATAGACCAGTAGGACTTTTAAAAACAACAAGTTTAATTTGATTTGGCCCAGAACTAAGCTCAAGAAAATTCACCTCAGTTGGCTCAAAACTGAGATTTTGCAATTTTGACTTTTGAAGTAAAAATGGAAAAGTTGACTTAAATGAGTTTTGAAGCCAATTTGTGGACAGATAATGATGTATTATGATGAAATGAAGTTACTGAAAGCTATGTTTATTGATTCTTAACACAAATCAAGGTTTTGATTCTTAAAAACTCCAACAGTGAAGCATATAAGACAGATTAGTAACTAAATTGACTTTTAGAGTGTGCAGGCTCAAATTAATGACAACAATGAGCTCAAAAGTGCTAAGTAGACATGAACCAACAGGTTTCCAATCCAAAACAAACCTCAAACATAGACCAAGCAACAAATCCAAACACCCTTGTTATTAACTGTTTTACAACTAAAATAAAGCAACTACTGATTGAGCTAATGTAGACACTTAGACTGAGTATAATATCCTAATTACCACTTAAGTAAACATGCCTAAACCATCCTTAGCTACAAATACAGACATAAATAAAAAATGCAAAATGGATAGAAACTGAAAATGAGATTTATACTCACAAGTGTCCAGCTGGAGTTGCAGGCTAAACCAAATCCAATCTTACACTAACCTAACCCATTTAAACCCATATCAAGGCTGCATCAACCCCATTATCCATTTCCACCTCCAACTGCATCAACAGTTGACTTTGGTTGACCATCAACCAAATTTACATGAACTGATTCAGCAGGCATACCAAAGATTATAATAAGCTTGAATGAGCTTATTTGATTATAACAGGAGCTTATTAGAAGCTTGAACATAAAATTTTGAAACTGAAAATGAGACAGTGAACAAATAACTTGGAACTAGAATAAAAACTTGGATTTAAAATCAAAAGCACATTACAATGATGTGTTAACTTGAGTGTGATACATAAAAGCTTAAATTACAACATTTGGACTTAACTAAAACACTGATTTAAAAAAAACGACATTAAGAAAAACTTAAAAAACTAACTACTACTCTATCTTGCTTCTCATTGCTTCTTATATATTCCAAACATCTCCCCACTTGTCTCTGACTTGATCCCACCTCTATTTTTGACCTTTGGATGAGTTAAAGCATTCTTGACCATAGATTGATTTTTTGGCGGGAAACATGTATTTGACCTGCTGGGGTTGAGTAAAGGGGAGGGAGATGCATTAATTGTATCTTGGATTGTGTGGAGGTGGGGGGAACATGGAAGGGTGCTAGTGAGCTGGGGGGATGGGGTGAAAGTGTGTTGCAGAGGTTTATGGCAGGGAAGAGGAAAAAGGGCGCCAAGTGGGTGGATTGTTTGACTTGGATTGACCGGCTATTAATAATAAAGGGGGGTCAAAAAGGGTAAGGGTCCAAAGGTTTAAGTGGCAGGGTCAAAAAAGGTTATGACAAGGCCAAAAAGGGTATAAGGGTTTTAATAATCAAGGGACCTTTATGTAAATTCTGAAAATTGAGGGACTTGAGCTGCCAATTCATCAAAGATGTTTCAAGGGACCAAAAGTGACAATCTCAAAAAGTACAAGGACCAAACTTGACAATTTCGAAATTCCAAGGGCCATTTTTGAAAATTTTCAAACTTGAAGGACCAATTTTGTAATTTTCTCAAACTTTTGATATTTTTCACCCAAGGACTAATTTTGACAAGTTATGATATTAAAAGGACCTTTGGTGATTTTTCTTTTGAAATTTTGACTCAGGGACTATTTTTGACAATTTTAGAAACTTGGGGGACTGAAACTGCCAATTATGCAAACTTTGCTCATTTTTCATCTGATTTTAAACATTTTGCATCTGAAACATATAAAATGCAATTTTGGAATATTTTCAGTATTTTGATGCATTTCTGAGCATTTTTAGACGTTTTGCAGTTCAGATTGACCCAAAAATGATGAGTATTTACACACTCATCACGGGGCTGTTTTGAACTTCTCCTTGCTTGGACGACTCTAACATGCTAAGATGTCTCATGAGCTGGATTTCCACATATATCACAACATGTGTTCATGAGACAGTCATCAGGAAGATGATCATTAAAGCCACAATGTGGGCAAGGAGGAAAAGGTTTTGCTTTAGGTCTTTGACACTACTTTGATGATGAAGCATACTGATGACCAATATTGGTATGAGTTGCTTCACTGGATAATCTTACATACTGTAAGTAATCAGAAGTTCTGTGATCATCCTTTTTGCAGATCATGCAAAAAAGGATTCTGTAGCAATTATCAGTGGTATGGCTGGTATAATGGCACTGGTCACACTTCTGTTTGGGCTTGGTGTTTGATTTGACCTTGATGAACTAGAGGAGGCTGACTTAGGTTCTTTGATTATTGAATCAGGAGCTTTCTCAATAGAGTTCATCTTTTCAGTCAACTTCCTCACAATTTCAGTCAATTTTTGGATTTGACCTTCTTTAGTAGGAACTGAAGATGTGGAAGTCTCAGTACGAACTGAATCTTCTTGGGTTGGTTTTGTTGGCCTTTTCAAAATGGTTCTGCCTAGACCTGACCTTTCTTTTGGAGAGTGAGGGTTGAATTGTAAAGGAGTAAGCTCAGAGCTAGGTGCAGCACCCTGAAGAGGTTTCAAAGGTGGAAGCGGTGCTTCAGATTCAGCTTCAGACTCAGTGATGTGCTCAGTACTACTGGGTACATCAGGGAGTCCAAGCATGCTCTTGAGAGCTTGACTCTAGGGCTAAAGAATCCTTCCAGAATCGAAGTTTGGAAGCTTACTCTCAGGGTTTACCCTTTCAACCCAATCACTAGAATTAGACATTAACTCCTTTTTGGAGAGCATGCCAGCAGACACAAATGGTTTTGGACTTTGGTCTTCATTGAGAGAATCAGGGAGATGATCTTCACCTATGATTCTCTTTTTGCTACTTGGGGCTTGAACAATATCAAAGACTCTAGGATTCTTAGTAGTCCAGCTTTCAATAATGTCTTTTTCTTTTTTAAGTTCTTCTTGAAGAGCTTGATTTTTTTTAACTAATTCAATGTTTTGAATTTGAAGTGTAACAACCTCAAGCTTGGCTTGTTTTAAAAGAAGTAGTTCATCCCTACACTTGTTTAATTCAAAACTTAACTTGTTGTATTTTGAGAAAAGATTTAATCGTTGCTCTTCTACAAACTTAAGGTCAACATCGATATAATTCATGAAAGACTGTCAATCCGAATCATCATCCATAGAAAGTAAAATGTTTACCTTCTTCATTGTGATATTGACCCATTCACCATTCCTAGCATGATTCTTCCTAACAGCTAGTTTGTCCTCTTCTGAGAGAGCCATCAGTGCACTGACTTGCACCATTTCATCATCTGAGGAGACTGGCTCTTCATCTCAGTCAAAGACTTCAGCTACCAGGCCCTTGTTTTTACCCTGCACAGATTTAACATTGTTTGTTGTTTCTGAGGGAGTGGCCTCAAGAAGTGCTAGTTTGGCCTTTGCTTTCCTATACTTAGCTTTAAAATCGACAGATTTGTTTTGGTCAGACTTCTTTTGGAAATTTTGATGAGACTGATAGACTTTTGGTTGAAATTTGCTAAAACCTAAGGACTGATTTGACCCTGAGGGTTTGTAAGAGGGCTCAGAGATAGTTTTTGAAAAACAGTCTTTAGCAAAATGACCCTTTTTGTGACACTTAAAACACTCAGTGTCCGCATTAGCTTTAGCATTGGAGAAACTTTTGTTCATTCTTATAAACCTTCTAGAGTTAGCAAGGAGTGCCCTTTCCTGAAACTCAGTGTTCAAGTCATTCAGGTACTCCTCGCTTGTTCTCTCATCAGGCTCATCATCTGAATTTTCCTGAAAATCCTAAACCACACTATTTGAATAAAAGGCAGTAGAAATTGGTGTTGAAGTGGTGGTCAGGGACTTCTTGAATTCCTTAGACTTTTTCAAGTCAGGGTATCGTCAGTTGATGAGGTTTTCCTCAGACAAATTTCCCATAGATTTCAGGAAGTTCAAGATTCTGAATATGATTAGCATTCCTAAGTCCCTAAGAGAAATTCAACCACTTTTCAAGGAGACTATTGACAAAACCAACATTGATTTCATGTTCCGACAACTTTAAACCATCATTTGACAATTCATTTATCAAAGTTTTTTACCAGGTGTAAGTTTGAGAGATAGTTTCTGAGTATTTAGCCCTGAAGGTATTATACTCAAGTTTCAGGTCCATAATCCTGTTTTCATTGGTATCTGAGGGACCTTCATAGCTGTGGACCAGGTCATTCCAGGTTTGTTTAGCTTTACTACAGCCAATGACAGACTCCATAACATCATCAGGAAGACAAGATATGATGATGCTTTTGAGCCTTTGGTCCTGGTTGACCACTCTCCTCTCGTCCTGAGTCCACTGACCTTTAGGGTTAGGTAAACCTTCAGCAGTCTTTGGGATAAATGGACCTTCATTAATGCACTTAATGTAGTAAGGTTTCATCCCAGTCAAATAGCAAAGCATTCGCCTTTTCCATTTGTTAAATTTGCCAACTTCTAGTCGAAGAGCAACAGCAACATAGGCTCCACCCTTTTTATCGAAAAGTTGGGGCACATCACTTTCAGCCATTTGAATCCTGATTTAAAAGACGTTTTTGAGTGGCTTAAAAAAGGTTTTTATAATCAGCCTTGCTCTGATACCACTTGTTGGTCCCGTTTCATAAGTAGCTTAAAACAATTAAAGACTACTAATTGTTAATCATGACTGAAGTAATGCAAGTAAAGATAAGTTTTTAATAAGATAAACACACTGAGTAATTTTCAACGTTTATATTCTTTATTAAAACGAATAAAAAAGAATGCATTACCCAAGTACTTGCAGAATAGTACTTGGGATTGAAATGACAAGTATGGTATAACTCCTAACGAAGCTTAGGCTAAGTCTAAGCACAAATACACATGAACCACTGAGCTATCTCAGGGACATAGTTGTATTTGGAGGAGTGAAATATTACTTGTGTGTGTAATTCACAGTTAGTACACAAGCTTAAAATCTTTCACTCCATCTCTTATGGCTATTTATAAATGTATGGTTTTTAACTATATCCTAAAGGACAAACTGACAGGTTACAGAAGACAAAATACTGATGTATTTTGTCTCTATTTACAATGGCTATTTAGAGTAAGTGACAAGGTTGCTTTCTTCTTGTCAGTGATGACACTGAGCCTGGTAGTTAGCGATTCAGGGAAAGTTTGACTTTGTTTGATAAGGACTTCGTCTTATCTGTTCAAACTTATCCCGCCTTGTCCCGCTCATTCTTCAGTCTCTTTAGCCTTCAGTCTATATCTTCAGTATTGTTTTCAGTGATAGTGATTGGTAAGGAGTTTTGGGATTCAGTGAGTTATTGTCATCACTCACTGACTCGGCACATTTATAGTACTTAGGACAAAAAATTTGGAACTCGGCACATTTATGGTTTATTTGGAAGAAAAAATGAAGAAAACGACGAAGTCGCAATATTCTGTCAGACAAGGGATTTTGACCGCGTCACTCATCACAACGTGACACTGTCACTTGTTACTAAAGATGGATTTTTTGTCGAAAATTAACAAGTGACGCCTCAGTGAAATCTGAAGACACTACAACCTGACGGCGTCAGGTGTAATTTGAAGTTGAGAGTCACGTACAAAGCTAACAAAATACGGCCTAGATCATTTACAAAGTGACGGCGTCAGACATCACATGACGGCGTCAGAGATCCAAAGCGACAGCGTCATAACAACGACTTGCATAAGACGAAACCCTAATGACGGCGAGCTGACGGTGTCACAACCTATAAGGTGACGTCGTCACAAGTGTAATATTATATATATTTTCGCATGTTTTTCATCATTTATGTAACACTTTGGAGAGGCAAACCCTAGACGAATTTCACAGCTTTTGTAAAGGTTTTTTTAGCCACTTTGCCTCATGTTTAATTGAAGATAAGTAATACCTCTTTAATCATTCAATATGTCTATGCATTGTTTGATTATATGCTTTTCTTTTCTTCACTTTAACATGCTAGGCTAGATTTATTAGTGTTTGCTTAGATCTAATGAAACCTTGTTATTAATTATTGATTGTCGTCTCTAGTTGAATTGGTTGCTTCCCGTTAGAAAACTAGCTAATTCTTATATGTAATTAGTTTGTCCTTCTTATTAAATGCAACCCTAGTGTGCACTGGTGGTTTTTCTCGCTGTATTTATTACATAAATTGCGGCTCGTAGATCCTAGAAAACTTAATAGACTTTAAGCTTCTTAGGTGTAATTCACAATTTTGAGGTCATTATTAAGTTATTTAATTTTACTTAATATTTTATTTTAAGTAAATTTACTCTTATGGGTAACTGGATATGTTATCCCGCGTACGTTGTTAAAAGTACATCTAACTCAAACCGACACCTAACAATACTCAGTATAATTATTTTTATACATTTTGGTTACAATTATATTTTAAATATTCTATTTTTACTTTTCCATTTTTACCTAAACTTTATACATTTCGCGTTTACGCGTTTTCATTCTACGTTTTTAATTTTTAAACAACAATTAATCACCCAACAAACTCAAGGATCACCTAAAATATAAAAATAGGTTTTGTTGACAAGTTTTAACATTTTTTTAAGTTTCGTACTTTTACGTTGCCCGGTTTTAAATTTCGCATCCTAAAAACTCCATATTTGCAATTACCAGGATCAAAATATACACTAAATGGTACATTTTATACAAAATACCATAAAAAAATTAACCAAAATCTACCACCTCCCCATGAGGTGGGCGATTTCTAAGTGTCTCATGAAGACACTTGTCCTAAACAATCTATCTTGTCTTCCACTTATTATCAAAACCATTTGATAAAAGCAATCAACAAGCAAACCACCATTTTCTAAATCTCAAAACTTGTCACAATTTTTGTTCCCCTCTCCCTTGTTACCGTGGGATCACAAGCACACTAACACATTCATACTTTGACTTCTAGTCAAAAATTTGATGCAAGAAATGAAGACTTAGGTGCTATTGTTAGTTCTTGGTTCAATTTCCTCCACTCAAGTGCTTTATTAAAGAGGATTTAAAGAGTTTAAGGTAGTTTTTGTAAATATTTTTGGAGTCTTGATCAAGAGTTCATGGGATTTTGGTGATAAAATTTGGAAGCTTGGGTTGTGGTGATATAAAAATCTTGTGTACTTGTCCTTGATTTCTTGTGTTTTCATCTCATTCTTGTAAGTAACCACTTCATACTCTCCTTTTCAAATCTGATTTATATTTTATTATATGTATTTTTTATGTTTCATATAGTTATTGTATTAATTTATACATTGTACATAGCTTAAAATGCTTAAAACTATCATTGGGACTAGATTTGCAAAGACCATTTGGACCAGGGACTGTTCTCATAATTATTGCATTTAATCGGTAGACTTTGATGTTTAGGTAAAACGGAGTTACGGAACTCAAACTATCGCCAATATAGTAAGACTGTTAGGGGCTGTCCCGGATCAGACTTGACATATAAGGATAAAATGGTAATTCACTTTGGTTATGCAATTTTAAGAGCAATAAGACGCACAAATATGATTAGCGCACTTAAATACATTTCCGAAAATATAAAATTTGTAGTATAACTCCTTACGGTTTAGGAGAAACGGAATTTTTAATAACAAATATCAACTTTTTGTCAAAACCAGCACTTAACCTAAAAATTATATAACTTGTCAAAACTTATGTACAACTGGTCAAAAATATTTTATGACATCTACAAACATTATAAATAATGACAAAATCAATATAACTATTTTGTAACTTAAAAATTTATACAAACAATTATTAATTTATTTATTACAAGTGGTAGGACCCACATTTTGAAATAAACTCACTAAATTTCTATAGAATAATTTAACCACGTATTGACACATTAGAATATTTAGACTCTAGAAATAACATAAAAACCCGAACCTCCGACAACTTATAAATTAGGGCTCGTAACACTTTCTTAACTTGTTAATTTTAGTCCTTGTCACTTTTTTAACCTTAAAAACACTATGTACAATTGCATAATTAGTTTAATAATTATATGATACTTATTGCATTACATTCTATTATTTTAAAAACCTAGGTTGCTCGTAGGACATCTCGGTTTACTCATCCCTTACTTACATGTTTCTATCCACTTTGATTTTGGTGAGTTCGTGGGCCCACTTTTACTCTATTATTTTACAAACTCCTTGGGGGAGATACATGTTGTTTTACATTTGGACACAAGTGTTTAAACTGTATGCTTACCTGAAAGTATTATTGCCTAAGTACCGCTATTGCCAAAAACAAGTCCCTAACATCATGAACCATTAATTACTTTATGTAAACGCAAATATTGTAAATATGCCTATTGGGATTGACGAATCTCGTTTGTGTTGATTGGATAGAAAACCGAATGAATTATAGTTGAATAACTAGGTAAATGGAAAATTACCTACCAAGGCGTCATTATCATTGTTTTGATACCCACAGTTAACGATTGAGTGTCATGAGCATAGAGCAATACTTACTATTTACCCATAATTGTATTTGTTGCAGTTATTACTTTAACTCTGAAATCTTGTGGTCCATTATTTATTTATAAAACTTTGAATTTCACTCAACATTTGTGTTGACTTTTTAGCATGTTTTATCTCATTACCTTAAGGTATTTGGCAAGCATGAAGTCACACGGAGATATTTTGATGGCTTGCATTTTGTTATCATTCGACAAACTCTTAAAAACTTTTATGTTTATGTATTATGTATTCTAAAACTATTTGGGACCTCTTCTAAACTCTGATGTTTTATTTTGATCGAATGATAAACTTTTAAAACGTCTCATTTAGAGTCGTTTTCTATGATTATGACTGTTGTATTAATAAGTAACACCCCAACGATATTACTTTCTGTTGCGAAATTGAGGGTGTTACAGATTGGTACCAGAGACATAGTTATAGAGAACCAGGCCGCATTTTTAGACCTAGACTATAACCGCTTTTTATATTTTAACTACTCCACTTTGAATTGCATTACACTCTACGTGCGCTTACACTTACCGAACACTTATTTTATACACTATTACACTTGTCTATATAAATAATAATTATATACACACGTATTTACATAAATATTAATATTTATGCGCAAGCATATATATATATATATATATATATATATATATATATATATATATATATATATATATATATATATATATATATATATATATATATTTATATATTTATATACAAACGTATTTATATAAAGGTAATTTATATATACACTTGTATAAAGGATATTTATATATACTCGATTTACTTTTGATCACTATTTCTTTATATAAAATGTTAATACAAATAAGCCGTAAAAACGTTTATTTATATTTTACGATCTTCTAATGTTTTGTCGATAACAAACGTAAAATCATTTTAACGAAACAAATAAAATACGTAAATGGTTTGAACTAATAGTTTCTAACATATTCACATTTTCACATAAAACAGTAAAACAAGTATAAGTGATTTTATGATTTAATATTACATATGTATAACAACTAGTGTTTACATATTTGGGTAAATATACACATAACTAGTATGTAGTATATTGGGTAATATAAATGGGTAGAAACTTAAGTATCATAACCGATTGGGCAAATACATTGAATGTAGTCGGGTACAACCCAAAGCCCATGACCCATGGAGCTTGACCCATAACCCATTGCATGACATCATGCTTATATCATATATGGATAATATCCATAACCCATGGTTTTGACCCATACCCATGTGACTAGGCGCATTGCACTCAAGAGATACATTGTATCTAGCTAAAGACCCATGGATCAACCCATGACCCTTAACCAAAATACCCATGGGTAAAAGGGAGCGTCCCATGGATCCCTAGCTTTACGCTAGACGGATCCCTTATGGAAGGGATCCGTGGGATCCGGGGAACAGTAGAATTTTTCCTCTATAAATAGTGAGCCATTTCTTCATTCTTCCTCACCTCTTTTCAACATACTTTCCCCTAGAGTTAAAAACTCTCTAACCTCAGATCCAAGAGATCTATGTTTGTAGTTTTGTTTTTGTGTGATCTTCTAGGTTCCTCTTAAAGGCAAGATCACCACCTTTGAAGTCGAGCAAGCTCAAGTCCATGAGTTGCCATGCTTCCTCATCATCAAGACTACTGAAGTCCTCTTGTTGATGATTGTTTTTCTTTTCTAAGAAGTGTTGAAGACATTTGTGAATGGTGTCTCAAGTGTCAAGATGAAGATATTAGTGAAGGGTATCTATCGTCCATATCATAAGCACTTGTGATAAGTGCTTAGAAGTCAAGACTAGAATCATTAGTGAAGGGTGCTTAGAAGTCAAGACATAAGACATTAGTGAAGGGTGTCTTGAAGATCTAGTTAAAGGCATTAGTGAAAGGTGCCTTAGATGTACATTCGATATGGTGTGTTTCGATGTACAAGATAGATTAGTACTAGATCCAAGGATATTGATATCCTTGATGATGTTGTAAAAAGGAGTTGGTCTCCTTTGGGATTAGTCGTTGGTGTAGTGTTGGGTAGTAGTTCCTCCATTGCAATGGAACTAGGTGCTTAGCCTAGTACCTAATAAAGGGTAAGCGACGTTGTGTAGGTGTGGTTCACCTTGGTGTGAAAGAACCCGGTGGTTAGCCTAGCACCGTATAAAGGGTAGGCGACGTTGTGATAGGTGTGGTTCACCTTGGAGTGAAAGAACCCGGTGGTTAGCCTAGCACCGGAAAAAGGGTAGGCGACGTTGTGAAGGCTTCTCCGTCATAAGGAGATTGGTGTAGTGTTTACGAACTCTCGAGTAGGTGACTCGGGGAGTGGAGTAGGGCAAGGAAGGTGTCCTTGTAGCCGAACCACTATAATTACTCGCGTTGTGGTTTTGTGCTTCTTACTCTTATCTTTTCATTACATACCTTTATATGCTTGTTTATCAACATCCAACACACACATCCAAATAGATTGACATAAGTCGGTCTAAATAGTTTAAAAGGAAGTTTTAATTGGCAAAACTATTCAACCCCCCCTTCAAGTTTTGAACAATTGGCATCAGAGCTTCATTACCAAGTTTTTTGAAGTATATTGTACTTTAAAAACTTGATACGATCCATGGTTAATAGAAAACTACAAAGAAGGTTTTTCATAAAAACAAACACCAGGTCTTTTAAAACTATATGTTTGGATGTTGATTTAATAACAACATTTTTCTTATTTACTTTTTCATTTAATTGCACTAATCCTCTTTGTCATATTGATTAGTCAAATCTCACATCTATCAAGCCATAGGATTTTCTTGATAATAAAGATTACCTTCCCTAAGAAGGTATCTTAAGCATAAAGGATCTGGAATTGTCTTTTGACATTTGTTGTGTCATTTGTAAAGACATTCCTAAGTGCATTTGAGGTATGACTTTCCACTTATCTCTAAATGACATTAGTTTAATAAATAAGTGTGATTACTTAGGTATTTATTTGATTAATTCTTGTGCATATACATGCTTTACATGTAGCTTCATCAGGAAGTTTTTTTCTCACATACGTGTCACTCTTTCATCTAAAAATCATGGTTTATAAAACTTGTGTTTTGTTTTACTTAATCCAAAAATCATATCTTTCTAATAATAAAACAAAACACAAATTTCAAAAATTTCCTCTCATTCAAAACGTCATCTTCCTCTCCATTTTATCCCAACCGAAACCAAGAAGGATCGTCTTCAACATGGTTTACATCGCCTTCGTGCTCATCGTCTTAACACTCATCGCACTTGTGTTCCCTATGATGAAGTTCACATACGGAGACATTTACTTTGTGTTGTTAATCTACATTGGGGTTATATACCCAATCCTTTGTATCATTCTTAGTATTGAAATGAAATATTACTAATAGTCTAGTTATCTAGGTTATTATTATCATAATGTGTTTATCATTTTTCTTTGTTTTATTTCATTCTCTCGTGATACATTAGAAGACATGTATGCATGTTAAATGAAAATGTAGGCTAAAACACATATCTTGATATAAAACTATGAGATATAAAAACCTATGCTTTTCATCATAAAATCTGTTTCTGTAACTACAGATCTACAGATCCCGGAAGATATTCTAGCCGGGTCCATTTTGTAAAGGAACCGTGGGATCCGTCCTACTGGAGAACAGTTTTTCATTCAAATTAAAAATCACTTTTCTAGTATGTCAAAACCATAAGTGAGTTAAGTGTCTTTCTTGTTAAAAACCATTGTTAATAAAAATCTAATAAAAACGTTAGATAATCATAGGTTGACCACAAACATCACTTTCTATTAACTCATCTTTTCTATAGGTTTCACTATGTCGCACGTATATGAGTTTGATTTTTCACTCTCTAGTGTCTACACTCCGAACATCTCTCTTGAGCCCAACACCCCTGGCAATCATGTCCGTGGGTTCAATAATCTCGAAACCCATCACTTCCATGAAGGACGTATTGTAGATACCTCTCTACAATTCGAAGAAGGTATCAATACCTCCTTCCGAGCCATTGGACTAGAATGTCTTCTCGAAATTAACGAGAAAATATGTCCAAGGTTTGTATTGGAATTCTTCCGTCAAGTCGAACTCATTCGTAACGAGGATCGTTCTCTATCCCTTTGGTTTTGGATCAAAAACCAAAAGTTTGTTTTGACTCTTGGGCAATTTGCTCAAATTCTCCGAATTCCAAATCATGGACAATGTGCCTTCACCGAAGATTGGTCTCTTGATTCTCTCTTCAACTTTCGTGAAGAAAATAGTCCGTATTGTTCTAACATTCCTTCCCCGCAAGACTTAATTCACATATTATGCAAACCCCATCACTCCAATCCAAACATCATCTACACACGAGATATTCTTGAAGAGTACAAGCCCCTTGCACTCATCCTACGTGAAAATGTTTGGAGTCTTAGGGGAAATCGAGAAATCCTTCCCGCTTGTTGTGCTCACATAATGTATTGTTTACTAACACAACAACCTTACAATCTCGCCTACATCTTTGCAAGGCGAATTTTAAACCTTCAAAGCTCCAAGAATAAACTCATTCCATATGGAATGTTCTTGACGCGCCTCTATCATAATGTCATGCATTTTCATCCTCAATATCAAAGTCCGTTGTACGTACTTGTGAATAAGATGATGGAACCGCTGAACATTTCCCTCATGAAGACGTTCTTTATTCCTGAATCCGCCAACACTCATCAACCATTTGATGATCCATCTAGCGAAAACACTCAAGGAACCTAGTAGTATTTCAAATAGGATCAATCCTCTTGTACTCATGTTTTATCAATGTAATCATATTTTCTTCATGAAATAAAACATCTTACATTTGATATCTTAGTGTTAGAACCCCTTTAAACTAACCTTGGAATATAATGCATTGTCAAGATCATTGCATACCTTTAGTAAAGGTTCTGCTGAGCAGATGGACGGATCCCAAAGTTTGTGCTAGACGGATCCCTACATTTAGGGAACCGTGGGATCCGGCAAACAGAAAATGCAATTGCAAGCATTGTATTTCTAACATATCCTTAGAACACCTCACACTAAGCTAGACATAGTGTCTTAAGGCAAATAAAGTCCTTATCAAATTAAGTAGATCCTTTCTACTCACATAACTCACCTTGATCACACTCAAAGACGCTTGTAGATCTATCGTTTCATTTTAATCCATTACTCTTCCGCTTTCAAGCTCACACATCATTCTTCACATGATCCCTCATATCTAAACGTTGGAAACCTCTTATAGCAAAATTGATCATAATCATCCTTACGTCAAAATTGGTCGAAATTGATCAAATTCTAGTTTTTTTTTTCCATCTTAAGCCTTTAGGATATTCTCCAAAAGGATAAATCTAAGTCACTATCTGATCTCTAGGATCATTTAGCTTCAATTGACACTCTCATCTTTAGTGTCATCCTTGTTCATTCATTGGTACTCATGAAAGTTCCAATTCTTTCCATAAAAGGCAATCATTAGCTACATCACTCATTACCTTCAAGTACCTAAGCACCTCTTCATTTAAGACACTTAGGAGGACTGAAACACTCAAGATGATACAGATCTTAGACCTTAGAATCATCATTTCTACTCTTTCATAGCTACTAAGAGTCGGATCCCTAGGATTAGCCTAGACGGATCCCTCTGAGGAGGGAACAGTGGGATCCGGATGATAGACTATGTCAAACCTTGCTAAAACAATCATTCTCAACTCATCTTTCTAACTCAAACACTCTATCTCATCTTAAATGAGTTCCTAGATCAGTACAAACTCTGAAGTTGACTCTTGTGCATGTTAATCATCACATTCCAATAAATCTTAGTGGCTTAAGGCTTAAATGCACTTGCCAAATCTCTTGCTTTATAAACCACTTTGTTAGGACTTCCCTAGTCATCATCTTCATCCTAATTTTCAGCACTTAAGAAACCCTTACAAACTTCTTGAAATCATCTCATCATGAGGAAAACTCCAAGTAGTAACTTATCTACCAAAGAACCACGCAAGAAAATTGCTCGTGTTGTACACAAAATTTCTTCAACCGAATCATCTTCGGTCAATCCAACTAATGCAAGGATCTCTTCTCAACCAATCAAACCAATTCCTAAAAGGATAATACCCACAAAACTACCTATGCCAAACATCACCATACCTCCTAGGCCAAACAATGGCATCTCCACTAAACCATCACCATTGGTTCCTAGAGCTATTTCTTTTACATCTCCACTATCATCACCACACCTCTACAATTTAGAGGATTTGCCTCCTAGGCCGTCTCATCCTCCTCCGCCGACAACATTCTCCTCATTCGGAGGAATAATGGTACAAAATCAAGGTGTTGAGTCAACACTAGCTCCGGCTTCCTTTTCGTCGTTTCCATCATATAATCCCATTTGGATTATGAGAAATCATCAAAGTCAACCACCCGACTATATGGAAGTTGACACTTCTCTACCACCACCATCATTCTTGGTCGAGCCATTCTCAAATGCGCCTTCATCAATCCCTCCGTCGTTTGAAGCTCCACAAGCCGCTTCACTTGATCCTTCGCATCAAGCCATTTCATTTCTTCTACCACCACTACCTAGCCATGACAAAGATTGCTATCATTGTCAATGTGTTGAAAGTTTGATACATGAAGTACGAGAAGACCAACGTTTCATGTTCTATCATTTCCTCGAATGTTTTGACGAGATTAAACCTAAACAAAACTTGAGCTAGAAGATTTTAGTGGTGTCCTAGCATCAAGCGATAGTTGGTCTAGAAATTCCTAGTCATGTATTTTTATTTTCTTAGTTTTTAGAGTCATGTATATCATAATTCTAGGTTTATTAAATGAAATTACATGCTACTTGCTATATTTCTGAGTATATGATTACGTTGTATTCATATCTCACTTTTGTGATAACATTATTTGTTATACCACCATTTGCTGAATTTATTCATCAGCCAGACGGATCCCTCTAATTTTCCTAGACGGATCCCTACTAGGAGGGAACCGTGGGATCCGTGATACAGAAAACTATTTTTCTACTAACTTGGACCACATATGCAGGAAATTGTGCATTATATCTTTGTTTTGTAGTTATTCAATTTACACATGAATACTTTGACATCCTAAAGCTAGGGGAGCTTTGTGTCAAAGCAATACATTGCAAATTACTTGCAATATTAGGATTACATTTCTTGACATCCCTTTTTAAAATTGCAATCATCAAGGGGGAGCACATTCGTCACTTAGACGAAACCTTTTGCAAACTTAGTTGCAAACAAACTAGCTTAGTATTACTTTCTTGACGCCCTTACATAGGGATGGACTCATCAAGGGGGAGTAAAGACGAGATCCTTTCCCGTTACTTGCTCTCTATTTCTTTTTATTTCTTTCACATGTTTTTCCTAAAACAATGTGTTAGCTTCCTTTCGAAGCTCTTTTTGTTTCGACAAAAAGGGGGAGAAGAAAGTAAAAACTACAAATTCAAACTTTTACGAATTTTAGCTTTTCCTTAAAATAATTTTATGTTTTGTCATCAACAAAAAGGGGGAGATTGTTAATACAAATAAGCCGTAAAAACGTTTATTTATATTTAACGATCTTCTAATGTTTTTTCGATAACAAACGTAAAATCATTTTAACGAAACAAATAAAATACGTAAATGGTTTGAACTAATAGTTTCTAACATATTCACATTTTCACATAAAACACTAAAACAAGTATAAGTGATTTTATGATTTAATATTACATATGTACAACAACTAGTGTTTACATATTTGGGTAAAATATACACATAACTAATGTAGTATATTGGGTAATATAAATGGGTAGAAACTTAAGTATCATAACCCATTGGGCAAATACATTGAATGTAGTTGGGTACAACCCAAAGCCCATGACCCATGGAGCTTGACCCATAACCCATTGCATGACATCATGCTTATATCATATATGGATAATATCCATAACCCATGGTTTTGACCCATACCCATGTGACTAGGTGTATTGCACTCAAGAGATACATTGTATCTAGCTAAAGACCCATGGATCAACCAATGACCCATGACCCATAACCAAAATACCCATGGGTAAAAGGGAGCGTCCCACGGATCCCTAGCTTTACGCTAGACGGATCCCTTGTGGAAGGGATCCGTGGGATCCAGGGAACAGTAGAATTTTTCCTCTATAAATAGTGAGCCATTTCTTCATTCTTCCTCACCTCTTTTCTAACATACTTTCCCCTAGAGTTTAAAACTCTCTAACCTCATATCCAAGATATCTATGTTTGTAGTTTTGTTTTTGTGTGATCTTCTAGGTTCCTCTTAAAGGCAAGATCACCACCTTTGAAGTCGAGCAAGCTCAAGTTCATGAGTTGCCATGCTTCCTCATCATCAAGACTACCGAAGTCCTCTTGTTGATGATTGTTTTTCTTTTCTAAGAAGTGTTGAAAACATTTGTGAATGGTGTCTCAAGTGTCAAGACGAAGATATTATTGAAGGGTGTCTATCGTCCATATCATAAGCACTTGTGATAAGTACTTAGAAGTCAAGACTAGAAGCATTAGTGAAGGGTGCTTAGAAGTCAAGACACAAGACATTAGTGAAGGGTGTCTTGAAGATCTAGTTAAAGGCATAAGTGAAAGGTGCCTTAGATGTACATTCGATATGGTGTGTTTCGATGTACAAGATAGATTAGTACTAGATCCAAGGATATTGATATCCTTGATGATGTTGTAAAAAGTAGTTGGTCTCCTTAGGGATTAGTCGTTGGGTAGTAGTTCCTCCATTGCAATGGAACTAGGTGCTTAGCCTAGTACCTAATAAAGGGTAGGCGACGTTATGTAGATGTGGTTCACCTTGGTGTGAAAGAACCCAGTGGTTAGCCTAGCACCGTATAAAGGGTAGGCGACGTTGTGATAGGTGTGGTTCACCTTGGAGTGAAAGAACCCGGTGGTTAGCCTAGCACCAGAAAAAGGGTAGGCGACGTTGTGAAGGCTTCTCCGCCATAAGGAGATTGGTGTAGTGTTTATGAACTCTCGAGTAGGTGACTCGGGGAGTGGAGTAGGGCAAGGAAGGTGTCCTTGTAGCCAAACCACTATAAATACTCGCGTTGTGGTTTTGTGCTTCTTACTCTTATCTTTTCATTACATACCTTTATATGCTTTTTTATCAACATCCAACACACACATCCAAATAGATTGACATAAGTCGATCTAAATAGTTTAAAAGGAAGTTTTAATTGGTAAAACTATTCAACCCCACTTCTAGTTTTCCGCATAAAATATTATTTATATAAAAAAAATTACAAATTTTGACCTCGTATTCCAATTGCAGGGCATTATGTCTTTACCAGCTTCCCCAGTTCACGTACCTGATCCTTTACCAGAGATACCCAAGCAGGCACCACCATTTCTTGATTATATGTTTGACTTTCCTGATGCTCACGCCTTTGATATGGAGGAATCAGAAGAGGAGATGGATATGGAGATTAAAGAGGATCCAGAAGAGGATCATAACATGGATTTCGAGGATTAGTGGGTAGATGAGGAGGTCGAGGCTTGGCTGATAGCACTAGTAACACCCACTCGGATAGTTGATCCTGCTACACTTGCATTACCTGCTGCACCAACTTCTCCTATTCAGATTGACCCTATCACATTGCCAGACTATCGAGGAAAATATGTGCTTGCACCGCAAATGTTTTCTGATAGCACCTATGAGGTTGGAGGGTCATCTTCAGATCCTACAGAGACACAGCACCAGCAGGAGATCATAGCCATTCATGGTAGGATGGACCAAATTGAGAGAACTCAGCACGCTGCTAGGAGGACTGAGCGGGCTATTGAGGGTGATATAGCATGGTTAGGAGAGCGACACGACATCATTCAGAATAGGACCCTTTTATTGGTACAAAAGGTAGAGGTTGTGTGCGATGATTAGGTTGATACTACATTGAATCTTACAACATTACACCCTCTTGTGACTACTATGGTGGGTCGGATCGAGACATTGGCAGATGAGTCAGAGTATGCTGGTGATATGATTAGTGTCCATGACACATTGATCCTTAAGCTACATACCAGAGCTGACCGGGCTGATGCACTTGGGACTGAGGTCCATGGATTACAGTTAGAGTTACAGGCTTCTCGATAGGAGACTCGGGAGTTGCGAGCATCACTACAGGAGTCTAGGGCAGAGACTAAGAAGCTACAAGCTCGCTTGGCATGGAGGGATGCGAGTGAGATTTTGACATTACAGCTTTTGCTCAAGATGGAGGAGTGTCTTAGCACAGTGGAGCAGGGTCCGACAGGCCAGTAGGGCTAGCTAGTAGTACTAGTTAGGTTAGCTTCATTAGACTAGCTTTTGGTTATTATATTACTAAACTAAGATTCTCAGTTAGTAGAAGTAATGCTGACAGTTGTACTTGACTTTCATATTTTGTGAAACAGTGCAGCAAGTGTTAAATCTATTATGTATGATAATCATTATGCTATTTTATGATGTTATTCCTTACTCCCTTATGATTTATGATTACTAATTTCAATATTTTATCATTTTCATGTAAGTGATTTTGATTATTATATGACTTCTTGTTGATTATTGTATTTTCATGTGTTGATAGAACCATGTCAAACGAAGCGGATATGGAGCAAATCATAACCAAGCGTGTGGCCGTAGCTATGGTGGCATATGAGCAGAGTTGACCTGGTACCGCGGGAGGTGCATGAGGTGCACCAGTGCAAGGCTGTAGTTATAAAGGATTTATGAATTGCAAACCCTGCTTCTTTAGGGGAACTGAAGGAGTAGTCGGTTTAACTCGTTGGTTTGAAAGAACTGAAGCAGTATTTCTGATCAGCAAATGTGCTGAATGTGAAAAGGTTCAGTATGCTACGAGTAAACTACTAGATGATGCTTTATCTTGGTGGAATGCATATGCACAACCTATTGGTATCGAAAATGCAAACAGAACTACTTGGACTGATTTGAAAGAACTTATGATCAAAAAGTATTATCCTCGCAGTGAAGTGCAAAAGCTAGAGGTATAATTCTAGAATTTGATTGTTAAGGGAGTCAATATCTCAACCTACATCCGTCGCTTCCAAGAATTGGCAGTTTTATGTTCATCCATGGTGTCAACTACTGAGAAACTAATTGAAAGGTTTATCTGGGGATTTCCGTCCAGTATCCAGGAAAACGTGACTTCATTTGATCCTAAGTCACTTGATGAGGCTAACTGAATGACTCGCAATCTCATGGATCAGGTTATGTGATATGGGGATGTCCAGAGTAGTAACACCAGCAACAACAATAACAAAAGAAGGTGGGATGATAATAGGAGAGACAATAGCAACCAAAATTGTAACAATCATCATCATAACCAATAGAATAGAAGACATGAAAATGACAGGGCTTATGTTGCTGCCCCGGCTAAAGGTAGAGGTTATGCTGGAAACCACCCACTTTGTGATCGATGCAAGCTGCATCACACAGGCCCTTGCACTGTTAGGTGCAGGAATTGCTAGAAGGTGGGACACCAAACCAAAGACTGTAGAGGAAGAGGCCCTGGTACTGGAAGCAACTTACAGTCAGTGGTTACTTGCTTTGGATGTGGAGAAAGGGGACATTACAGGACCAAATGTCGCTAACAACAAGGCTCAGCAGGTCGAAGGAGCTCATGAGAGAGCTTATGTGATAGGAAGTGGAGAACCTCAGCAAGACCCGAATGTAGGCACGGGTATGTTTTCAATCAATGATCAGTAAGCTAAGGTTGTATTTGATTCGGGTGCCGATATGAGTTTTGTGTCTACTTCATTTGCCCCATTACTTGATATCACACCAACTACACTAGACACCGCGTATAGTATTGAGTTAGCTAATGGCAATTCAGTAAACACCAATGTTGTACTTAAAGACTGTACCCTAAACCTTTTAAACCATCCTTTCCAAATATACCTTATGCCCGTAGAACTCGGTAGTTTTGACTTTATCATCGGTATGGATTGGATATCCAAATATCAAGCAAGAATTATATGTGGCGAGAAGGTTGTCCATATTCCTCTTGACGGTGAAACTCTGATTATCCGTGGTGATCGGAGTGGAACCCGACTAAACATCATTTCCTGTATCAAAACCTAAAGTACATCAATAAAGGATGTTATGCCTTTCTAGCTCACATAACCGAAAAGAAACTAGAAGAAAAATGACTTGAAGATGTACCCATTGTTCGTGATTACTCCAAAGTCTTTCCCGAAGACTTACCTGGACTTCCGCCGACTCGACAAGTGGAATTATAGATTGATTTGGTGCCAGGAGCTACACTTGTGGCCTGAGCACCCTACAGATTAGCTCTTTCAAAAATGCAAGAGTTATCCAATCTGTGGAAAACTAGAAGGGGGGTTGAATAGTTTTACCATTTTAAAATTATTTTGCTTTGAATAACAATGGGTGAATTCAAACAATATAGATAAACAATAATAAATAATATGCAAGTAAAGGAAGAAACAATCAAACAACAACACTATTGTTTATAGTGGTTCGGTCTACAAGGACTCTTTTTCCTTGCCCTACTCTACTCCCCGAGTGTCCAAATTGAGAGTTATCTCCAATAATCAACAAGCCCCTTTAACCGACGGAGAAAACCTTTACACGTCGCTTACACAATATTTCCGACACAGCATTAGTTTTACCGCCGATTTTACGTGAAGGTTTCGTCTATTTTCTTAAAGTGTGCAGGTTATATTTAGAAAGAAGAAGAAACACAACATTTTATGAAGCTTATCACGCATACATTCTTCTTGAAAAAGAATTTAACCACTACTTCACACGGATCCTACCAAGCTAATAAGGGGAGTACTAGTTTCTTTCTCTTTTAATTACCTTCCTTTATCATAACTTTGATACTTTCGGGGAACATTGGGGACAATGTTCACTTTAAGTGTAGGGAGGGAGAATAAAACGGGAACTTTGAAACTATGCTTATCCTTGAATATTCTTCTTGTCCTAGTTCATTTGTGTAATAAACCATGAGAGATATCAGTTAGGGCAATTTTAGCACCAAATTTAAATTTTTTTATGACATGTACGAGTGGGACTTTAGTCTTAATAAAGCGTCTCATGGATAGGAGTTATATGACTAGCACAAAAACCATTTACCACTCAAATTACACCCCAAAAATGTGAGGTTTGCCCCTAGATCTATAGGAATTAAAGCATTCACCTTTAATGCTTCGAGAGTGTACCGGTAGTGTAATAGATTCTTGAACTTGTTTTGTGATGCATTCTGAGATCGCTAGTGAGACTACACTTGTGTAGTTAGGAATAACTAAATGATAAGAGGAATTAGGATAACCGTTGTTTGAAACCCGTATTATAATTACTTCTTCCACATTGGTTGAGTAATTACCCCACACCCTTCCGATGTACTCATCTTTAGTACACGATACCCCTAGTTAACCCCTCAGAGCCAATCCTTTTCGCGGTTCTTGTGATGTTTCCGTTTTCCGGAATATCAATGAAGAGAATTGTTTACAATCCACCCCAAAATGTATACCCAAATCGCCTTGGCCTACCTTGTATGCACTCAGCTTTAGTGCATTATTGTTATCTTACTAAACCCTTAGTTCAATTATACAGTTACTTGCATGATTACTAATTTGAGTCATATCTTTTTTACATAGTTTTGGGATGATTGGGACTCATGGGCAAAAGTAATATTTTATGGAGTAACGGGAAGGAACGTTAAATTCAAATTCCCTTTATTTACGTAATTGAATACTCCAAATGTGTTTTGATCTTTTCAAATCGGGTCAAATTAGTGTTAGAATAATAAAAACTCAAGTGTATGGATGCTCCTATAAATCCCTTATATTTTGATGTTATCTTAGAGGATGGTAGAGTAAAGTGTATGAAAAAAAAAAAAAAAAAAAAAAAAAAAAAAAAAAAAAAAAAAACATACTGGCTACCATCCTTCATCTATCTTTATGTTTATGTTTTTCAATTTATGTATGTTTGTTTCAAGTTATCTAGAGTTTAGTGAGTCGAGTCTTGGCTTAGCAACGCCATTCTTTTCATGCTTGTAACATAAGATTTTTTACTTGCCACCACTAAATCGCCTATCCAACCAAACCCTTTGTTTCCCTACCGTAAGCCTAACATTACAACCCTTTAAAAGACCTCTTAGATAGTTGTTCCTAGGTGCTTACGCCAAAGCGGTGGAGGTTTGATCTATTCTCAAGCCTATGGTAATTTATGTACTATGACCAGGTAATGAGTGTTTATCTTCCATTTCCATTTACTATATTTCATATACACCCGAGAGATGAGAGAATCCAAACACCCCTTGTGAGGTGCTAGTATATAATTTTCGTGCTTGTTATGACTATTGCGGTGCTTTTACTTGTTGTGAATTATTTTGAACCATTGTTTCATGCCCCCTAACTTATAAATTGATTGGCTAAAAGCACATTTGCTTGAGGACAAGCAAATACCAAGTGTAGGGATATTTGATAAGGATTTAAAACGTACACTTTTAAGGGGTCATTTAAGCCCTTAATCGATCACTTTTATATTCGTTACTGCTTAATTTCGTTCCTTTTCACTTGTTAGGTCTCTTGGAAGCAAAATGCTGGAATGATGCATATATGAACGAAAAAGAGTGAATATATGAAGAAAATGGCTAAGTCAAGATCGAAGACACTAAAGCTGCTGAAACTAAAGCTGACGGCGTCCCAACTAAAGGGCGACGCCGTCCCTCTCTACGGATTTAATTAAAATACACATGACGGCTCAGTAGACTTTTTGCTCAAATACACCTGACGGCATCAGGCTTTGAAGAGGAAGGGCGTCACTAAGACTTTTCATCTTAGATGGCCCAGATCCAGAATCAGACGACGTCCCTGCTGAAGCCCGACAGCGTCACAACTACAATGTGACGTCGTCCCAATGATAACTTGGCCAAGACGAAAACCCTAATGACGGTGATCTGACGGCGTCCCACCTATAAGGCGACGCCGTCACAAGTGTAAAATTATATATAGAAATCGAATTTTAAATATTTTAGGAGGTAGACTTTTGGAGTAAAAACCCTGAACGTTTGTTGTCCGACTTGGACAGTATCTTAGGGTCCCAAACCCTATTTTACACATCAAGATAAGTGTTTTACTTCATTAATTTCATTATGTCTTCCATTGAATGTGTGTATGCTTGCTTGTTTAACATCTCCAGCTAAATTTCTTGTGTGTTTGCTTAGATCTATGAAACCTATTTGTTAATTATTGTTAGGTTGTCTCTTATCTTAATTGTAATTGGCTTAGGAGTGCGACTAGGCTATCGTTGTGTTTAATGCTTGATGAATCTTTGATAGTTTATGAATGACTTAGTGGATTTTGTTTACTACACTCAAGGGTGACTTCAAAGAGTTAGTGCATCGGCACACCCTACGACTTTAGGAAACACAACGCGTTAAGAATAAGGAAGTGACAATTCAACCTACAATAAAAGATAACTAGGGAGTAATAGTATCTAAGTAAACACATTTTAATCATCATACGAACACACATCGATAGACATAAGACTACCCGTAGAATTAGATAATTAGAATAGTAGAGTAATTGGTAGAAGTACCACCCCCCAAATCCAAGCCCCGATTCTAAAAAAATATAAAAAGATAAAAAAGAATCTTCCTCAACCTCTTAGCGTAGTACACTTCTTACTAGCATTCCTATTTCCCTAGAGAACGATATCAATCCTCGAGCCTTACCTAATACTACACTACAACAATTAGGTTTACTGCCTAGGTGGTTGAAAAACTTGCTCGCGAAAAGGAAGTTTCCTTTGACCCCGAACGCGCTTCGTACGCACATCACCGACATTGTATTTTCTGTATATCTCTGCTCCCGTTATTAGTCAAGGCCAACTGAAAGACACCTCTCTGAGGCTAAAAGAATCCTCCGATACGTAAAGGGAACCATTAACTTGGGGATCTGGTATCCGGAGGATTCTGGTTTTGAACTAATAGTTTTTTCAAACGCTGACCACGCAGGATGCTTAGATTCACGGAAAAATACTTCAGGCGGTTTACAATTCCTTGGTGATAAATTGGTGTCATGGCAATCGAAGAAACAGGATTGTACATCACTGTCCTCAACTGAAGCAGAATATGTAGCCATGTCTACATGTTGTGCTCAAGTCATTTGGATGAGAACATAACTCAAAGATTATGGTTATGTATTTGACAGAATTTCGGTGTATTGCGACAGCAGAAGTGCTATTGCGATCTCATGCAACACCGTTCAACACTCAAAGTCAAAGCACATCGATCTTCGATATCATTTCACCGAATTGGTATGAGGTGTTTGACTCTGGAAGAACTGGACGAACTTTTAAAACATTCTTGAAAAGTCAAACACCAAAACCTCTTTTGTAAATATTTTTCAAAAACAAAATACAAATTTATAAAATCTTATAAAATCCAAAAATAATCTTCTTTTCTAAATTTTATCTGTAAAACAAACATCGCAAGTACAAAACTTCCATCAACACAGTGTTCCATTAAACATTTCACCATTTTTCCCGAACAAGTGTTAAGGGAGAGAAAGTAAATATTTTTCAGTTTCACAAAACCTTGTACTTGCGTGTTACCAAAAATACGTTGTTTCATATTATATGGTGGATATGTATCTTGTTATATACCCTCCTCGGACTCAAATGTTTACAAAATTCACTATTTCAAAAGTCGAGGGGGAGTATCATTAAGTTTCTTGCCCAAAATGCGTTTTGTCTAACCAAAATGGAAGTTAATGGGTCTTGGTTGAAATTTTTGAGGTTAAGGGACTAAACATGTCAACTTTTCAAAATTATTTTCAACAAAATTCCTAACCTAACTCATTCAATGCACCTAATACTTGCATTTAATGTCCTTACCAACCAAATCCAACGGCCAAGATTCAATCTTCAAATCGGTTAATCCATTTCAAAATCTGTAAGTGATATAAGATTTAGATCATGTTTTTAAACAATGGTTTTGAAAATCGTTTCAATCCAACGGTCAAATTTTTCTCTAAATGATTTTGAAGGGGTTGATTATGCGTAGGATTGGGAGATTATGCCTAAGGGTGTTTGTGGTGAAATGGGTAATGTTAAAACCTTTCTAATCATGTCTAGAACCCATTTCAATCATCCAATCTTACCCAGAAAAACAAATTGAACGATTTTGAAATTTAAGGTTTATGTTCGAATTTGGGGGTTTTCATGTTTGAATGTTCTGCTGTAATTGGATGCCTAAGTTAGTGATAGAACATGAGTAATAATATGAATTGAGCACTCAATCTTACTTAGAAACAACAAAATGTAATTGATGCAAGTTTTACTGACCAGGTTTTAATATTTATATTGTCTCGTTATACCTATGGTCTACCCTATTGCACTAACGGGCAGTGTACCCGGTCGTGTGTAGTGTAGTATTCGGTAAAACCAAGGTCGTCCCAAGAGCTATGTGTGCGGATTTTAACTAAGTCTAGGAGTCACATATTTTAATAGGCTTTAGGGTTGAAATGATTAATTAACTACTAAAACAAGAAAATAAGAAAAGCAAGTAAAGGCGAGGGTTGTGATCAATAGAGGAGAAGTGTGCTAACCTAGTTAGTCATCCTATCATGTTAAGTTCACATTTAATTACTTCTAATTGCTTCAAGTGGGGGTAAAGGTCGCTAGGACAGCATTTGGTCAGTTCGTCCTAACCTATCAGCAAAGGTTTCCACCGGAGATCCTGGGTGACCCCTTGAAAGTCCAGTTGTTTTTTAGTCCCCTAATCCAAGTCATTAAGTTCCGCTACATGCAAGATTTGTAATAATGAGTGCCCGGGTGCTAGCATCTTAAACACTCATCCCTAACTTGTTAAGTTCATCCAAACGGTAGGTGATCAGTTGGTCAAATCGCACAAGCGAAGAAGGGTTGTCAGTTGGTCAATTCTTACCTTTCCCACTCAGTCTAACTACTTAGGGTCATTTGGTCATATCTCCTAAGTAACTAGACACTACCGCCATTCAAAACTATCGAAATAAGGGTAGCTACCAACAAACTATGCATGCATACACTAGAAACAATTATACGAAAGCAATGTAAACATAAACAAAACAATTAAGGAATCATAACTAGACTAGCACCAGAGGTGCTTAGCCGCTCATATTAACTAAAACAATCGATTCAATGTTTAACATTACGAAATACATGAATTGAAAGTAAAGAAATGATAAAATGCTAATGCTTATCGTAGGGGAGTGATATCTCCCTTGGAAATGGTTCTGTATGCTTCCTAAGATATGCCTTTAACCTTCTACTCACGTTCTCTGAATTGGTGTGTGAAGTGGATGATTAGAAATGATGGAATTTGGGCGGTATTTATAGGCCAGATCTGGTTACGGCGTAACTTAAGTTAAGAGTTACGCCGTAACATCCATTTCTTCGTAATTTGCTCTGGAAAAGCTGGTTATGGCGTAACATCGGGAATGAGTTACGTCGTATCTTCAATAAATCGTGGTTACGCCATAATTGTGGAATTAGTTACGTCGTAGCTTGCAGCGGCGCGGAACCTCATTTGACCTAATTAGTTATGACGTAATCCTAGGAGGGAGTTACGCCATAATCTTTCGTTTAGTTGGTTTTCTGAGCCACGCTTCTGTTACGGCATAATGTGAGAGGAGAGTTACGCCGTAACATCTTCAAAAAGAGCATACTATCATATATCTTCAATAAACTCTCTAAATCCGCGTCTCATTAGCTCTAATGCTCGTAATTTACCTGAAAGTGAAATATAGAGGAAAACAAGCGTAAATCCATATAAATGATATAAAATATGAGTATTATCGGGGGAAATTGACACTTAATATTCAGGACTATTTGATATTATCAAATATCCCCCCACTTGAACTCTACTTGCCCTCAAATAGACCTTATTAGATAGATTCCTAAAAAGATATCTCCCATTACCTGGAAAATATAAGTTTTCAAATCCCTTATGCTAGAATAAAACAAAGTCGAACAACTCACGAAATGGGAACAAAACACTCAAATCTCTCAACTATTCTAAGTGTCAATTTTGGGGTGATCACTCATCGCACAGTCATAGCATGTATTATATCATAAGCTTGGCGGTTACACAAATTTCCACCACTAGAGTCAAGGACAAAACAATTCTTAAAGGCAATATGGGTAGACACGACGAAGGTTAAGAGTGGTTTGTCATTACTAACATGTCACGGCGAAGTGGAAAAAATCAATGATACATGACCAAATCCATAGCCAAGACACCAAAGATTGCTCGCTGCATCACCTAGACATGCTTCATGACTAAAGGGTAGGATAAGGCATGGGATAAAATTGGTGTAAAATAAAATCAAGCAAATAATATTATCATCATCTACCGGATCATGATAATACTAGGTAGATGTGCCATTAGAGGACGTCATGATGGACACATTTCCAACTTCATTCTTCAAATGTGACCGAGGTGGCCTCCTCGATACTAATCTATAGAAAGCTCATAACAATAGTGCTTATAACTTTGCACTTTACAATCAAATAAATAACAATAATTTTTTTTCCCTTCAACAAACATAACAACTAAACATAACCTCCCCACTTGAGATGAACAATATGAGAAATTGGGGGATCTTCAATGATCTTCAAGAATATGTCGTCGACGAAAGCATGATTCCCAAACTTTTCTACTTGAAACTTGAACTTAGGCAAACAATGACTTCTCGATTAAAAATAAAGACTACAGGGTAGGCTAAGGTGTAAGGGTATAACGAAACAATATGTTGGGTGAACAAAATGAAAGGAATGGCTCAGAAGGGTGTATCTAGGGGTATCTTGCACTAAAGGTGAGTGCAACAAAGGGTTTAACATGGGGGTCGAGAAGTCGAGGTGACTAATCGATAGACACACAATGATAGGCTATTTGGGTAATAATCCTATAATACTGCCTTCTTAAACTAAAAAGTCCAAATACATCGAGCTAACTCAACATACCTCGTCTATGGTCTCGAAATGATGTAAAGGCCAAGTTCTAAAGTATACAAGCTACCAGCACACTCATAATTTGGTGGATTTGGGGTAAAAATTTGGATACGGATAAGGCTAATCTCACCATATAATTATCAAGGGTTATAATGTGCTCGGCTAAGGTCTAATCTAGTTAGGTTAAGAAAAACATGTCAAAATTTTAAAAATGGCATAAGTTTTCAAAATAAACTAGAAAAACGAGGGAAAAGTAAAGTTCAAGAGACAATTCTACTCCCGTCCCCCCACTTGAAATATACAAAGTCCCTTTTGTACTAAGCGTTAAATAAAGGTGAAGAGAAAAGTAGAATTAGAGCGAGAACTTCCCTGAAATTTGCTCCAAAAAGAAAGAAGGTTCACGAAAAGAATCGTGCCTTTGTATAAGCATCCACGAGCAAACTTCAATCCCTGAAATCACACTACCGACAAGCATAATTCTAAAAAAAAAAGAAAAATGAAAAAGAAACCTAACTCATGTTCGTAGGAATCACGGTTGCATTTAGTGTATGCAACAAGCCTTTTAAACCACTTGGTGTCCCAAGTGGATGAGTGTAGTCTCGTGACGGCTTACAGGGAACATACCCACAAAGTCCATTTAAAAACTAATACAAGGTTATTGTGTTTAAAAAGAAAGAAGTGTTATAGAGGATAGTTACATCGTAACCCCTATAAGGAGTTACGCCGTAATTAGTGCAAAACCTGGCAGACGCTTCAGGAGTGTAGCTATGGCGTAATCATTGCATGAGATTACGCTGTAATTGGTAATGCTCCGAGAAGAATTTCTGCAAAAAGTAACTGAGTCCTAATTAGACCATTCTTAAGTAAAACTCCATACGAGTTACTTCGAGGCAAAAAGCCTATGTTAGAACATTTTAGAGTCTTTGGTAGCAAATGTGTCTTACTTAACACTAAAGATTACCTAACTAAATTTGATCCTAAATCAACCGAAAGTATCTTCTTAGGTTACTCTCCTAATAGTAAAGCTTATGTTATATTAAATAAAGAAACAATGAAGGTTAAAGAGTCATTAAACGCAAAATTTGATGAAATTCCACCTAAACCTACCCAACCTCTTGTCAATGACGAGATAATCGAAAGTGAAGCCATAGAAATCAAGGAAAATATAAACAAAGAAGATGAACCATTAAACAATGAAATCATCTATATTAAAGAGTCTAAAGATCATCCTGTAGATAAGGTCATAGGAAAGTTAAATGAAAGAACCTTAAGATCTCAAGTTCAAAAAAGTAGTTTATTTTGTTTTGTCTCAACCATAGAACCTAAAAATACGCAAGAAGCCATAAAAGATGAAATTTGGATAATGGCTATGCAAGAAGAGTTAAATCACTTTGTTTCTAATGATGTTTGGACACTTGTCCCTCCACCTAATAACCAAACCATAATCGGAACTAAATGGGTATATAAAAACAAGTTAGATGCAAACGGTATATTGTCTAGAAACAAAGCTAGACTCGTTGCCCAAGGGTATAATCAACAAGAAGGCATAGAATTTGATGAGACCTATGCTCCCATGGCTAGATTAGAGTCTATAAGAATACTTCTTGCTTATACTTGCGCTAATGATCTTAAGCTTTTTCAAATGGATGTTAAAAGTGCTTTTCTAAATGGCTTTAATAACGAAGAAGTCTATGTAGCTCAACCTCCGCTCTTTATCGATTTTGAAAAACCTAAACACGTGTATAAACTAAACAAAGCTCTTTACGGTCTTAAACAAGCCCCAAAAGCTTGGTATGATAGACTCAAATCATTTTTAATCAAAAACAACTACACCATGGGGTTAGTTGATAATACACTTTTCATTAAAAAAAAATAAATCACATATAATTATTGTTCAAATATACATGGACGATATTATATTCGGATCGACTTGTCAAGACATGTGTGATGATTTCTCAAAAATCATGCATGATGAGTTTAAAATGAGTATGATGGGAGACCTAAGTTTCTTTCTTGGTCTACAAATCAAACAACTAGAAGATGGTATCTTCTTTAATCAATCCAAATACATAAAAGAAATGTTAAAGAAATTTGGTTTAGAAGAGTCAAAACCGATAAGAACACCAATGTCATCCGATACTAAACTTACAAAAGATAAAGACGGTGAATCCGTTGATAACACAAATTACCGGGGGATGATTGGTAGTCTTCTTTATCTTATGGCTAGTCGGCCGGATATCATGTTTAGTGTTTGTCTATGTGCTAGGTTTTAAGAAGACCCTAAAACATCACATCTAGAAGTGGTCAAAAGAATATTTAGATACATTAAGGGTACGACTCAATTAGGATTATGGTATCCTAAGGGAATGGGGGTAGAAACTATTGTATATGCAGATTCTGACCATGCAGGTGATTATGTTAACCGAAAGAGTACAAGTGGTGTATGTACTTTTATGGGATGTTGCTTAACATCTTGGTTCTTGAAGAAGCAAACAGCATTGGCCATATCAACAACCGAAGCCAAATATGTCTCCGCCGGCAAAGCATGCCAATAAGCACTAGCGTTAGTTGACTACGACATTCATCTAAGTGACATAGCCATTTTATGCGACAACAAAGGTGCTATTGACTTAAGCAAGAATCTGGTTTTACACTCTCGCACCAAGCATATAGAGATCCGTCATCACTTCTTAAGAGACAATGTTCAAAAGGGGAACATTTCTATTGAGAAGGTATCATCCGAAGACAACATAGCCGACGTCCTCACCAAACCGTTGAAGCGGGAACAATTCAACTTGCTTCGTCTTGGTCTTGGTCTCATGGAACAATCATCGTAATTTGTTTCTCAATTCTACAATGTATGTAAACGTTAGCCTTACCTTCTTTTCTGAGTCTAGGATCTCTATTTCACACACAACCCACAAACAGTATGAGGATTTTCAAAACTCAAGGTATAGTGTCTTTCACCATTTCAAAACTACCGATAAATATATTTGTTTTCAAGAAACTTTTCGAAATGTTTTCTAAAAGGATACTTCTCCCCGTATCATTTTTCTAATGCTACTCTCACGCCTAGGACAAACCTTTTCATTATTAATACAAAGTAAAAACCGGTTTTCATTGCATCTCATGTCTTTTGAATGCTAAAGGGAACACATAACTAATATGTGTTTTTGGTACATTCATTTAAGCAACAATGAATTAAGGAGCACTCAGGTTATCTCACATAATAAAATGCTTTTTCACTTCTTAGTTTATTTTCTTTTCCTTTTAGGAGTCGAGATAACCGCAACTTCAAATGGTTTGCATATAGGCACACACTAGGCACCAATGTTTCCAAAAGGAAAAATTTGAGCTGCCTGAGTCACCAGTACCACGGATCCCAGCATTTACGCTAGACGGTTCCCTAAAGGAATGGACCCGTGGAACCGTTGGACAGAAGCTAAATTTCTCTTCTATTTTTCTCCCTTTGGCTATAAACCTTCATAATTTCATCATTTTAGCTTTTTCACTAATGAGTATGTTGCTTAATGCTTGTTTTCTCATGATCACATGCCTTAAATTCATATCTAATCATTAGATTTAGTCCATATTTTGGGTCTAGCATTCATTACAAGATCTTTGATCCATATTTTCTAACTTTTCCACCACATATTCCGCCTTCCACCAATCAAACTTACACGGAAACCATCCACACACAATACCCACATCATTTACATTGTGAATATTGCCATTCCACTAGGGAACTTACGATGGAAATAAGGGACGAGATGCAATTCATATTTAACCACATCCTTGATCGCATTAACATCATTATTCACCAAATCTTCCATAATTAACCTTATGCAAGCATGGAAGGAATGATATTACTATTTTCTCTATTTTTCTTTTGAGTCATTTTAAAGAACAAACCTTATTCTTAGTTTTTACATTTTTGTATGTGGCCTATATACCACTACACTTTTTTGTTTTATTACAAGGCTTTGTTTACATACCTTGGCTCTCCATATTGTTTCTCGTCCCATACAAGATTTTATTACATGTTACTACTAACCTGTTCTTTGTAGGTATTATATTTTCTCACTTGACACCCTATTCTAGGGGGAGCTACCGTCAAGGGGGAGTTAGTGCTTCGTGGATTATACTATTTTTTCCACACTTTATTTCTTCGTTAGGTTCGCTTTTTGTTTCGAAAAAAAGGGGGAGAAGAAGTAAAACTTATATATGCTTTCAAAACATACATCTAATCTTAAGTTTTACTCATCATACATTATGTTTTGTCATCGACAAAGAGGGGGAGATTGTTAATACAAATAAATCATAAAAACGTTTATTCATATTTAGCGATCTCTTTGTGTTTTGTTGATAACAAATATAAAGTTATCATAAGTAAAATTATAAGGATACATGTTATTTTTGTAAAGCATTTACATATAGTCATTTAACATAATTTGTTGTAATAATTCATTTGTTGTAATAGTTTATTAGGATGGATAAAATCCACAACCCATGACCCATACCCATGGAGCAAATACATAACCTATGATCCATACCCATGATCCAATGTCTAGATACATTATATCTATTTGGATACCCATGACCCAAAGTCCATGACCCATGATCCATGACCCATAACCCAAATAGGAGGAGCGTCTGGCGGATCCCCAAGTTTACACTGGACGGATCCCTCATGTAAGGGATCCGTGGGATCCGGGGAATAGTAGAGGTTTTTTGCCTATAAATAATGAGTCATTTCTTCATTTTAACTCACCCCTCTTCTTACAAACTCTCTCATATATTACTTATCTCTTCTAATCTCAGATCTCTTGATCTATATAGTAGTTCTTCTTTCTTTTGTTGTGATTCTAATATAGGTCCTTCTCAAAGGCGAGATCACGAGATACTACAAGTCATCCAAGCAAGAGGTCCTTGACTGATTTGTTCCTTCACAAGATTTCTGTAGCAAGATCTTGTATTTAATATTTCACATAGTTGTATAGTTGTGTGGGTTTGGTCCTCCGTGTTAAGGACTCGGTATTTAGCTTTGTACCGGAAAAAGTGTAAGCGACATTGTGAGGCTTCTCCGCCAATTTGAAGGATTTTGTTGACATAGTGCTTGAACTCTCTAGTAGGTGACTCGGGGAGTGGAGTAGGGCAAGGAATGTGTCCTTGTAGCCGAACCACTATAAATCAGTTGTGTCATTTCTATCCTTTACTTTACATGCTTTCATTACTTACATTACTTATTGCTTTATACTTTCTATCCATCCATATGAATTCACATAAGATTGAATCTAAAGTTTTTGAAACTAACTTAAAATCGGAAAAACTATTCAACCCCCCTTCTAGTTTTCCACAGTTAGGTTAAGACTGTTTCAAACAAACAAACACTTATAAATTATTTGAAGTCTTATCCTGGATGTGGATACTTAAGGGTGTAAACATGTCTTGTATCTTGGTGATCAAGCTTAGACCGGGGAAGGTCTAGTTGGGGTTTGATACTTCCGGTGGGGAAGTATTTGTGGTCTTAGTAGAAAGTCAAATCATGAGATTCTTGTGTGTGGTTACCGAGGGCGGAATACCATTGGAGTAGCTCTTCCTAGTGAGTGCCGATTTTAGTGCATATCAGTGGAGAGAAGTTGTAACTGTTTGTAATCTACCATAAGGATTATACTTAGTGAATAGTATCGATGTCGTGGATTCGCAACTAGACGTACGGATGCTACAAATCCCCCATCCCGAACCAATATATATCGTGGTGTCTATCTCTCTCTTTACTCTCTCTATATTGTGGTTGTGTATAACCACTTGTTTTCTTTTTGAGACTAGAAGTTGTTAAACTTTAAATTAGTAAAAAAGACCGTATTCACCCTCTCTACGGTTCTACAAATATGTTAAATTTATATGAGAAAAATTGTTGGTTCTGCATAAACGTAATCCAAACACAACTTGTGGAAAACTAGAAGGGGGGGTTGAATAGTTTTACCAATTAAAACTTCGTTTTAAAATATTTAGATCGACTTATGTCAATCTATTTAGATGTGTATGTTGGACATTGATAGATAGATATGTAAATGTGTAATGAAAGATAAAGAGTAAGAAGCACATCACCACGACACGAGTATTTATAGTTGTTCGGCTACAAGGACACCTTCCTTGCCCTACTCCACTCCCCGAGTCACCTACTCGAGAGTTCGTAATCACTACACGACACCAACTCCTTATGGCGGAGAAGCCTTCACAACGTCGCCTACTCTTTTTCCGGTACTAGGCTAACCACCGGGTTCTTTCACAAGGGAGAACCACACCTATCTCAACGTCGCCTACCCTCTATCCGGTACTAGGCTAAGTACCGAGTTCCATTACAATGTAGGAACTACTACCCAACGCTACACGACACCTAACCCCAAAGGAGACCAACTCCTTATTACAACACCATCAAGGAAATCAATATCCTTGGATACAACCTATCTCTATTTGTATATCGATGCACCTCATCGAGTATACAACCTTGACATTCTTCACTAATGTCACTTGACTTGACTTCTAGGCATCTTTCACTAATTCCCTTGACACGGACGCTTGGCACCTTTCACTAATGCCTTCAACTTGACTCTTTTAGCATTCTTCACTAATGCTTTTGACACGGACATTAAGCTCCTTTCACTAATATTTTCGTCTTGACTCTTTTGGCATTCTTCACTAATGCCTTGAACACAACACTTCTATGGAGGAAGAAAGAAGTATCAACAAGAGAACCTCAGTAGTCTTGATGATGACGAAGCATGACAACTCATGGAATTGAGCTTGCTCGACTTCAAGAAGTGGTGATCTCGCCTTTAAGAGGAACCTAGAGAATCACACAAAAACAAAAGACAAACTACATAGAAAGATCCTTAGGATCTGTGGTTAGAAGGTTACAATACTTGGGGAAAGTATGTGTGGGAGTGGCAACCCAAAAGGAAGAAATGGCTCACTATTTATAGAGGAAAAACAGCGCGCTGCTGTTCCACGGATCCCACTGATCCCTCACTCGAGGGATCCATCCTGTGTAAAACTGGGGATCCGTGGGATGCTCCCTTTTGCCCATGGGTTTTGGGTCATGGGTCATGGGTCATGGGTCATGGGTTATGGATCATGGGTATCCAAGTAGATACAATGTATCTACAAGATGCAATGCATCTAGTCCATGGGTCATGGGTTAAAACCATGGGTCATGGATAATATCCATATATGACTTAAGCATGATGTCATGCAATGGGTTATGGGTCATGCTCCATGGGTATGGGTCATGGACTTTGGGTTATTCCCAACTACATTCAATGTATTTGGTCAATGGGTCAAATACTTAAGTTTCTACCATTTATATTACCCATTATAATACATACTAGTTATGTATATATTTACTCAATATGTAAACAATAGTTGTTATACATATGTATTACTAAATCATAAAATCACTTATACTTGTTTTAGCGTTTTATGTGAAAACGTAAGTGTGTTAGAAAACTATTGGCTCAAACCATTTACGTATTTTATTTGTTTCGTTAAAATGATTTTACGTTTGTTATCGACAAAACATTAGAAGATCGTAAAATATAAATAAACGTTTTTACGGCTTATTTGTATTAAAAATCACCCCCTTTTTGTTGATGACAAAACATAAAATTATTTTAAAGAAAAACTAGAATTCGTAAAAGTTCGAATTGGAGTTTTTACTCTCTTCTCCCCCTTTTTGTAGAAACAAAAAGAGCGTCGAAAAGAAACTAACACATTGTTTTTAAGAAAAAAAATGTGAAAAGAAATTATTGAGAGCAAGTGACGGGAAGAGTTATCGTCTTAACTCCCCCCTTAACGAGTCCATCCCTTTGTGAGGGCGTCAAGTAGATAAAAACTATTAAGCTAATGCATTGCAACTATGTTTGCAAATGGTTTCGTCTTAGTGACGATAATGCTCCCCCTTGATGATTGCAACTTTGCAAAGGGACGTCATGAAATGTAATCCAAATGTAGATTATATTGCAAATGGTTTTGCAATGTATTGTTTGACACAAAGCTCCCGCTAGCTTAGTGTGTCAAAGTCTTCATGTGTATTTTGAAAATCTACAAAACAAAGGTTAGAAAACAAGTATATAATGCATAATTTCCTGCAAATAAGACTCAAGTTAGTAGAAAACATGTCTTTTGTTGCACGGATCCCACGGTTCCCTCCTTGGAGGGATCCATCTAGGCAAAACTCAGGGATCCGTCTATCTGATAACAGAATTCAGCAATGGTGATGCAACAAATAATGTTAACATCAAAGTGAGATATGTATTCAAGCAACAAACATATACTCAAAGCAATATGGCATATAAACTATCATTCAATAAAACATGGTAGATGATCTACAAATCTCTAAAAACTAAGAGAATGATTTAGCCATGTAATACATTTTCTACTAATACTAATTTGTGACCAAAACTTAAAAAGCAACAATGTGCTTGAGTCTAAGGATGAGTGGACTTGTTGATTAGGTCTAATCTTTCAAGAAGATGATTAAACATGAAATGGGATTCCTAAACGATCTAAGTTAAGTTTGAGACTAGGACACCATTTTAATCCTTAGGCTCATGGTTGTTTGGGTTTGTTGACCTCATCGAAACATTCGACCAGGTGATAAAACATGAAACGTTGCTCTTCACGTAGTTCATGTATCAACCTTTCAACGTGTTGACAATGATAGCAATCCTTGTCATGGTTTTGAAAAGGTGGTTGTAAAGATGGAGCGCCTTGATGTGGAGGTTCAAGTGAAGAAGGTTGGGGATCCTCAAATGAAGGAGGGATTGGTGGAGGCACATTAAATGGTGGAGGTAGAGAAGTGTCAACTTTCATGTTGTTGGGTGGTTGACTTTGATATCTCCTCATAATCCAAAATGGACCATTAGAGGGAAATGAAGAAATCGACATCGATGCAAGTGTTGAATCAACACCTTGGTTTTGTTGTACAATCTTCTCTATTGAAGAGTGTGTCGGTAATGGTGGAGGATGAGATGGCCTAGGGGGTAAGTCCTCTAAGTTGTAGGAAGGTGGAGATGATTGTGAGGTGGTAAATGATATGGCTCTAGGCACCAATGATGTTGGTTGGGTTGAGAATGGTATGTTTGGTTTAGTAGGAATTGTGGAGTTTGGTGATGATATATTTGTGGGAACAATCCTCTTGGGGATTGGTTTGATTGGCTGAGTTGGTAGAGGATAAATCCTAGCATTAGTGGATTTAACCGGAGATGATTCGGTTGAGGAAATTTCGTGTACAACACGAGCAAGTTTCTTGGGTGGTTGTTGGGTGGATGAGTTAGCACTAAGAGCTTTCCTCATGATGAAATGACTAAGGAAAAGGTTTCTAAATGCTGAGAATTATGTTGTGGTTGATGACTAAGAGATTCTAACAAGATGACTTATAAAGGGAAGGATTTGGCAAATGCATTCAAGACTTAAGCCATTAAGATCCTTTGGAATGTGATAATTAGCATGCACAAGAGTCAACTTCAGAGTTGTACTGATCTAGGGACTTAGTTAAGATGAGGTGGAGTGTTTAAGTTATCAAGGTGAACTTGAAATGATTGTTTTAGCTAGACTTGACATGAATATGTCACCCGGATCCCATGGTTCCCTCCAATGAGGGATCCGTCTAGGCTAATCCTAGGGATCCGGCTCTCAGTAGCTAAGAAAGGATAAAAATGATGTTTGTAAGGTCTAAAGCCTATACCTCCTTGAGTGGTTCAGTCATCCTAAGTGTCTTAAATGAAAGTGTTAGCATTAATAGTTTTTATTAGAAGTGATGGTCATTCACATTTAGGAACTTTGTATCGTGTGTCAGATATCGTATTAGAATAGTCAACGGGCTCGTGGATTGGGCTAAGCTAAATGAGTATTAGTTTAGTTAAGCTAGCCTTGAATAAGTCCATTTAACCCAATCCAAACCAAGCCCATCCACGAGGCCCATGGAAAGCCTTTTAGGGCATCTAGTGCTTGTACTATAAATACCCCTCAAAGTCTCATTTGAGGGGTGTGCTTGAAAGTGTGTGTGTGTGTGTTTTCTCTCTCAAGTAATACAACTTCTTGTGTTCATCTTTTCTCTCTACGCATAACATACACGGTTTTATATTCAAGTCACCATCTTTCTCTCATCTTTGTTTCTTATTTACGCATAGTTTGTGTTTGTGTGCTAAAGTGTTCTACGCATAACGTGATATACGTGTTGGGTTTGTGATAAGGTTGATAGATTTAAGGTCCTACAATTGGTATCAATCGCCTAACAATGGTTTAGGAGTGTTTGTGTTTCATTTTTTGGTTAAAACTAAGCATAAAGTTGCGTTTTTCTCTATAAAACGTGGGCTTTTTGCATAAAGTTTTGATTTTTACGTGTGTTTAAGCTTAAAGTTGTAGACTTTATTGATCTTTAAGTGTTTTGGAAGAAGTTTGTGCAAAAGAAATCGATTGGAAACGTGTTTTTGGGTGAAAAATTTGTGTTTTTGCAAAACTAGGCATTTTTTACGCGTAAGGTACTTCTGGTCAAAACCCTCTTTTTACGCGTAAGAAAAGTCAAAACCCTATTTTTACGCATAAGGTTTTACGAGTAAGATTTGGTTTTTACGCATAACTTTTTGGTGAAGAATCTTCGTGCAACAACGGTTACTCAGTGCTTCCCTCACTTGGATAAGTTTGTGGAACACTTCGACTTGTAGATATCTTTTACGCTGTGATAGTGTAAAGGATTTTTGGTTTTTAACCTAAGTTTACGCATAAGCAGAACGCTTACCAGTAACACTCTACGCATAAGTTAACACTTACGCGTAAGGTTTTTACGACTAAGCATTGTGTTTACGCATAAGCTTACGCTTAAGCCTAAAGTTACGCGTAAGTTGGGTTTTACGCATAAGGAATCCTACGCCTAAGTTTTTTACGCATAAGAATCCTACGCATAAGCAATCCTACGCATAAGCACTCATTTCTACGCTTAAGAACAGGTTTACGAGTAAGATTTTGAGCAAAACTTCAAACGGCTATAACTTTTGAACCGTAACTCCGTTTTCAGCGTTCTGCCCATCAAAATGACCGTGAGAACGAGGAGAATAGACCGCCGAATGAACTGGTCAACCTTCAAGTCCTAAAAACGCTCCGAACTCAAGTTATTGAGGTTTTTAAGTTTTTTGAGCAAATTTTCACTACAACAACCGAGCTTAATCTTCTTCAAACACAACTCCTTTATCGTTGAATCAATCCTACATCAACTTTATCATCAAATACATTCATCAATGGCAACTCAACAAGATATTCATGCAGCCGGTGCCGAAAACCGTCCTCCTATGTTGGAAAAAGGTAGTTATCTTCAATGGACAAGTCGTATGCTTCGTTACATCAAGACCAAACCTAATGGAAAACTCATGATTCAATCCATTACGAATGGACCCTTCAAACCTCGACAAGTCCAAAACCCTGGAAATCCTGATGCAACACCTCCCGTCCCACCATCCTTTCATACTCAAACTGAATCAGAATACACTGAAGAGGATCAGAAGCAAGTCGACGCAGATGATATGGCAATCCACATTGTCCAACTGGGTTTACCAAGAGACATCTATGCTGCTGTAGACATCTGTGAAACTGCTTTCGATATGTGGGAACGTGTTAGACGGCTTTGTCATGGAACAGAAATTGGTCAACAAGACATGGAGAACAAGCTGCTAACTGAATGGGAAAAGTTCACTTCAACTCCAAGAGAATCCATTGAATCCTACTATGGAAGGTTTTGCACTTTGATGAATGAGCTTATCAGAAACAAGTTGGCACCCAGAACTATCGTGCAGAACATCAAATTTCTCAACAATCTTCCAGAAGAATGGGGACGATATGTCACTATTGTCAACCAAACAAAGGACTTACATCAGGTGAATTTTGATCAACTAAACGATTTTCTGAAACAAAACCAAGCTGAAGTCAATGAAGTTAGGAAAGAAAGATTGGCAAAGAATCAAGATCCATTGGCACTCATTTCAAAGACTCAAACTCCAGTGAATACACAACAACAAGCTTCATCTTCTTCCACTAACAACAACTTGCAGCAATACATTCCACAACAACAAACTGTTATCCCTCAACAACAAACCTATCCACCAGAACAACAACATTACCAGGAATAAGGAATCACTGATCTTGAAATTGAACAAGAACAAGCCTTGCTACAGGCATTTGCATTTTTGGGTAAAGCATTCAGAAGTCAATATTCCACACCAACTAACAACAACCAAAGGATTTCATCAAACACTCGCAACAGGCAAATTGCACAGCCGGGTGTGAATATGGGTAATCAAGGACAAAGGGTTGGAGTTATTGGGAATCAGCAGGGATATGCTACTGGATTTCACATGGGTAATCAGGCGGTTCCGTATCGGGGTAATCAGTTGGGTCAGAATGTTGGAAATCAGTTGGGACAGAATGTTGGGAATAGAGCAGTGGGTAATCAGAATGGGAATGTTGCAGCTCCCGTCGTTGGGAATTATGGAAATGTGAATCAGGGTAATCAGGTTAAGTGTTATAACTGTCAAGGAGTGGGTCACATGGCAAGGAACTGTCCCACTAAGCCACAAAAGAAGAATGCTGAGTTTCTTCGGAAAACTATGTTGTTAGCACAGAAGCAAGAAGCAGGGATGCAGTTGAGTGCTGAGGAAAATGATTTTTTCACTATTATGGATGATTTGGAATACCTCGAGGAAATCAATGCGAACTGCATCTTCATGGAAAATCTTCAGGAGACTAAGTACGACACTGATTCTGACGGACCTCCTGTCTATGACGCCAACGCAATATATGAGGTACCAATCATTGATCCATGCTATAACAATGTCATATTTGATGTGTTTACTCATGACGAACAGCATTCTGTGACGCCAGCACCTACTTATGATACATACTTGGACAATCCGAGTTGTAGCAATACTAACTCTGAGACTCTAGATGTGGATCCTAGTGGAGACTTTGTGGCACAAAATACTGAGACTGATGAGGAAACACATGCTTATTTTGAATCATTAATCAATAACTGTGGCATTGAAATTGAGAAAGTTAGAACGTTCAATCGCGAAGTTAAGGCCCCGAATGCAAAATTGACCGCTGAGCTTGAGAGTTACAAAGAGAACGCAAGAGCCTTTGAATTTCATACAAACAAAGTATCAGAATTAGAAATTGGTTATCGAGATTCTGTTTTAAGAGAAAAACAATTGCAAATCAAGTATGACACACTTGATGTGAATTTGAACTTGAAAATAAAATCTTTAAACAAGGAAATCTCTGAACTAAATGACCAACTTTCTAAACAAAAAGCAACGTATTCTGATCTTGAAAAAGAGAAGAAAAAGTTGATAACTGATTTTTCAAAACGAGAAGATTCTCTTATTGATGAAATTCTGGATAAAAATGAAACTATCAAAAAATTGAAAAATTTGTTTCTTACAACGGGTCATTCCGCTAAAACAAACAAGATGCTTTCTAATCAAGTAAATCCAATTTTTCATACTGTGCATAAAATGGCTCTTGGTAACTCACCTCCTTGTTTCCTCAAGAAAGCTCAGAAAGAAAGGAATGTGTTGAACAATGGAAAACCTTTGTATGAACCCATAATTGTTCATGATTCTCTTGAAACGTTAGAACTATCTGAGGAGAGTAGATCAAAAATGAAACAAAAACATCCGGAAATCAAACCAATTGATTATAACAAATGGAACAAAATTAATGGTATCTCGTTTGTTTCTCATAAAGAACAATCAAAGTATTCCATAACACCCAGTGTTTCAAACAAAGCGTCAACACCAGTTTCAAAACCAGTTGCAACTCCTGTAGTTGTCTCTAAATCTTTTTCGAAAATCGAACAAATGTCTTCAAACAATCCTTTTAACACAAGTGATGCCAGAAGCATTTTAGAAGATGTTAAAACTAGAATTGGGAGACTTCAAGAGACTGTTAAAACTAAAACCAATATTACAACAAACATCTGGTTTAATAGTTTTGATAATGAAAATAAAAAGTACTTTGAAACTGAAACTGCCCCTCAGCTAAATAACATCAACTCAAGGGTAATTTATTTTGAACAAGAATTTTTGAAAGAAACAGCTGACTTTGTCAAGGACCATAAATCCCTGGTAAAGCAAGCTAATGAAAGTGTTGAACATATCAAAGTTTTGGAAAATTTAAATGATTCTCTCTTCGAAGATGTTCTGACTACTGATATTATGTCCATTATTTTACAAACATATTCTGTTGAAGATCATGAAAGACTCCAGTCTGAGACCTCCAAAATTGTTTCAAAATATGAAAAAGAACTTGAGAAACTTGAAAAAGAAAATGTCTCATATTTTAAACAACTTGATCGAAAAATTGAGGAATGCAAGTATGACAAACTGTCGTATGAGCGTGCCTACAATGACATGAATACGAAAAATGATCTTTTGAGGGCTCAGCTGGAATGTCAAAAAGGAAAGGCAGTGGATACTAAGTTTACAAAACCATTGACTGAGGAGAAAGAAAATGTTCCCAAACCGGTTTTTAAACCAAAAATGTCTGTTTCTATGCCTCCTCCAAAAGTCAATGAGAAAAATGATTTATCCAAACCAGTCACTCCACCTGCCTTGCCTAAACAAAATGTTGATAAAAGAAAAGCGGTTATCGAGAAACCAAAAGTTTTAGCTCCTGGCCTTTTTAAGATGAGTACCACTAATGCGTCTGCCTCCACATCTAAAACATATGGAAAAAACGACATAAGTTTAGAAAAGCACTCTATAGAGACTAGGAAAGCTGAAACCACTTCTCTAAATAAAAATGTGAATCCTAATGAGTGTGCCTTACCTTCTACAGGACTAGGAAGCACCTCTAGGAGCAGCAGACTAAAGCCTAAGAGCAATACAAGGAACAATAGAGTCTCGCTTGCCTCTAAGAGTAGTCGCTTGAATAAAGAGAAGAAAGTAGAAGAACACCCAAGGAGTTTACCGCTTTGTAATAAGAAAGACATTTCATCTGAATGTAATGAACCTATGAAACTTGCTAAGTCTAATGAATGTGTTGAATCTGTTTGTTTAACTTGCAAGAAATCTTTAACTAATGTTCATGATGATTGTGTTTCTAAGAATGAGATTGTTAAGCCTGTTAAGAAGAATGTTCCCAAAAGAACTTATGCTAAACGAATAGGAAGACTAGTTGCGAGACTTAGGCTTTACACTACTGATAGGGAGCATAATGTTTACTTTAGGGATGACATTTGGAAACCCACGGGTAGAACTTTCACACTCCAGAATGGTAGAATGAGTGATAAACCTGTCCTACCAATAGATAACTTCTATGAGTGTGATCAGGATTTTACCTCTAACCCAAAGGAACCAAAATCGAAACGGTTTCCAAAATCTTCTTCTTCTTCTGTTATTGGCAGGTTATCGAAATATGTCTTTGGATCATCGACTCGGGTTGCTCCAAGCACATGACTGGGAATCGGAAGCTGCTGATCAATTTCGTCTGGCAATTCATGGGAACCGTACGTTTCGGAAATGATCATGTAGCAGCTATCATGGGTTATGGAGATCTACCTTTTGGAAATTATTTGATCACTCGGGTTTACTATGTCGAAGGGTTGGGACACAATTTGTTTTCAGTCGGGCAGTTCTGTGATGCAGATTTAGAGGTTGCTTTTAGGAAAAATGCTTGCTTCGTTAGAAACTTGAATGGCACTAATCTCTTAACCGGTAATCGTGATACAAACTTGTATGCTATCGACATTAACCAAATGGCCTCTTCATCACCAATATGTTTTATGACACGAGCATCTGGAACAAAGTCCTGGTTGTGGCACAGACGGTTATCCCATCTCAATTTCGACACCATCAACAAACTTGCCAAAGACAACATCGTCAATGGACTTCCAAAGTTCAAATACACCAAGGATCACTTATGTCCATCATGCGAACAAGGAAAAAGCAAAAGAGCATCATATAAACCCAAATCCGTACCTAGTTCGGAAGCAAGGTTGCATATGTTGCACATGGACTTATGTGGCCCAATGAGAGTTGAAAGCATTAACGGGAAAAAGTATATTCTTGTTACCGTCGATGATTATTCAAGATATACATGGGTTAGATTTCTGAGATCAAAAGACAAAGCACCAGGCATCATCATCACCTTCCTGAAACGTATTCAAGTACTTCTTCAAGCTCCTGTAAGAGTTGTAAGAACAGACAACGGCACAGAATTCACAAATCAGGAGTTAAGAGCTTATTTTGAAGATGTTGGAATAACTCATCAGACATCAGTTGTTAGAACTCCACAGCAGAATGGGGTAGTTGAAAGAAGAAATCGTACTCTTGTGGAAGCTGCTCGCACAATGCTAATTTATTCCAGTGCACCGTTATTTCTATGGGCTGATGTTGTTGCCACTGCTTGTTTCACTTAGAACCGATCCCTAATCCATCCAAGATTCAATAAAACCCCATATGAAATAGTGAACAACAGAAAACCTGATATCTCTTACTTTCACGTGTTTGGCGCTTTGTGCTATCCGACAAACGACAGAGAAGATCTAGGGAAACTGAAAGCTAAAGGTGATATTGGAATCTTCATTGGATATTCAGATAGCTCGAGGGCATTCAGGGTGTATAATAGGAGAACTAGGCGGATCATGGAGACGATGAACGTAAATTTTGATGAACTTTCACAAATGGATTCTGAGAGACTCGCTCTAGAACCCGCACCAAACCATCAGACTTCTGGACACATTAGTTCAGGACTCGTACATCACAGAGCTCCATCAACTTTTGTTGGCACTTCTCATGAACAAGAATGGGAGAATTTCTTTGACTTAATGTTCAATGAATACTATGGTGGAACTTCGACAAATGCATCAAACCATCATTCCGTTGCACCCGCTCAAAATCATCTACCACCACCACCAACAGAAGATGCATCTACAACGGTTGAAACCAATGCACCAACTCCATCAACATCATCTACATCTACTCCAGCAACTCCAATTCTTCAAACAGTATTACCAGCAGTTGATGAGCAAAACCAAAACATATCATTTCAAGAAAACCAAATCAAAACCAGAACGATGCAACGTTAGATGAAGACTTATTTGAAAACCCGTTGGCTACGGAATCAGCTGAATCATCCTCTAGATTACGAGAACCATCTAACTCGCACTCGTATAATCTACGGTATCCTTCTACTCTGAAGTAGACTAAAGACCATCCAATTGAACAAGTTATTGGTGAACCTTCAAGGCCAATTCAGACGAGACGTCAACTTGCCACCGATTGCGACTTATGCATTTACCTTTGCTCAATTAGCAATATAGAGCCAAAGAACATTCGAGAGGCAATGGCAGAACCCGCATGGATAGAAGCGATGCAGGAGGAACTTCTCCAATACCGTCTACATGACTCTTGGGATATGGTTCCAAGACCAATTGACATCCGCGTCATTGATCTCAAATGGTTATGGAAGAACAAAAGGGATGAAGAAATGACTGTAATTCGTAACAAAGCTCGTCTTGTGGCCAAAGGATACAGACAGGAAGAAGGGATAGACTTTGAAGAGTCATTCGCACCAGTAGCTAGACTTGAGGCAGTCAGGATTTTCTTAGCCTATGCAGCTCACAAAAACATCACGGTTTATCAGATGGACATTAAGACCGCGTTCTTGAATTGAACTCTGATTTATCAGATGGACATTAAGACCGCGTTCTTGAATTGAACTCTGAAAGAAGAAGTTTACGTGAGTCAGCCAGAAGGCTTCATAGACATGGAACATCCAGACTACATCTACAAACTCAAAAAGGCAATCTATGGTTTAAAGCAAGCTCCGAGAGCGTGGTATGACGAACTGTCCTCTTTCCTTATCCTAAACAATTTCACCAAAGGAACGGTCGATCCTACCTTGTTTACACAAAAATGCAAAAATGACATTTTGATTGTTCAGATTTACATGGACGACATCATTTTTGGGTCCACTAATCCGAATCTCTCAAAACATTTTGAAAATCTCATGAAAAGCAAATTTGAAATGTCCATGATGGGGGAACTAAAAATTTTTCTTGGTTTACAAATTCGGTTTACAAATTCATCAATCCCCACGTGGAATTTTTATTAATCAAGCGAAATATACAACTGAGATTTTGAAAAATCATGGTATGGATAATTGTGACTCGGTCGGAACACCAATGGTAACTTCACCAAAAATTGGAGCCGATTTATTTAGGAAACCTATTGATCCGAAGAAATATCGGAGCATGATTGGTTCTCTCATGTACCTCACTGCTAGTCGACCCGATATTCACTTTGTTGTTTGCTTATTAGCATGGTTTCAGGCAAAGCCTACCGAACTGCACCTCAAAGAGGTTAAAAGGATCTTTCGGTACCTGAAGACATCCATTCACAAGGGTCTTTGGTATCCGATGGAATCCGGATTTGATCTAATTGCCTTTTCAGATGCGGACCACGCAGGTGATCAAGTTACAGCAAAAAGTACATCAGGAGGAGCACAATTTTTGGGTGAAAAGTTAGTAAGCTGGTCTTCAAAGAAACAAGATTGCACTGCACTTTCAACCGCTGAAGCCGATTATGTGTCTCTATCTGCGTGTTGTGCTCAAGTTCTATGGATGAGAACACAACTCACAGATTATGGCTTTACTTTCGATAAAATACCTATGTATTGTGACTCAAAAAGTTCCATAGCCATCTCATGCAATCCTGTTCATTACTCAAAGACTAAGCATATCAGAGTACGCTATGACTTCATAAAAGAACATGTGGAAGAAGGTACTGTTGAATTATTTTTCGTGAAGACAGATTACCAACTCGCCGACAAATTTACTAAAGCCCTTCCAAAAGAAAGGTTTGATGATCTAGTTCGACGAATTGGAATGCGAAGCCTAACCCCTGAGGAGTTAGAACGTTGAAGATGCTTGACCAAGAGTTCTGTACGTTTCTAGATATTTCTTCTCACGACATGTCTCTTGTATAATCGATATTCTGTACGTTTCTAGAAATGTCATTCAACAATGATACGGGCATGTACAGATGCTTGACCGAGAGTTCTTTAAATGTGTTCCAAAACATGTCGTTTCTCAAAATTTCTTTAAAAATGGCTTTCGTATACTTCAGTACGAAACCCGGACAAAAATGATGACTTTTGATTATTTCAAATCAAAACTCGTATTTTTAAAGAAAAATCAAGTGTACGCTTCAGTGCACTACATTTAAAACTGGTGAGAAATCATCATCATCTTGAGCACCTTTTTCAAGATTGTTCAAAAAGATTTTCAAAATATTTTGTGCTCAAGATAACTCCCTCTAAAACCCTTTAATTGATTATGCTTTATTAAAGGGAGAGTATAAAACAAAAATGTTCCAAATTCATGCTTAAAATCAAATCCGTTTGTCTCTCCAAAAGATTCTAAAATGTTGTTTAATCCGTTGATATCAAAAATATCACGAATATGCTATTTTTGAGGGGGAGGAGACGTGATTAAAATGTGATCAAAAAGTTTATTGTTCGTTGTTTAAATCTCAAAATGAGCTCGACTCAGTTGAAACCAATGAAATGACGAGGAATAATGTACCATCTCGAGAAACTTTCTATGGACTTGACCAGGACGGGTAATAATTTCAAGCTAGTTCTCTAGTGATGTAAACGTGTCTCGAATCGGTCTAGCTCATTTAAAGTCGATCAATTCAAAAAGTGCGAACTCTACCCTCTATGTGCAGATTTCTGTCAAAACTTATAAGCACATGTGAATGGGGAGTGTTTCTGAAAATATAAAACTCTTGGAGTGTTTCAAACATGTTTTCAATCATAAACACTCTGAGAGATCTTCAAGAAAAATGGTTTTATGGCAACAATAGGACAGTCATGAAGTTATAAGGTGACTAAGGATAGGTAAATCCGTCCTATGATCCGCCAGAGCCGGAGGGATCTACCCTAGGACATCACAAATAGTTAGTATTAGAAGTCCTTAGGAATGATTGAAAAAAGGAGTAATGTGAGAAAGGAGAAAGAAGGGGTTGAAGATATAAAAAGAAAAGTAAAAGAAAGGGTGAAAAGAAATAGCCCTCCATAATCAACCTTGGGCAGAAACCGGGTTCAATTCATCTGCTACTGGTTGTCACTAAGATGACACTGGTATTGAAGACAAAGACGTCATGGACCCAGTGACGCACTGCACTAAACCTTCTAGCCACTCAATTCCTCTTAAAAGGATTTGTTTCATTCTCACTGGGAACCCTACATAATCTATCGACTTTCTCTTAGAGATCGTTGGTATTGAAGAAGGAGACCCTCTCCCTAGTCTCCGCTTAGGAAAACCAAAATGCACTTATTGAGTCTAGAGCCATGAGATTCATCAAAAAGATCTCATAGGAACACTTGACATGACATCATTTGTTGTTCATCAATAAGGACACAAGTGATATATTCTAGAGTCCTACGCAGGTCTTAGCAATCTGCCAGAACATTTATTAGAAGTTTCACATCTGTGATCTTCAGTGATTGAATGGAAACTCCTGCCAGGGTCAACATCAAGCAGCCCTGACAGCAGGTCACTTCGGTAACTCCTCGTGGATTACGCTTAGTGTGTCTCAAACGGTCTACAGTCGTGGAATGATGCTTCGGTGTATTTCAGTGACTCATCTGAATTGTAGATGTACTTCGGTATATCGCGTTATCTCACTTGTGAGACTCCAGTTCAGGAACGGCCTTTGTAAGAATTAGAGATGTGTTTTCACACTATGTTGTTAACACCCTCGAAATTCAAACTTGTAAGTTCCGGAATCCGCTTATTACTAACCTGTTTTTATGTTTTCTTCTTATGGAAGCTCCGGAGCGGATTGATCGTGCAGATTTTCCACATGCTCATACCAACAACACATGAAAGTTCTCATCAAAATCAAAGGCAACACAAAGTCAAAGATGATTCTTCATCAATGTCAAAGAATCTACAAAGTTTAAAGACTCGAGAACTACATCATTGGTAATTCAAAGTCAAATAGAAGTATGAGCATGGTGGAGAAAGACGTGGAGACACCTACATCAAAGAAGTTGACAAATGGCTCTATACCACATTAACTGATCACAAAGCATGAAGGAACAATGAATTAAGACTATTCTATATCTACACACAAAGTTCAAGCTCGAGAAAAGTAAAGACCTAATCAAGTGGAGCATCTTTTGAATGACCACCCCTTAGGGGGATATTGTTAGCGTTAATAGTTTTTATTAGAAGTGATGGTCATTCACATTTAGGAACTTTGTATCGTGTGTCAGATATAGTATTAGAATAGTCAACGGGCTCATGGATTGGGCTAAGCTAAATGAGTATTAGTTTAGTTAAGCTAGCCTTGAATAAGTTCATTTAACCCAATCCAAACCAAGCCCATCCACGAGGCCCATGGAAAGCCTTTTAGGGCATCTAGTGCTTGTACTATAAATACCCCTCAAAGTCTCATTTGAGGGGTGTGCTTGAAAGTGTGTGTGTGTGTGTTTTCTCTCTCAAGTAATACAACTTCTTGTGTTCATCTTTTCTCTCTACGCATAACATACACGGTTTTATATTCAAGTCACCATCTTTCTCTCATCTTTGTTTCTTATTTACGCATAGTTTGTGTTTGTGTGCTAAAGTGTTCTACGCATAACGTGATATACGTGTTGGGTTTGTGATAAGGTTGATAGATTTAAGGTCCTATAGAAAGAGTACTTAAATGATCAAGGGCAATGAGTGATGTAGCTAACGATTGCCTTTTATGGAAGGAAAATGGGACTTTATGATCACCAATGGGTGTTTAAGGATGACACTAGGAATATTGATGGTGTCAAGTCATATTAAATGATCCTAGAGATCAGATGTACACTTGAGATAAAATTTGAAAAATCCTTAAAAATTACAAAAATTGAAAAACTAGTTTTTGACCTATTTTGAGGTAAGGATGACTAAAATCAATTTGATAAAAATGATAAGAATATCACACTAAGTGTTTTGAGATGTGAGGAACAATGTGTGAGTATTAGAGCGAAAATATGGTGAGTTTTGATGAGTTGATAAATCAAAAACACTTTGAATTTGATCCTAAGTTAGCTATGTGTGAGTGTGGAGCATTCTAATCTTGAAGAAGACTTAAGTGGTTCTAAATCCTTATGTTTAGCTAGTGTGAAGTGATCTAGTAAGCTGTTTTGATGTGTGGGATTCTGTATTACACATCTGTTATCACGGATCCCGCGGTTCCCTCAAAGGAGGGATCCGTCTAGTACAATCTTAGGGATCCAGCAACTGCAGATCAGAAACATCACAGAAAGAAATGCAGTTTTTGCACCATAATATGTACACTAATTTCTATTAAACTCTACTCCAAAGAGCAGCAACACAAGCATGATATCATATAAATCATATCATAGATAAGAGTAGAAATGTCAATATCCAAAACAACACAAACTAGTGTGCTTCAAAAACATAAGCATTCATACATAAACCAAATGTCTCTTTCGTCAATCATTTCTTTTCCTCTTTCCCGACTTCATGACGTAGTTAGCTAGGTTTTGGAACATACCCTTTATTTGTTTGAATTCCGCGATCTCGTTTGGAAGGGTTGGAAGTTGTTGATAGTAGGCAATGGGGTCCTAATCGATGTTAGCTTCGGGGTTGACATTTACTTCTTCTTCTCCGTCCGAGGAGTCCGGGAGAGCCTTAGGTTTTCTTCCATTGACCATGAACCGTTTAGAGGGTTGTTTGGTAAGAGGTACCATGACGTGATCAGAAAGGAAATGATCATCGTTGATAGGAGATGGTTGTAATGCACTAACATACTCACGGAGTCGTGTTAGGAGCATACCATATGGAAGTACCATATTGGCAACTTTGAATACCCCGACCATTCTCTTCACCATGTAATAGGCGAGATTAAATGGCTTTTGGTGAATAAAGAAATAAATCATTTGCACGAGACATGCATTTGGATGGTCTTTGTTACCGACCAAGCTAATGACATTTTCCCTAAGAATTTATTCCCATTTTCTAAAAATGGGGTGCATTTCGAAGAGTTCCATTTGAAACGGATCACGGTGGATAAGCTCTTTGTTTCGGTTGAATCGGGATTGGTCGGTTCTAACTTTGAAAATGGTGTCTCGAACGGTTGCGGGTTCATCAAGAGGAGTATGGTATATCGGTTTGGTATTAAGAGCAAAAGATTGAGTGGATATTGCCCAATCTTGAGAGTACATACAAATTCCTTCACAAGAAATGTGAAGGATTTGAGCAAATGTGTTGAGAGGTAGAGTGAAGTTTCATTTATTGATGATAAAGGCGATTGAAATGCTATCATCGGTGTTTCGAATGATCCAAACGCTTTTGTAGAATTCAAAGATGAAAACTGGACAAATTTGTTCATCAATATCAAGAAGACAATCAAAGTTGATTGCCGAGAAGACTTGACGAATGTCGGTATTTTCAAGGAAACATTCCTTAACCACACGACCTTCGTGGATAGTATTGGGTGAGGTAATGGACGGTATCATGGTGGTATTGTTGGGTGGCTTTAGGCATGGTTGGTCCTAGAAAATCAAATATTCCAATTAGGCAAAATTTGTTGAGATGGGTTTATGGTTTTGATTTGTATTAACAATGTTGTAAGCCCAATTTAGTCTTAGTTATGTGAAAACCTTTTCTAGTGATCAATTTTGGAAAACCTAATTTTATCAATTGATTAAGAAATATTGAAAAACCATAAACCCTAGGATGAAGATGATGAAGATTAGACCATCTTAGTTTAATTACTTACAATGATGTTCTAGAGATGGATGCTTGAGGATATGGAGTCCTATGGAGATGAAACCAGCTCTTGGGTCATTTTTGTGTTTTGTGAGGAGAGGGAAAATGAGCAGGGTTGATTTTGAAAGGCGTATAGCTGGTTTCTGTCACACGGTTCCCCCGGATCCCTTGTATTAGGGATCCGGCTACTGTAGACAGAAAAAGGGTGTTTGGCATTATTTTTGTAATAAGTTATAAAATAGCTTATAGAACAAAAATAGTTTTGAGGTTTCTAATTGAAAAGATGTTTGGTCAACGGGATTTAATAGTTTAATTATCATAGATCCATTTGTGACGACGGCGTTAGTTTGACGAGATCAAGAGGAATACTATTCTGGATGATGAGTAAGTCGGGAAAGTGGCGAAAAGAGACTTTTAAGAGACTAGCAATTATTAACGTCTAAAATAAAGGATGGTATCAACATATTCATGTAGATGTAAGCTAGATAATTACAAGTGAACATACCTTTATGCTCTTGGTATGGTTTAAGGAGACCATAAGACCGAAAATACTTCATGAGCTTTTAAAGTAATCAGTTGTACTTAGAATAAGTAGATTGCGATTACTTTTAGGTTCTTCCTTGAAGGTTGAATTCATTATTCTTTGAATAGAAATGAAAACTTTGGAGAGATCCTAGCATGAAGATTTCTTAAAAAAAATGTTAGAATAATCTATCAATATCCAACATAGAGGAAAATTATTTTAAAAGATTTCCTTCTTTGTAGTTTTCAAACATACACGGATCGTATCAAGTTTTTAAAGTACAACATACTCTAAGAAACTTGGTAACGAAGCTCTGATGCCAATTGTAGAAAACTAGAAGGGGGGGGTTGAATATTTTTACCAATTAAAACTTTGTTTTAAAATATTTAGATCGACTTATGTCAATCTATTTAGATGTGTATGTTGGACATTGATAGATAGATATGTAAATGTGTAATGAAAGATAAAGAGTAAGAAGCACATCACCACGACACGAGTATTTATAGTGGTTCGGCTACAAGGACACCTTCCTTGCCTTACTCCACTCCCCGAGTCACCTACTCGAGAGTTCGTAATCACTACACGACACCAACTCCTTATGGCAGAGAAGCCTTCACAACGTCGCCTAATCTTTTTCCGGTACTAGGCTAACCACCGGGTTCTTTCAACAGGGAGAAACACACCTATCTCAACATCGCCTACCCTTTATCCGGTACTAGGCTAAGTACCGAGTTCTATTACAATGGAGGAACTACTACCCAACGCTACACGACACCTAACCCCAAAAGAGACCAACTCCTTATTACAACACCATCAAGGAAATCAATATCCTTGGATACAACCTATCTCTATTTGTATATCGATGCACCTCATCGAGTATACAACCTTGACATTCTTCACTAATGTCACTTGACTTGACTTCTAGGCATCTTTCACTAATGCCCTTGACACGGACGCTTGTCACCTTTCACTAATGCCTTCGTTTTGACTCCTTTAGCATTCTTCACTAATGATTTTGACACGGACGTTAAGAACCTTTCACTAATGCTTTCGTCTTGACTCTTTTGGCATTCTTCACTAATGTCTTGAACACAACACTTCTATGGAGGAAGAAAGAAGTATCAACAAGAGAACCTCAGTAATCTTGATGATGATGAAGCATGGCAACTCATGGACTTGAGCTTGCTCGACTTCAAGAAGTGGTGATCTCGCCTTTAAGAGGAACCTAGAAAATCACACAAAAACAAAAGATAAACTACATAGAAAGATCCTTAGGATATGTAGTTAGAAGGTTTTGTTAGGTCACTAGTTTTACAACACAAGCTTAATAGAAAGAGATAAAGGCGATTGAACAATATATCAAACACACACACACACGATATGAGTAGCCGGTTAGGCATAGAGATGTATGTGAAAGAAATAAATTGAACAACCAACCCTCAAGTGAGGGTTATACAAGAGTATTTATAGGAGGGAAGCTAGGGAAACACTCCTAGTTCCCTTCCTTTCTCCTATGGGCTTGGGCCTAAGCTTATGAGCCTTCTACATAAGCTTAAGGCTAATAACAAACATAAAGGCCATAATTAAGCTAACTATTACATATGAATCACTAACACTTGATTAAGGTTTAGGAGTGATTCCAACAATCTCCCCCTAAGTGTTGGTGATGAATGAATATGAACGGTGAAGGCTTTGATGTAATAGTAGCTTTGTCGTCTTCTGACATTCTTCTTTCTTGTGAGAAGAATTGCCTTGATTCGAACAATCTCCCCAGTGTAGAGAAATTGTCTTCTTTAAACAGTTCTGCTTTGACGTCATACTTATCTTTGTTCTTTGTTCTTTGTGATGAAAGTGATAGTATGTTGTAGTCTGCATCAAGTCTGCCTCAGGTCTGCTTCGCTGCTACAGTGTCTCCACGTCATTCTTCAACATGCTCACTCGCTCTTTAACGTTGGATAACAGTACTGATGAAGTTCTTTAAGTCTTTAACTTTGTAGATTCTTTGAATTGACGAAGAATCATTCTGACTTTTGTGTTGCTTTTGGATAGAACTTCCATTAGTGATGATGTTGGCATGAGCATGTGAAGAATCTGCACGATCATTCTGCTCCAGAGCTTCCATAAGAAGGAAAACATGAAAACGGTTAGTAATAAGCGGATTCCGGCACTTACAAGTTTGAACTTCGAGAGTGTTAACAGCATAGTGTGAAAACACAACTTTAATTCTTACAAAGGCCGTTCCTGAACTAGAGTCCCACAAGTGAGATAACGCGATGTACCGAAGTACATCTACAGTTCAGATGAGTCGCTGAGGTACACCGAAGCATCACCTCACGACTGTAGACCGTTTGAGACACACTAAGCGTAATCCACGGGGAGTTACCGAAGTGACATGCTGTCAGGGCTGTTTGATGTTGACCCTGGCAGGAGTTTCCATTCATTCACTGAGGATCACAGTTGTGAGCCTCTCATAAATGTTCTCGACAGATTGCTAAGATCTGTGAAGGACTCGTTAACGTACCACTGATGTTCTTATTGTTGAGCATCAAGTGATGAAATGTCAAGTGTACCTAAGAGATCTTTTGATGAATCTCGTGGCTCTAGACTCAATAGTGCATTTTGGTTTTCCTGAGCGAAGACTAGGGAGAGGGTCTCCTTCTTCAATATCAGCGATCTCTAAGAGAAAGCCAATAGTTTACGTAGGGTTCCCTGTGAGAATGAAACAAGCTTCTGTTGAGAGAAACTTGAGTGGCTAAGAAGGTTTGGTGCATGCGTCACTGGGTCCATGACGACTTTTAATCTTCAATACCGGTGTCACTAAGTGACAATGATGAGTGTGTAAATACTCATCATTTTTGGTTAATTCTGAACTGCAAAACGACTAAAAATGCTCAAAAATGCATCAAAATACTGAAAATATTCCAAAATTGCATTTTATATGTTTCAGATGCAAAACGTTTAAAATCAGATGAAAAACGAGCAAAATTTGCATAATTGGCAGTTTCAGTCCCCCGACGTTCAAAAATAGGCAAAACAAGTCCCCGGGAATTTCAAAAAAATGGAAAACATTATTTATGGCCCTTGGTTAATAAAGTTTGTCATTTTACGGTCCTTATAATATTTTTTGGAAAATTGCAAGTTTAATCCCATAAGTTTCAATTTTGGCAAATACGGTCCTTGTATTACTTGAGATTTACAGGTTTGGTCCTTGGTTTATTTGGGAGTGACAAGAGTGACCCTTGATTATAATTTTCAGAATGTCAACAAATGGTCCTTGGAAATTCGGATTGTACAAGTTTAACCCCTAAACTACTAAATGAGTCCAAGTTAAATCCAATAACTACCCAACTCACCCTTTATCCCAGCCATTACCCAAGCCCAATCCAAAAATGATATACCCGGTCCAGTCTAAACCAAATACCCGTCCAATGTTTAACCTAATCCCTTTTCTTCTCCCTTTTTCTTCCCGCCAAACAACACAGAACACAAGAAGCAGAAAACTAAACCTGACATTTTCCTTCACCCCATATCTCAAACCCACGCCTGTCTCCTCAAAACTCTACCCCAGGTTCAACCCATCCCATCACGAGACCCTAGCTACCTTGGGAAACTTTTGTTCCCCACACCAAGAATGAGACAGAGAAGACAAAGAGACCAAGAAAGCAGAGAAGAAAGAAGAGAGAGAGGACCTTGGTGGCATAAATATGGAGAGCCATGGAGCGAGCAGGAGTTAGTTAGTAGTTTTATTATTTTTTCTTTATTATTAAGTTTAGTTTTTTCTTTTTAAAAACGCCTGTTGTAATTTATCAAGGTTGAAAAGAAGTGTTACCAATCTCACTTTCATTGTCTTTTATTGCTTTAGCTAGTGTCCTTTCATTCCAGTCATTATCTCTCAAGTTTTGTATTGCTCAAATTTTAATAAAAGCCAATTTTCTTCTTAAGTTTATTATATCTTTTCACTTATTGCTTCTGAATTCGTCTTGAATTAGTGTCATTATAATTCATAAGCTTAGATAAGCTCTCTCCTAGGTCTCATTCAGTTTCTACGCAAGGAAAATCAATAAAAGTCAAAACGGGTCAAATTCGAAAGTCAAGCTAATTTTGGGGTAGCTTCTGGTTTAAGATGCTAATATATTGAAGTTAATGATAATTGTTCATTTTCAACAAAGTTTGGTTCAGTTTCTTAGGTTGAAATGCATTTTAGAATAACAAAAAGAGTGTTTGGACTTGATTTGATTTTCAAGCTTAAATGTTTCCGTGAAACTCAAGGTGGTTTTTATTAGTTTAGAAATTGTTTTTGAAGCATTATCAGTCATAGCTTTTAGTTTGTTAAGTCAAATTTTGTGTTTCATGCATTTCTTAAAAACGTGGCAAAACCACGAATCTGTCCCAGTTGCCTAGTTCTCAGTCAATGTTGAAGACAATATTCAGCTTATTCAGGCCTGAATTGTGGGGCAAAAGTGAGATAGGTGGGTGGAGCTTAAGTGCCCAGAAGCTCAAGGGGTGATTCCCTCTTCAGCTTATTCAAAATAAGCGGCAAACTACCCCCTTGTGCCACTGATATGCAGACCCACAGCAGCAGTACCTTTCCTTTTTTTGTGCTTATTAAGGTTTGATCTTTGCTTATTCAGATTCCTTGGTTGCCAATTAGTGGACTTAGTTAGGATTAGTCTTTAGCTATTTCAGTCTTATTACAACCTTTAGATTAGCTTATTTCTCATCTTAGAAGCTAGGATTCCCTTTAACTTGCCAACTGATTTCCCCCTAGTTTCACATCTTATTTACTAGCTATCATAAGCTCCTTGTAAGCTAGATAAAGGGGGCACAAGAAAGTCAGTTAGGTGTACTACAAGATCCCATAAGCTTAAGTTCTAACCCCCACTGTAGCTTAATCAAAATAAGCTAGAAAGTGCCCCCATCGGGCCTGTTTGGGACTGCATCAGCAGACCCCCACAGCAGCTAAAGTTGTTGGTTTAAGGTGCTTATTAGGCATTCTTTTTGCTTATTTATGATTTTTATTACTTAGGTTAGTTTAGTTCACCTTATTGCTTATTAGGACCTATTGCTTGCTTATTTTCCCATTTTTTTTTAGCTTTAGGATCTCCTTAGTTTAGGTGTTTTTGCCAACTGTTTAATCTCTTGTACTTTAGCTTGTTTCATTTTTCTTCTTTGCTTATTTTAGTTAAATGAAGTTACTTTCTCATTAGATTCTTAATTTAATTGCTTATAATGGATTTAGACCAATCAATTTCAATACATATGGTGTTTGGTTTAGAATCTGTTCGAGATCAGTGGGGTTAAGCTGATTTAACAGCTTGTTGAGTACTTTTCAAAAGCAAAATCTTTACAAAAAGTTCTTAATTTAATCTCATCTTCAAGTTTGCAAAAGCAAAATATAAAAAAAAAATAGTTGCAAAAAGGCAGAAGGTGGGGTTCGAACCCAAGACCTCCTGCCCAGCACTGCCACGCTCCACACACATCACACAATGCCAACTGCCCTAGGGACTTTTATTAGTCTTATCCTGCACATTTAATGCCTTAAGGGGAGTTGGCCAGTTTTTGCTAGAAGCTCTCTTTAGCTTATTTGGAGCTTATTTCGCAAAGCAACCACCAAGTTTTCTATTTTTCTTAGGATCAGCATTTTTCAAAGTAGTTTTTGTGATTTTTTGAGATTTTTCTCAAAATGTTTAGTATTTTTAATTAATTAATTAGTGTTAATTAGTTTTTAATTCGTAATAAATCAAATAAAACTCAAAAAAATATTCCGCTTTTTCCTAAAATTTTCTTTTGTCATGTAGTACGTGAGAAAATTGTTTTTACATTCGTAGGACTTTTATTTCACAAATTTTACGTTTTATCTTGCGCTCCAGCGTAATTTTTATAAATATCGTACGTTTTTATTTTAAATCACGTTTTTAGATAATTTAAGTTTACGTTTTAGTTAAAATAGTTTATTTAAGTTATTTTGTTTTATAAAATCAACAAAAACATCATTTTTAAAAATAGTGATAGCGTTTATTTAATATTTTTTATCTTTTTAATTTCCTTTAATTTGCATTTAAGCCCTTGTAGTTTGTATACTTTTTCCTTAGTTATAATCATTCCAAATCCTTTTCCAGTTCAAATCTCTCGATCACTATTCGTCGGGTGATCCATTGCATAGCTCGCTGGGACATAACGACCCGGGGAAACACTATACTCCTCAGATCTTCATTGAGTTCGTGCTTGAGCAGTTTTAAGCTGATTACGGTCTGCCATTCACAAGTGGCAGGCTTGAGTGATTTAGCTTGACTGTTCGGGAGCGCATCAGACAACCAGTAGCATATGAATTGAACCCGGTGTCTGCCCTAAGTTGAATAATTTGGAGGGCTATTTCTTTTCACCCTTTTCTTTGCATTTCTTTTTAATTCTTCAACTCCTTCTTTCTCCGATTCTCATTTTCTCCTTTTTATAATCATACCTAAGGACTTCTAAGTACTAACTATTTGTGATGTCCTTTGGTAGATCCCTCCGGCTCTGGCGGATCATAGGACGGTTATTCCTAACCTTAATCACCTTATAACTCCATTGCCATAAAACCATTTTTCATGAAAATCTCTCGAAGCATTTGTGAATGAAAAACATGTTTGAACACTTCAAGAGTTTTAGATTTTCAGAAATACTCTCCCTCCACATGTGCTAAGGAGTTTTTACGGAAATCTGCACATTAAGGAAAGAGCTCGCACTTTTGAATTGATCGACTCAAGATAGACAATTCCTCGAGGGACACAGTTACGTTGCATAGTTAAAGAGGTACATTGTCAGCTTTTAGGTGACAACTAGCTCTAATAACTACCTTGAAGGTGTGGACAAACCTTGAAAGGTTGTCAAACCCGTCAAAGTTCATGTCTATCAAGAGCTTCTCGAATAGGTACAATTTACTTGGATAAGTCTTTGGAAGACAAATCTTTTCAATGTAAGACTGTTCAGATCCCGTCAATTCATGGGTTAAGTCTTTTCACACGATGATTCAATAGCAATATCACAACATATTTCGTATCACAAAATTTTCTCCCCCTCAAAAATGGCATATATAAATGTTATTTTTGAAAAGTTGAGAATAAATATGACCATTTCGAGTGTTGCGGGAAGATGACCACTATGAACAATTTGTGAACAAAGTTTTAATTCAAATACTCCTCCTCAACAAGTGATATAAACGGTTGAGGTTTTGAAAATCATATGGGGAAGTACTTGTTCTTTTGAGCAAAACCTTGAAAGATGAAAGGTTTGATAGGTTTTACTCAAAAATAAGAAGCTTTCGCTCCTTTTATAAGGATTGTGGCACTGAAGCATACTACAGGGTCCTTTCTTGACAATTACGGGTTGTACATTGTAATGTGTGCACAAGCCATTGACATAAGTAATCACACATCCAAAATATAATGAAATAGAAGCAGTTCAAGGGGTACCAGGAAGTCCAGTGATGTTGCCAGGAGTGCGAACAGGGCGTTGATAGTCGGTGATGTTAATCCTGGGTCGACTACCAACAAAGCTTTCCAATGTTCTGAACTGATCCCTTCTATACAACCTTTCATCAATCATTTTGATGATCCTCCTCACATCCCTTCGATCCTGAGAATTCCATCGCTTAGGAGACCCAATCTTTTGACGTATATCCTTCAACCTATAAGCCAATCCGTCCCTAACCATCTTCAAAGTGTGATCCCAAAACTTGTGAAGATCACTACACGCCATTAAGCAATTTCGTTGAAGTTCACTGCGGTAAACGACGCCGAATGGTTTGCTGATGAGTGTATATTGTGAGAGCTGGTTGATGTCGGGAAGATCAAGCTGAGGTGGAGTGAAGTTGACATGGGTCTGATATGATTCAACTGCAAGCTGGAGATCTTCTACACGTTCTTTGATGATTATGCGTCTGATGAAGATGAGCAATGACTTGATGAATTCACGTTGTACTTCAGTTGAAAATTGTCTCATGCGACCCTGTACTTTGGCAAGGTACATGTCTTCAATGTCGTTGATAGACAAATTCTCTAAGTCAGCTTCAGAGAATGCATAATCCCTTTCGTCTTGCCTTTTGACCACAATATTCTTGAGAAAGGTGTAGTCCTATTTGGACGAAAGATCAACTTGTTTGATGGCAACGATACTCTTAGTACTGAACACTGCATGTTGAGACTTCTGAACCTGGCAGCTTCTGTAGTAGATTCTTCGGCGTTCCGGCCAATGGTGAATCCCATACATTGCATCACGGTCATACTCTACCACATTGTTGGAAAACATGTGGTTAGCTCTTTCCTCGATGGCTATGCAATTAGAGTATATGGCTGCTGGGAATGGAAGTGTCAAGGATGTAGCGTATTTCCTTGAACCATCACCACCGTGTAGAAGAAATTCCAAGTCTTTGTTGAAGAAATATCGGAATGGAATCCTTGGCTCATTTGGTTGGCCAATTGTTGGTAGAGGTTTAGACCAGTCGGTGTAATATGGAGGGTTGTCCCGTTTGGTGAAGTCGATGTTTGCTTCTGGGTTGAGCCAATCCATGTTGTTAGACATAGCTCGAGCAATGTTTTCAAGGTGATATTCGACCTCGATGGCACTTTCCGAGCTATCTTTTAATAGTTGAAAAGCTTCATTCTTGATTCGCCTCAACTCAGATTTCGTCATCTTCTTTACTCGGAATTTTTCTTGCAGTATCTTAGCATGCTCCAATGTATTACCGTCTACCAGATCTTGACCTTCAGCAGGATAGGGGGTGGAATTAACAAGTGTAGAAAACCATTCAAATTCCTCTGTGTCATCTTCATCTAGCCATGATACGGCGTCAGTCGTAGGCGCCTTCTTCTTCTTTTTCTTAGGCCTAGATGAGGATTCTGGTTTCTTAACTTGTTTGGGAGAGGTGGGTTGTTGTAGGGGCTCACGGACTTCCTCATCGTCACCACCCGTATACTCAAAGTGATCACCGGTTTTCTGAGTCTCGGGTGGTAATTCAAAAGAATCCTGAGGTTTATCAGTAGAAGAACGAGGAGGAGACCTTTGTTGTGCTGTAGTCCGTTGGGGTGGAGGCTGCATAGAAGATGATTCACCAGACTTCTTCGAGCGTTTATGCTCGTCATTCTTATCCTGATCCTTATCTTCATCGTCGCGTGGACGCTTTGGCCTTTCAGCTTCTTCTAGGCATGCTGATTTGAGTTGATATTCCAGCAATGCTTCAAGCAATTTACCTTCATGAGAGGCAAGTGTTGCAGATCGTTTGGACAGTTGAGCTACCAGCCGGTCAACTAACTCAGCATCTGAGAATATTATGGGATCAACTGGATTGATGTTCACGTGCATCGGTGTTGATTTCATAGTCTGCTTGGCCAGATGAAGTAGATTCGGATAGAGTTGTTTGGTATACATCTCCTTTGTCAGTTTAGGAACGACGTCAAGAAGGAACTTGTGAGTGTATCCTTTGATCATCTCGTCCATTTTCCCTTGGAGATCATCTTTCATGAGCTTCTGGACATACTGCCTTTCAACTTTCATCTCGTCATTCTCGTCATGAAGATACTGTATTTGATCAGCGAATAAATTCATCTTCCTGTAGAGCATGTCTTTCTTTCTGACTTGTTTGACAGCTTTCACAATTCTTTTATGAGTATGAGAAATCCAAGATCGAGTTGGCTTCTTCACTGATTTGGATGTTGATTTGGTTGATCTTTTTGATGATGGTGGTGAGGAGTGAGAAGATGAATCTGATGATGATGAGATGTGAGGAGACTCTGGGTCCTTTGGTGGTTCTGAAGTTTTCTCCGTAGACCGTACGGGACTGTCAAGAAGAAACTTTTCATAATCAATGTGTTGGGATATGAAAGTGCTGAAGATATCAAAGTACTGAAGATATGGAAGTACTGTAAGCTGCAAAGTACTGGAAGAAGTTAAACAGTCAAAGTACTGCTAAAGACAAAGTCAAAGTACTGCAGATAAAGTCAAAGTACTGCTAGATTAGAAGAACTGTTATATTCGTTTATGGAAAGTATTGTATTCCATGTTTAGATTA
>BPTQ01000001.1:156517164-156534791 GCA_019973895.1 Chrysanthemum seticuspe
CAAGGGTGTCTTGTACAGTATTTTAGGGTTCCAAACCCTATCTTACATCAAGATAAGTATTTATTTCATCAATTCAATTATGTCTTTGATTATTTGTGTGTATGCTTGCATGTTCTCCATGTCCGGCTAATTTATTTGTGTGTTTGCTTAGGGAGTATGAAACTTAATTATTAAATATTGATTGGTTGTTTCTTATCTTAGTTGATTAATGATCTAGTAATGCGATAGGTCATTCGTTGTGTACTTAATGCTTGATTCATCTTTGTGAACCTTAGAATATAATTACCTGAGTAGTTGTAAGCTAAACCATCCAAATAGTGCCTTAGAGTAAGAGTTTATTATCCCTAGTGGGTTTTGTAGACGAGACCCTTTGGTAAGTTCAAAGAGTTAGGGAGAAACGCATACCCTACAACTTTAGACACACAACGCAACTAAGAATAAGGACGTGACAACTCAACCATCAATAGGAGATAATTAAGGAGTAGTAAAACCTAAGTAAACACATCTTTAAACTATCATACGAGCACACATTAATTAGACATAGACTACCACCACCTTAGTTTAGATAATTAGATAATAGTTGAGTAATCGGTAGAAGTACCAACCCCCTAAATCCAATACCCAAGATTCGTACTTTTCAATTTCCTAAAAAAGGATAAAAAAGATAAAAAATAATCTTCCTCAACCTTAACCTTAGCGTAGTAACTTCTCACTAGCATTCCTATTCCCCTAGAGAACGATATCAATACCCGTGGCTTACCCTAATACTACACTACAACGATTAGGTTCACTGCCTAGGGTGTTGAAAAACTTGCTCGACGAAAAGGAAGTTCCTTTGACCCCGAACGCGCTGCGTAAGCGTATCAATAGGATAACATGCAAGTACACAGATATTTTGAAACAGTTAAGAATTTATTTTCTCCCCCTCAACACTTGATCGTAAAAATATTGAATTTTGAAAGATTTGAGTGTTGACGGAAGAAATGTACTTGACATGTTTGAAGAAATATAGATAGAAGAATATTTTTGTTGTTTTATCTGATTTTCTATTTTTGTATTTTTATTTTTGAAAGAAATATTTACAAAAGAGATTTTGGTGTTTGACAGGTTTTTAAGACTGTTTTAAGAGGTCATCTAGTTCCTCTTGAGTCAAACACCGCATACCAATCCGGTGGACCAACTCATTAAACCTAGCGGGAGGCAAGGCTTTGGTGAGTAGATCTGCCAATTGGTATTCTGTACCCACGAAGTATAATTCAACTGTACCCTGTTCCACATGATCCTTGATGAAATGATAGCGAAGATCGATGTGCTTTGATTTCGAGTGCTGAAATGAGTTGCACGAGATCGCAATGGCACTCCGATTGTCGCAGTACATCGGGATTCTGTCAAATACGTAACCATAGTCTTTGAGTTGTGTTCTTATCCAGATGACTTGAGCACAACACGCGGACATGGCTACATATTCTGCTTCGGTTGATGACAGCGATGTACAATCCTGCTTCTTCGATTGCCAGGACACCAGTTTATCACCAAGAAATTGTAGTGCTCCTGAAGTACTTTTCCGTGAATCTAAGCATCCTGCGTAGTCAGCGTCTGAAAAAGCGATTAGTTGAAAACCAGAATCCTTCGGATACCAGATCCCCAAGTTAATGGTTCCCTTGATGTATCTGAGGATTCTTTTAGCCTCAGAGAGGTGGGTTTCAGTTGGTCGCGACTGATAACGGGAGCAAAGATATACGGCAAAGACAATATCAGGTCTGCTAGCTGTTAGATACATGAGAGACCCAATAATACTACGGTATTTTGTGGGGTCGACAAGTTTCCCATGTAAATCAGCGTCTAGCTTCTTGGTATGAGTCATTGGTGTGGCATAAGTGTCACAGGTTTTCATTCCGAATTTGTTTAACAATTCAAGGGCATATTTGGACTGACTCAAGAAAATACCACGGGGTGATTGATGAACTTGTAGTCCTAGAAAGAACGTAAGTTCACCCACCATGGACATTTCAAAAATTTTCTTCATTAGTTTTGCAAAAGCGATTGAGTACTTTTTATGTGTAGACCCAAAAATGATGTCATCCACGTAAATTTGAACAATTAAGATATGTGCCCCGTGATATTGTATAAAAAGAGTAGGGTCGACCGAACCTTTGGTGAAATTATTAGCAATGAGGAAAGATGATAGCTTATCGTACCATGCCCGAGGAGCTTGTTTGAGACCATAAAGAGCTTTGTTCAGTTTGTAGACATGGTTCGGCAACTCAGGATCAACGAATCCTTCTGGTTGGCTGACATAAACCGTTTCTTTGAGTTGTCGGTTGAGAAACGCAGTTTTGACATCCATCTGAAAGACCGTCATATTCATATGAGCCGCGAACGCCAGAAATATCCGAACAGCCTCAAGACGAGCAACCAGAGCAAAAGATTCTTCAAAGTCTATTCCCTCTTCCTGACGATAACCCTTAGCAACTAGACGTGACTTGTTTCGGATTACGTTCCCTTCAGCATCCAATTTGTTTTTCCAAATCCATTTGAGACCAATGACGTAGACCCCTGTTGGTCTTTCAACCAGTTCCCATACTTCAAGACGTTTGAATTGGTTGAGTTCTTCTTGCATGGATTCAATCCAGTTGTCTTTTGTCATTGCGTCTTTAATGTTTTTAGGCTCAGATTGGCAGACAGTGAGTGCATAAATGCAATGTTCACCATATGTGTGAAGATGTTGTCTCGTAACGACTGGTTGATTCGGGTTGCCAATAATATTTGCCATAGGATGGTCTTTTGTCCATCGATGTGTAGAGGGTTGAGGTTGGTATACATTGTGCAGATTCTGAGGATTCAAATGGTTTGTTGATGATTCCGCGACATCAGGTGCAGCAGTGTCATTAGCAAACGGGTTAAAGAACGCATTTGGATCAAAATCTGCAGGTGGGGGTACTTCATTAAGAACATCATCAGCCGGTTCATCATTGTTAGAAGCTGTTTGTTCAACTGTTGTGGTGGAGTCAACTGGTGGTGCTTCTTCAACATTAGTTGTTGTAGCAGGTGTATCAGGTATAAGAGTATTATCAGGTTGTGCAGCGGAAACATCGGATACACCTGGAGCACGTTCTTCAATATCGTCACTGAACAGAGGAGCAAATAACCTTTCCATTTGTTGACGAGTGAGCTGGGGGCTTTGTTCAGCTGATGATGGGGGTTGAGGGAAGTTTAAGCGGTTATGACCGGGTTCCAAGCTGTTATACTCAGAAGCCATGTCCGTAAGTTCATCAAAATGAGCATGAATCATTTCCATAACCTGTTTTGTACGACGATTCCATATCCGGTAACCTTTAGAATTCTCACAATATCCAATAAAGACTCCAATGTCAGCTTTGGCTTTGAGCTTTCCAAAATCATCACGATCATTATTCGGATAGCAAAGGGATCCAAATACATGAAAGTGTTTGAGATTCGGTTTATGGTTGTGGACAAGCTAGAAAGGTGTTTTGTTGTGGCGTTTTGTGATCATAGAACGGTTTTGAGTATAGCATGCAGTAGATACAGCTTCTGCCCACAAGTAATCTGGAAGTTTAGCATTGATTAACATTGTTCTTGCAGCTTCCACTAACGTTCGGTTTCGTCTTTCAACAACTCTGTTTTGTTCTGGTGTACGTGCAATAGATGTTTGATGCTGAATTCCCACTTTCTCATAAAATTCATGAAGGGTTTGGTTAACAAATTCAGTTCCTTTGTCTGTTCTGATTAGTCTGACGGTGTTGCGGAGCTGAACCTGTATTTTTGTGAGAAAGGTGATGATCATCTTTGGAGCTTGGTCTTTGCTTCGAAGAAAGTAGACCCAAGTCCAGTGTGAGTAGTCATCAACTATTACCAAGATGTAGCGTTTGCCATTAATCGTTTGCACACGCATTGGGCCACATAAATCCATGTGAAGAAGATGAAGCACATGCTGAGTGTTGTGTTCCACCTTTGAAGGAAAATGAGCACGAGTGCTTTTACCTTGTTCACAGGCTGAGCAAAGGTGATCTTTAGAATACCGGAATCGTGGGAGACCTTTAACTAATTTGTGTCGAGCAAGATTGGTTATAGTTTGAAAGTTTAAATGTGAGAGACGACGGTGCCATAGCCAAGATTTTGTTGATGTTGCCTTTGAAAGTAAGCAGATGGGAGATTAAGCAACCATGTCTTGCATAGAGATAGTATAGAGACTAGAATTACTCGAGCCATACATAAGATCGTTCCCTTGTAGATCACGAATGAAACAAGATTTCTCCCTGAAAGCAACCTCCAAATCTCCATCACAGAACTGACCTACTGAAAATAGATTGTGACCGAGGCCTTCCACATAATAAACCCTGCTAATTTCAATGTTCCCATTGATATAGTCTCCGTAGCCCATGATAGCTGCGAAGTGATCATTCCCGAATCTGACAGTGCCAATGAACTTTGCAATAAAGTTTGATAACAGTTTAAGGTTGCCTGTCATGTGTCGGGAACATCCGCTATCAACAATCCAGAGAATGATCTGTATCACCTGCATTACACACAGACGACACAGATGGAATAGAAGTAGATGTGGAACCCGAAATGTTAGAGGGTTTCGGAGCAGTGATAGTAGACATACACACATCAATAACTTTAGGCATCCATTTAAATCCTAGTGTGTTATATATCCATTTCTGCCATCTCCAACTAGTATTTGCTTTAGTCTTAGTGAATGCACTAGGTGGTACTACATTCTTAGGAGGTGAAACTGGAGCTACTGGGACAGCAATGCTTGCCTTAGAATCTAAAGAAGGCGGTCTACCAAGCACAGACTTAGAATGATTAGTGGGCTTAGAGGTATTCCGATTCTTAGGATTCCGTAAACGAGAGATGATAGCTTTAGCAACACATTTGTCATGACAATCAGAATTCATACTTTTACGACAAATAACACAAGGTGCATCAGACTGAATATCAAAAGTACTTAAAGGTTTAGCATTCGTTACATCACTATTTCTATTACATTTGCCAGACGCAATGTCTATAGTGGAAGAAACATGAGTCTTATTCATAGTCCTAGGGTGTTCTTCTACTTTAGCATTCCTTATTGATCTTTTCTTAGGTCGCAACTTCTTATTCTTCGATGTAGTGCTCCTAGGCTGTGAAGTGTGGACGTTTGGAAAAGACGCAACTATTCCTGTTTCAGTATAAGGAAGCACGTTAGCAACTTGTGTTTTGGCAGTAGGGATTCTAGGTTTATGATTACTAAGTGTTACTGGTGCTATTCTCTTAATCACGGTAGGCGGAAGTAGTTCATACTTTCCTAACATTTCTCTTAATTTAAAGATAGTGTGAATCAAATCTTGATTTTCAAAACGAATATTACCAGCAAAATGCATGACTTCTCTAGTGTGTGAAAGATAGTGATCAAGTTCGTTTGAAGCTTCATGACGAGTCTTATTGAGTAAATCAAATATGACACCATATTCATGTTTAACTTTTACAAGTTCTTGTTCATATTTTGAGATTTGACTTTTCAAAGACACGTTTTGATCATCCAGTTGCTCAATTTTAGGATCAGAAGATTTTGCACGCAACTGAGTGATTTTGTTTTGAAAAACAAGTTGTTGATTGTGAATATCTTTTTGACACCAATTAAGTCGACGTTTTGCATTGGAAAGTTCATTAAGCAATCGTTCATTTTCAGCTTTTAAAGACTCGATCTGAAGCACATTATCAGTATTCTCAACAGTTACCACAGGGTCAACAGTATCAGCAGAGATATAATCAGATGCATATGGCACAAAATTCAATAACACAACATTATGGATATCAGCACAGATAACATCATTCAAGAGTCGATCAACATATTTTCTTAACATTTTCTTTTTACGTTTAGTATTAGAAATAGATGTTTCTGTTTTCTCGAAAATGACCTTCATCACTCCAAGTTCCTTATGAAAGTCCCGTTCCCAAGACAATGCACAATTTTTCAAATTTTTAACATTTGGTAAAAGATTTTTCTGAAAAATGTCTCTTTGTTCTCGCGCCAGAGGCGATTGAAAGTGTTGAACTTTGATTTCAGAATGATATTCTATCTCATGTTCTAAAGTTTTGAGGTCAGCCATGAAAATGTCAAAATATCTAAGAATTTTGCGATTTTCAGGTTTTGAGTTTACTTCACTGATGGAAGGTAAAGGACCATAAATTTGTGCATAATCTGGTTGGGGATTAACATTAGAAGACTCAGACGTTTTTATGATAATCCTTGGTGTGTTAGAAGAATCTGTTGGTGTGACGAAAGTGACCGGTTTTGAATAACTAAAAGGTTTGTTGTAAACAACAGTTTTTAATTTTGATCGACTCTCGTCTTCAGCATCTAATTCCTCTTGACGATGATATTCAACAACACTCATAACAGATTTATCAATTTTATATTCTGCACTGGAAACTTCAGGATTTGGTTTGAATGCTTTGGTTGAAAGCTTAGGTTTGTAATCAGCAAGATTCAGTCCATATCCATTTGGATTGGGTTTTAATGTAAACTTTTCAATAGCAGTTACTGACTCACCATGTGTTGGGAATTATGTGAAGTATGGATTATGCTGAAGTTACTGCTGAATGGATTCTACTGAAGTGTATGGATTCTGCCGAAGACATAATCATGCTGAAGTTATATAGTTATTAGTTGTTTCTGCGGAGATAGTATTCCGCATATTCTATAGTTGTTAGGATATACATGAGCTTTATTAGGAAGTGATTGTGTATATCTTATTTAGTTTTACGTTTCTTTGTGAACAAGTTAGGGTTCCTTGTCTATAAAAGGAACACAATTGAATGAGTTATGTATTATTAGACGGTTTACAAGTTATTAATATAACGATCCATAGAGGATCAAAGAGTTCTTAGTTATCTGTGCTTTATACTTGTGTTTATATTCCGCTAAAGAATACAAGTTGTAGAGATTTTCTTTTAGTTTGTTTGTGATTACATAAGCAATACTAACGATCTACGAAGCTCAAGATCTATCAAGGTCTGTCTAGTTTCAACAAGTGGTATCAGAGCCTCATGAGAGTCTCTACGATACTAAGAACAGGTTTTTCTAAACACCCTTACAACCAAAACAAAAATCACCATGCCTGGATCAGACGTTGATATCGAAATCACCAACAACCAAAACTCCACACAAATGCAACAACTAAGTCTCTCGAACAGTAATGCTAAGTTTCCTTATCTTAAAAGGGAGGAATATGATCTTTGGGCGATGAAGATGCAAAACTGGATCTCCAACACTGATTGGAATCTATGGGAGATAGTTAAGAAGGGAAACAGCTTGAAGAGAACTACCAATGATGCTGATGGCAATCTTACTTTTGTTCCTCCCAAATCTGCTGAAGAAATACTGGCGGTTCAGAAAGAAACCAAAGTTAAGACAATTCTTCTTCAATCTATTCCTGAGGATCACTTGAGTGATTTTCACTTCATGAATGATGCTAAGGACATATGGTTAGCAATCAAGGCGAAGTTCGGTGGGAATGAGGAGTCTAGGAGAATGAGAAAGTCGATGTTGAGACAACAGTTTCAAGATTTTCAAATCTCTGAAGAGGAAGGAATTCACAAGGGCTATGACAAGTTTCACAAGATTTTAAGTCAGTTAAATCAGCTGCAGGCAAAGCCAGATAATGATGATTGTAATTCTAAGTTCTTGAGGTCTTTACCTCCATCCTGGATACAAGTAAGCATTGCTTTAAAAGCTAAAGGTGGTCTGGATATGCTTACTTTTGATGAGCTGTATAACAAACTTAAAGCTCTTGAACATGATGTGAGAAGTCTTTTTCGTTCATCATCTACTGCTAGTCACACAGCATTTGTAGGAGCCTCCACCCCAAAGATGAGTTATGGTCCAAGTCAAACTTACTCATCATCATCTTATACTACTCCTTCAACAAGCTCTCACTCTAAATCTAGTAGTATAATGAAAGATGTGCTTGGATCCTTCTTTGCTGACTATGATCCTCAGCAGGAACTTGCATATGAGGATTTAGATCAGGTTGACCCACTGGAGTTGGAGGAGATGAAGTTGAAGTGGCAAGTGGCTATGCTATCTATGGAAATCAAGAGGTTTGAGCGCAAAGCTGGGAGGAGGTTTGGCTTTCAGGGAAGAGATCCAGCAAGGTTTGACAAAAAGAAGGTCAAGTGTTTTACATGTCAACAGATGGGTCACTTCTCCAGAGAGTGCAAGGATAGGAAAGCTGGTGATGAGGTGAGATACTCTTCCTATCAGCAGAATCAGAGGGAAGCTGAAAACTCGAAGCCTGGATCGTCAGCTGCTCTAGTTACTATGGATGCTAATGTAGACTGGAAGCTGCATGATCAAGAGAATGATGACAGTTCTGGTGCTAGATATTTGGTTGCTGGCTAGCTGTACTTCAGAGGATAGGCATGATCAGATTGCCTTGATGGGCATCTCTCAGGTACAAAACTGTTTGTTTGGTTGTAGTGAGCGTTATAATGAACTCAAAGAAGCTTATGATATTTTGAAACCTAAATACAATGAATGCTATGTGGAAGTTGAAGCTTATAAACAGGCTTTAAAAACACTAGAAAGACAAAAGGTATGGTTTCAGAAGAATCAAATAGCTTATGATGAGAAGATAGGTGTATTAGAAAGGGATCTCGAATGTTCTAAAAATGAGTTAAAAAGGTCTGAGAAGTTAAGAGCAGATGTTGTGTCAGAAAATTTAGAGCTAAAAGAAAAATTAGATAGAGAAATAGCTAGACATAATTCTTGGCTAAAATCTGGTCTAAATCTAGCTAAAGAGCTCTACTCTAGTCAAACTCCAAATACTTCTATAGGTTTAGGCTTTAAGAAGTATGTAGGGTTAGAAGCTAGGGATGACACACGCAAATCTACACCGGCAGGCCTAGCTAATTTTGTGAAAGAAGGTGACCTACATGCTGTACGTGGTTCTATTAGAGGTATACCTATGCCTGTTGACCTTTCCCTTACTGTTGACTTTGATGGATCACATCATCTGTATGGCAAAAAGTCAAAAGACTTGCCAGACCCTGATACTTCTTCTAATGACTTTGTCTCTTGTGTTAACAGTGACAAGTCCTCCGACCAAGGGTCTACAGAGTGTGATTCAAATGACAAGTCTGACCTTCCCAAGTCTTCACCCCTGCCTACACTCAAGACTACCAATAAGCATGTCAGAGTTGCTGCCAAGGAATGCACTTCCAAGACAGTTGCCTCTGAAGACTTGCTTTTTAATTCTTTGCATAATAATTCTATTAAAAACAATTCTTTTCATGGTTTTGGTTTGAATACTTCTGCTTGTAATAGAACATCTTTTGATTTGAATAAATCTTCTAAACAGAAGACATGTTTTGTGTGTGGAAGTAAATTTCATTTAATTAAGGATTGTGGTTATCATGAGCAAAGGATGGGTAGGTGTGATGATTCTAGGAAATCTAGACCAATGTGGCATAATGTTCATAGTATACCATCTTATGTTCCACAAGCTACTTATACCAATTCTCCTTATTATTGGAGAAGTTCAGTTGCTAGACCATTTGTTCAACCCACAAGTTCATATTTTAATAATGGTTATTGGCCTGGATATGGTGACTCAATGAATGCTGGGAAAGGGAATTGGGATACTGCTGTCAAGTCCTCAGCAGGTTGTTCTTGGAAAACAAAGGGACCCAAATTTCAATGGAAACCCAAGAACAATAGTGGATCTTATTCATCTGCATGGCATCACTCATATGATCCACAAGGCAGGTTCAAGTCAGCAATGACTTGAGCCTCAATAGTGTACTAATATTTTGTATATTTTTGTTGTTGTTGTAGGATCATCCTCTTAAGCATAAAGATGTTGGCATTGTTGATAGTGGTTGTTCAAGAAGTATGTCAGGAAATAGGGATATGATGCATAACTTTGTACCAATTGAAGGAGGAGGCAATGTAACCTTTGGAGGAAGTGATGGAAGAATTACTGGGAAAGGGACCATCAAAACACCTCAACTGGACTTTGAGAATGTGTACTATGTCAAGGAACTCCAACACTTCAATTTGTTCTCAGTCTCACAAATCTGTGACACCAAGAACAAAGTACTCTTCACAGAGGATGAATGTCTTGTGCTATCTAAAGACTTCAAACTCCCAGAAGAAACTTCAATTCTGCTGAAAGTTCCTCGAAATCACAATCTTTATACATTCAACTTAACTGATGTTAAACCAGAAGGTGACTTAACTTGTTTGGTGGCTAAAGCATCCTTGGATGAGTCTACCAAATGGCATAGGAGGATGGCCCATGTCAACTTTAAGACCATAAACAAGCTCTCGAAACTAGGTCTTGTTGAAGGTCTTCCTTCCAAAGTCTTCACAAATGATCATAACTGTGTTGCCTGCAACAAAGGAAAGCAACACAGAGCCTCATACAAAGTTGTTACTGCTGTGAGCATTATTTCTGAACCTCTTCAGCTGCTTCATATGGATCTGTTTGGTCCAACTCAAATTAGAAACTTTGATCAAAAGTATTTTTGTCTGGTTATCACTGATGGTTATAGCAAATTTTGTTGGGTATTCTTTCTAAGGACCAAAGATGAAACATCTCCAGTGTTGAAAGACTTCATTACCCTTATTGAAAATCAGTTGAACAAAAAGGTTAAAGGAATTCGGTGTGATAATGGGACAGAGTTCAAGAATGCTATACTTATAGAACTCTGTAGGTCAAAAGGGATAAAAAGGGACTATAGCCCTCTAAGAACTCCACAACAAAATGGGGTGGCAGAAAGAAAAAATAGGACCTTAATAGAAGCTGCAAGATCAATGCTGGCAGACTCTAAGCTACCCACCATGTTTTGGACTGAAGCTGTTGGCACAGCTTGTTATGTACTGAATAGGGTGTCCATTACTAGACCTCACTTCAAAACACCATATGAACTTCTCTATGGAAAAGTTCCTGCTATTCATTACCTTAAACCTTTTGGTTGTCAAGTGACCATTCTGAATACAAGTGATCCACTGGGCAAATTTGATGAGAAAGCTGATGATGGTTATATTGTGGGATATTCTGCTCATAGTAAGGCTTACAGGGTTTACAATTTATCTGCTAAGAAGATTGAGGAGACTTTGAACCTGAGGTTTCTAGAAGACAAGCCAAATGTTCAAGGACAGGGTCATGTTTGGTCTTTTGATCTTGATTACTTAACTGATTATTTGGGTTACTCTAGACATATGGCTAACCAACATACAGGTACTCAAGAGTCTCCAACTAACAGTGCAGGTACTATGGATGTTGATTCTGACAGTGAGTTTGAAGATGATGAACAACCCATTGTCGTGCCTTCTTTCTCCCCTAAAAATTTTGTGAGTGACACTTCTGCCGATATTACTGATGAGAGTGAAGATGACTCACAATATGCTGAGGACCTTGCTAGACTGAAGAAACAAGAGTATGCAGCTAATCTAGATGCTGAGAGGAATGCTAAGGAGAGTGCAAGTGAAGCAATCAGTGGAAACAACAATTCTGCTGAAAGTGACCCTGTTTCTCCTAACATCACCAAATCTGCTGAAAGACATGCTGTTTCTACTCCTATTTCTACTAGAGTGTCTACAGACTTTGGAGAGCCTTATACACGTTTTCCAACACCTTCAGATCTTGGTCATCATCAACCCAAAGCTGCCATCTTCCCCTCACCTTCCTATGACACTGATTTTGAACCTACTGTGACTAATCTTGATACCTCCATTGATGTCAACACCACTGCTACTAAAAGGATCAACAATACTCATCCACAGTCAAATATTATTGGTGATCCTAATGCACCTGTTAGAACTAGGGGTTCTGTGACAAGTTCTAAATATGGTCAAGTGGCTTTTATCTCTTATGTCTCAAATCAGCAAAGAGACAATCACACAGACTATGAACATTGTCTGTTTGCTTGTTTTCTCTCACAAGTGGAACCAACCAGTGTTACTCAGGCTCTTGATGACTCAAGTTGGCTTGAGGCAATGCAAGAAGAGATGCAACAATTTCAAAACCAGCAAGTTTGGATCTTGGTACCACTACCTGATGGCAAGTATGCAATTGGGACTAAATGGATTCTGAAGAATAAGAGAGATGCAAAGGGTGTTGTCATTAAAAACAAAGCGATATTGGTAGCTCAGGGGTATAGACAAGAGGAGGGGATTGACTATGATGAGGTGTTTGCACCTGTGGCTAGAGTTGAAGCCATACGGATATTCTTGGCTTATGCATCTTACATGGGATTTCTGGTGTATCAGATGGATGTTAAAGGTGCTTTTCTGTATGGTGAAAGAGAAGAGGAGGTTTATGTCACTCAACCTAAAGGATTTGAAGACCCAAATCATCCTAATCATGTTTACAAGGTAGTCAAAGCTCTCTATGGACTACATCAGGCACCCAGAGCTTGGTATGCTAGGCTTTCATCATTTCTGCTGAAGCATGGTTATCGCAGAGGTGCTATTGATAAGACACTTTTCCTTAAGAAGAATTCCACAGATATTATTCTTGTGCAAGTGTATGTGGATGACATTATTTTTGGATCCACAAAGGAAGCTTGGTGCAAGGAGTTTGAGGAACTTATGAAAGGAGAGTTTCAGATGAGTGCTATGGGGGAGTTGACTTTCTTCTTGGGTCTCCAAGTTCAGCAAAAACCTGATGGTATCTTTATCAGTCAGGACAAATATGTGAGAGACATATTAAAGAAATTTGGTATGGAGAGTGTCAGGACTGCCACTACACCTTATGAAGCTCCAAAGACAAAGAACAACAATGAAGTAGATCCACCAGTGAATGTTCATTTATACAGATCTATGATTGGCTCTTTGATGTATCTAACAGCTTCAAGGCCTGATATTACTTTTGCTGTGAGTGTTTGTTCTCGACATCAAGTTACTCCAATTACTTCCCATCTCAATGCTGTTAAGAAGATCTTTAAGTACCTCAAAGGTCAACTTCATCTAGGCCTTTGGTACCCAAAAGAGTCTCCATTTAAACTGGAATCATATAGTGATAGTGACTATGCTGGTGCTAATCTGGATAGGAGGTTGATGAGTGTCTAAATACTCATCATTTTTGTACCATTTAAACTGCAAAAACATCTGAAAACACTCAGAAATGCATCAAAATTATAAAAATATCACAAATAAGTGTTTTATGTGTTTTAAATGCAAAAATATCAAAATCTGGTGAAAAACGTATCAAGTTTGCATAATTGGCAGTTTTAGTCCCCTGAGTTTCAAAAGTTGTCAAAAACAGTCCCTGGTAAAACCAAATAAAGAGAAATATCATTTTAAGTCCCTAGGGATTCTTAAGTTGTCAAAACTGGTCCTTGAGATTTAAATTTACAAAATTACAACTTAGGTCCTTTAACTTTCAATAATTACAACTTACGTCCCTTAACTTTCAAAAATGACAAGTTAGGTCCCTAAACTTTCAAAGATTGTCAAGTTTGGCCCTTGGGTTATAAAATCAGAAATTGGCAGGATTGGTCCTTCAAAAATCAGAAATTGCAAACAAGTCCTTGTCATTAATATTAAACCCTTCCAAAGCCTTGTCAAAACAGATTTGGACCCCTGCCACTTAACCATTTGACCCCCCTGTCAAAACCTTTTTTGGACCTCTGGTCAAACCAAAGTCAAACACCCAGTTGCCCGCCCACCTTATCCTTCTTCCCCACAAGTTGCCCTGCAAACTCAGGCACTCTCCCATCACCTTTCCACCCCCCTCATCATCATACTCACCAACTTTACCCACCACAATAAATGCCACCCCCCCCCTAGTGCTATATCAGAGCCCAACTCTCAAAACTAGATTTCCCGCCAAAAAAGATTCAAGGGCCAAGATCATTTCTAGCCATCCAATGGCTCCAATTATTGCTGGGAATCACTCAGAGGAGAGAGAGAAGCCAAATGGGTGTATAAAAGAGAGATGAAGAAGCAAGTTAGAGGCACTAGTTAGCTTTTTAAATTTATGTATGTCGTTTTATCTTCAAATGTCTTAATTAGCTCTTAAATTTGTAATCTCAAGCTTTATGATACTTAAACTAAGTTGTTTAGTTATTTTAATTCATCTTGAACCTTAAATCAAAGTTTCAATTTAGTTTCATAAGTTCTGGTTTACTGTTGCAAAATCCAATGTCTAACTCTTATGTTTAAGCTTCAATAAGCTTCATTTAAACTCAAACAGGCTTATTTAAGCTCTATATAGCTTTTTGTAAGCTTGGGAAAACAGTTTCAATCAAGTTTCATTGTGGTCAACAAAAGTCAACTGAGAAGAAGAATTTGGTTAAACAGGCATGGAAATGGTTACAGGTTGATGCAGAGCTGGTATTTGGATTGGAATTAGCTTAGAATAGTATTGTATGGGTTCTGTGTAAGCTGCAATATAGGCTGGACCTTTGTGAGCTTCTTGTTCTCATTTTCACTTTTAATGCAGTTTAATATTGTGCTCATACTTGAATTTGTGGTCATCAAATAGTTTAAACATGTTTAATTAATGGTAATTAGGGTGTTAGAGTTAGTTTAATGGGTAGGATGAGTTAAATCAGTGTTTAGCTTAGTTTTGATTATAAAACAGTTTATAAAGGTGTGTTTGGATCTATGGCTTAAACTGTCTTAGAGGCCTAGTCAGTGGTAGACTCTTGTTGTACTATGCTTGCTTAGTTCATTTAAACTCATTTCAGTCTTAAAATTGTGCCTGCAACTCTCAAAAGTCAAATTTCCTTTAATCTGTCTTATAATACTCAACTGTTGTGATTTTGGATAATCAAATTCTTGTTTTGTGCTTGAACTTCATAGAGATAACTTGCATTAGTGTCATTTCATCATAATATAACATAATCAGTCCTCAAATTGGTTTCAAATTTCATTTTGGTCAAATCTTCACCACTGTTGTCAAAAGTCAAATTGGCAAAGTCTGTTTTGAGCCCAATTGCAAGGAATTTTCATGAGTTCATTTTTGAGCCACATCAAGTGAAATTTGTGGCTTCATAAACTTCAGCTGGTATAATTTCTTATTAGCATTTTTGAAGAATTTTATCAAATTTTTATAAGCTCCATTTGAGCTTATCAAACAGGTCCTAGTTGCCCTGCTCACAACTCTCAGTTTAAACTGAGTTTTCTCAACCTTGTGCAGCCCTTGCACAGGGCTCATAAGAGCTTCTCAAAGCCTGGTTTTTGGTTTACATGTTCCCACCCAGGTCTTGTTTAAGGTCCATTGCTTGGTGTTTGATTTCTAGCTTATTTGAGTGCTTATTCTTTTGCTACAAGTAGCCCCCCAGAAACTGTTTTAGCTTATAAGCTCAAATCATCAAATCTGATCAATCTTGTAATTCAGAGGATATGGCTTGTTGTTTTTAGTTGCATTTTGGTAATTTTATCATTTTATAACTTTTGTATTAAGTTGGTGCTTATTGGGTGTCATTTGGCTTATTGCAAGTGCTTATTCATAAGCACATTCCAAAGCAGTCCCATTTTCTTGTAAACAGGCACTTGTTTTTCCATTTTTCCTAGATTCAGTACATTATTTTAAGCTTATCTTGAATTTTTCAGATTTTTCTAAGTTTGTTTGCTATTTTTCTGCATTTAAATCAATTTTTAGCACTTTTTAATTAGCTTTTAATCCAAAAAATTAAGAAAAGTCTCAAAAAAATAATTTTTCATTTTTCTTAAGTTTAGATAAATATAAAAAGCCAAAAAATATTTTTCTAGATTTTTTTTTAGTTAAATTTGTATTTTTAAGTAATTTAAGTAGTTTTAAATAGTTTTTAATTCATAAAAAATCCAAAAATAATCAGAAAAATACAAAAATAGTTTTGAAAACTCTCTTTTGATATTTTAGATTTTTCTAAGTCATAATTTTATTTTTCTAGCTTTATTTCATAATTTCTTGTATTTTAGGTTATTATTTAATAGTTAGAAATAGTTTTTAATTAATAATAATTAATTAAATAGTTATAAAAATAATTTTCTTTTTCTAGTAATTTTCTTTTATCATTAGGTTTATAAAAATATCATTTTCATATTTTTAGGGTTAATATTGTGTAAGTTTTACGTTTTCATTTGTATGTAACGTAGTTTTAAATTAAGTTTTATAAAAACATAAAAACAAAAACATCATTTTAAATATAGTGATAGCGTTTATTTAATATTTTTATCTTTTTAAATTTTCTTTCATTTGTATTTAAGCCGTTGTAATTTATACACTTTCTCTGTAGTTATAATCAATCAAATCTCTGTATCTGTTCAAATCTTCTCGATCACTAAACGTTTGACTATTCTCGCACGGCTCGTTGGGACATAACGACCTGGGGAAACACTATACTCTCCTGGACTTCATTGCATTTGTTTTCAGACTGTTTTAAGTTTGTTACAGTTGGCCATTCACAAGTGGCTAGCTTGCGTGATTAAACTTGACGGTTTGGAGCGAATCAAATTTTGGCGCCGCTGCCGGGGAGCTGTGCTAATTATCTCATGTTTAGCAGGTTAGTGATTTGAATAATCACTCCTTGTTCATACCATCTATCTATATCTATATATATTTACTTATAAAAAAATCCAAAAACCCAAAAACAGCCAAAAACGTATAAAACACAAAAATATTTTGCTTTTGTTTCTATATATGTATCAAAGATATAAATACAAAAAGATTTGTCGTTTTCTGAGTTTAATAAAAACAACATAAAAGATTACCACCGCAAACCAAGGCAGTGTACTACCTAACTGGGGGTACGACCATAATAAGTTCCCGAACCAAAGATTAAAACTTGTCTTTGTGTCCTTGATAGTGGTGTACCTTTTTCAAAGAAGCCATTCATCTTGTGATTATTGGGTTAAGTTCACTGTTGTTTTGCCTCGATCTTGTTTTAATTGGATTTGTTGTTATATCTACTTGTCAGAACCAAAAAACCTAAAAAGATTCTCCTTACCCCATTTTCACCAATTTCATAATTCCTTTCCGTAACTCTGAGATCTCTTAGAGTTAACTCTAGTGCATGCGCACTCGTTCTTCTAGATCATTGAGTCATTTTCGTGATCTAGCAGAAATTCCTAGAAGACGTTCTCGTAGACGTGCTGCCCAAATAGTCGAACCCGAGATTCGTACTATTTCAAACAACAATATGGCAGACGAACGCACTATGGCGGAAATGCTCCAGGCACCCACCGAGGGTTATGGAGATGCCATCATTCTACCAGTAATCAACTCTGATCACTTTGAATTGAAGACACATTTGCTTACTACCGTAGAGGTATTGGGAGCCACCCACGGACCTCGTAAAGGCGGTATCACGCAAGCAGACGGTATAACAACAAACTTTATCATGCTTAGAGCCCAAGCTGATAAACCCGTCGTGCAGATGCTCTTGCAGAAGATCCTTAAAGACGATCTAGTGCTTTTACTGAGTTACTAGATCTTCTTGCTCACGCGTACGTGATCTCAATTGAGATTCTCTAGAGTCTCAATGCCTTTCCTTAATACTTTAACCACTTTTACCCCATTCCTCTTAGAAAAATCCAAAAAACCAAGACTGTTCATCTATATTGTTGTTTAGGTTAATTTTGTTCTAGCTCCGTTTTGTTGTCACTTGAATTGGGTTATTAGTGT
>BPTQ01000001.1:156535138-156739382 GCA_019973895.1 Chrysanthemum seticuspe
AACAAAGTCAATACTCCAAACACTCCTGCTTCTTCATCCAATAACTCTTCTGAGTTAGCTGCTCCGATAGCAGCTCTAACGGATGTCATCCGTTGTATGATGAAAGATGTAAAGGAAATCAAAAGTGAGATTCATAAGCCGGAACCAATCAAAGCCGTAAACAAGGTGTGTGAAACTTGTAGTGGTCCGCATGCGTATTATGATTGTCAAGCAACCGATGCTTCCTTTTACCAAGCTCCCGTAGCTTCGGTAAACCACAATCAATACCGACCACAGGCTGATCCTCACTACCGTGCACCTAGCGGTATGACACCACCTGGTTTTCCTCCTGTGCAAAACCATGGCAATCAAAATCGCTTTGTTCCGAATCAAGGACAAAATTTCAATAACTCTCAAAATTTCAATCAAAACCGGAACAATTTCAACCCACCATATCAAGCTCCAAATCATCAAAGTTATCAACAACCTTCTCAAGCTCCCATGCCAAATGACTTCATGAAAATTACTGAGTCAAACATGCGTTCAATGCAAACTCAGATCAATAACATGAGGGTTGAGCTAAAGAAGGAAATTGATACCACAATGTCTCGGCAGACAAATGAGTTGAAGAATATGATGAGCAGTTTCATGAACATGAATATGAACCAAGCTTCATCATCTTCTGGAGGACTCCCAAGCAATACAATTACCAATCCAAATGCCGAGTTGAAAGCCGTCACCACTCGTAGTGGTAAGACGCACAATGGACCTTCGACTCCAATGCCTCCTCCACCAGGAGCAGTAAGTCAAGTTACCAAGGATACAACGGACAAGGTGCAATTCTCAAGCCCACGAAGTACCGCACACGTCCCACCTTCGGTAGTCCAAGCTTTAAATCCGGAACCCGAAGTTCCGAAGACAAATTCTGAGCCCGAAATGACTTCCGTCCCGGCTCAAAAGTCTAGTCAGCTTCCTTACCCATCAAGAATGAATGATGAGAAGCTCAAAGACAAAAACAAAGAGCAAATGGAAAAAATTTTCCAAATATTCAATGAGCTACACTTTGATATAAGCTTCGTTGATGCTCTCGTTCTAATGCCTAAGTTTGCATCCACGCTTAAAGGCTTACTGACCAACAAAGATAAGCTATCAGAGATGGCTAAAACCCCTCTAAATGAGCAATGCTCAGCGGTCCTTCTCAAGAAGCTTCCCAAAAAGCTTGAAGACCCGGGCAGATTTCTAATCCCGTGTGATTTCTTGGGGATGGTTCAATGCTCCGCCTTGGCCGATCTTGGCGCTAGCATTAACCTTATGCCACTCTCAGTATGGAAGAAACTATCTCTTCCTAAACTTTCATCCACTTGTATGACACTCGAGCTAGCGGACCGTACCATAACTCGTCCACTTGGGATAGCCGAGGATGTTGTGATGAAAGTGGGAAACTTTCACTTTCCTACTGACTTTGTTGTAGTAGACTTCGATGCAGATCCTAGAGTTCCCCTCATCTTAGGGAGAGCTTTCTTGAGAACGAGTCGTGCTCTGATTGATGTGTTTTCTGAAGAGTTGACCATACGGGTTGACAATGAAGAGCTCACGTTAAATATCAACCAGAACTCCAAACCTCTGTACAAACAGAGTGTTGCCACAATTGATCAAAAATCTGAAAGATTCAATGCAACACTCTCAAATTTCATGGTTAAGAGGAGTTTTCAAAAACGTGTTGAGCTCAAAGCTTTGAAAATCAACCCTGGTTCAAACAAATGGTTTGAAAGTTGTACCAGGGAAGTCAAGAGTATTCTTGATGATGATGATGATCTAGATTCGGAGACTTCATCGGAAGTGGTGGAAATTGCTAGCTCTAAGAGCACACCACTTGTCCCACCTCCGGAATCAGTTTGTCGCATCGAGTTTGTTAACTCTGTGGATGAAACCAAACTCTCTTCTGTTTCATCTGAATTGGATGATGATTGTGATCCAATGGGAGACATTCTTCCCATTGATGAATTGCTCAAAAATGATCCATCATCTTCTAGTCTTATTCCCGACTCTTCCATTCCTTCTCTCACTCCTGATGAGGAAGATGACAACTTTTGGAATGAAGTCGATGCATTTCTTAGTGATGAGTCAATTCCAACAGGAATTGATAATACTTACTTTGATTCGGAGGGGGACATCCTTTTTCTAGAAAATCTGTTGATTGAAGAACCATTTCCCACCCTCCCTCCCGGACATCTTATTGACAATCGCCATATAAGCTTCAAGTTTAAGCTTAAAAGTGTCAAAAATGGTGATTTGCTTCTTTCTGATGAGGAATGGACTTGCATTCTCATGCACATCTTTATTCCATTCTTCACAGATGGTGTGGTTGCTCTTTCCCTTTTCTCTTTCGGGAATGAGGACACCATCTTTGACCCCGGTATCATTCTTTATAGTTTTTACTATTAACAATACCGCGGTTGTATCTCGTCGGGGTGGAACTTTCTGATGTTCATATGTTTATTAACATTGTGAACGAAAGTCCGATCGAGATTGGTTTTCCACGTTACTTTCCCCATGAACAAATTAATTCGGGGTCGAGTCAAGCTAGCGACTCGGTAATCAAAAACAGTAGCTAAACATGGGTTTTCACCCGCGTGTACCACCCTAGTGTGGGGGAGTTGCCCACATGTTGTGTATATAAGAGTTTCAAAAAAAAAAAAAAAAAAATCTTGCTAAATAATGGCCGTAGTATTTCCCTTTTACGTTCTTTGTTTCGGCATAACCGCCGGTACTTTGAATATTGAGGGCAATATTCATTTCTAAGTGTGGGGGGGAATTCTCACGAATTTTATCATGTAATTATACCGCCTAATTCCCCCGTTTTTGGCCAAAAATTTTTTTGGAGTAAGTGTTTTACACTGACTCATCTTATGGTTATCAGTCCGCCTTGTCTAATAAACAAAAGGATTGGCTAATCCATGAGCAAACGGCTCTTGGTAAAGATATCTCAAATCCGTTTATGGCTTGCAATTTGCCCAAAATTGTATGGTATTCAGCTCACCATATCCTTAAAAGTGAAGAGTTGGCTAGCCCGCAAGTTTATGGCTTGTGGTAAAGGCAGTGGAAAAACCATAATTGGTAATCAGCTCACCAAAGATAATATTGATAATTTATCTAAGAGTTGGCTAGTCCAGAAGCAAACGGCTTCTGGTAAAGACAAATCAAATCCGTTGAAAGCTGGTGATTTGCTCAAAATCATTTGGTTATCGGTGTACCAAGGTTCTTACTTGAACTGAAACATTTGGCTACTCCATAAGTAATGGCTTTTGGTAAAGAGATGAAATCCATTAATTTTTTTCAAAACATTGCTAGGGACTAGCAATATCTTAGTGTGGGGGATTGATGAGTGTCTAAATACTCATCATTTTTGTACCATTTAAACTGCAAAAACATCTGAAAACACTCAGAAATGCATCAAAATGATAAAAATATCACAAATAAGTGTTTTATGTGTTTTAAATGCAAAAATATCAAAATCTGGTGAAAAACGTATCAAGTTTGCATAATTGGCAGTTTTAGTCCCCCGAGTTTCAAAAGTTGTCAAAAACAGTCCCTGGTAAAACCAAATAAAGAGAAATATCATTTTAAGTCCCTAGGGATTCTTAAGTTGTCAAAACTGGTCCTTGAGATTTAAATTTACAAAATTACAACTTAGGTCCTTTAACTTTCAATAATTACAACTTAGGTCCCTTAACTTTCAAAAATGACAAGTTAGGTCCCTAAACTTTCAAAGATTGTCAAGTTTGGCCCTTGGGTTATAAAATCAGAAATTGGCAGGATTGGTCCTTCAAAAATCAAAAATTGCAAACAAGTCCTTGTCATTAATATTAAACCCTTCCAAAGCCTTGTCAAAACAGATTTGGACCCCTGCCACTTAACCATTTGACCCCCCTGTCAAAACCTTTTTTGGACCTCTGGTCAAACCAAAGTCAAACACCCAGTTGCCCGCCCACCTTATCCTTCTTCCCCACAAGTTGCCCTGCAAACTCAGGCACTCTCCCATCACCTTTCCACCCCCCTCATCATCATACTCACCAACTTTACCCACCACAATAAATGCCACCCCCCCCCCTAGTGCTATATCAGAGCCCAACTCTCAAAACTAGATTTCCCGCCAAAAAAGATTCAAGGGCCAAGATCATTTCTAGCCATCCAATGGCTCCAATTATTGATGGGAATCACTCAGAGGAGAGAGAGAAGCCAAATGGGTGTATAAAAGAGAGATGAAGAAGCAAGTTAGAGGCAGTAGTTAGCTTTTTAAATTTATGTATGTCGTTTTATCTTCAAATGTCTTAATTAGCTCTTAAATTTGTAATCTCAAGCTTTATGATACTTAAACTAAGTTGTTTAGTTATTTTAATTCATCTTGAACCTTAAATCAAAGTTTCAATTTAGTTTCATAAGTTCTGGTTTACTGTTGCAAAATCCAATGTCTAACTCTTATGTTTAAGCTTCAATAAGCTTCATTTAAACTCAAACAGGCTTATTTAAGCTCTATATAGCTTTTTGTAAGCTTGGGAAAACAGTTTCAATCAAGTTTCATTGTGGTCAACAAAAGTCAACTGAGAAGAAGAATTTGGTTAAACAGGCATGGAAATGGTTACAGGTTGATGCAGAGCTGGTATTTGGATTGGAATTAGCTTAGAATAGTAGTGTATGGGTTCTGTGTAAGCTGCAATATAGGCTGGACCTTTGTGAGCTTCTTGTTCTCATTTTCACTTTTAATGCAGTTTAATATTGTGCTCATACTTGAATTTGTGGTCATCAAATAGTTTAAACATGTTTAATTAATGGTAATTAGGGTGTTAGAGTTAGTTGAATGGGTAGGATGAGTTAAATCAGTGTTTAGCTTAGTTTTGATTATAAAACAGTTTATAAAGGTGTGTTTGGATCTATGGCTTACACTGTCTTAGAGGCCTAGTCAGTGGTAGACTCTTGTTGTACTATGCTTGCTTAGTTCATTTAAACTCATTTCAGTCTTAAAATTGTGCCTGCAACTCTCAAAAGTCAAATTTCCTTTAATCTGTCTTATAATACTCAACTGTTGTGATTTTGGATAATCAAATTCTTGTTTTGTGCTTGAACTTCATAGAGATAACTTGCATTAGTGTCATTTCATCATAATATAACATAATCAGTCCTCAAATTGGTTTCAAATTTCATTTTGGTCAAATCTTCACCACTGTTGTCAAAAGTCAAATTGGCAAAGTCTGTTTTGAGCCCAATTGCAAGGAATTTTCATGAGTTCATTTTTGAGCCACATCAAGTGAAATTTGTGGCTTCATAAACTTCAGCTGGTATCATTTCTTATTAGCATTTTTGAAGAATTTTATCAAATTTTTATAAGCTCCATTTGAGCTTATCAAACAGGTCCTAGTTGCCATGCTCACAACTCTCAGTTTAAACTGAGTTTTCTCAGCCTTGTGCAGCCCTTGCACAGGGCTCATAAGAGCTTCTCAAAGCCTGGTTTTTGGTTTACATGTTCCCACCCAGGTCTTGTTTAAGGTCCATTGCTTGGTGTTTGATTTCTAGCTTATTTGAGTGCTTATTCTTTTGCTACAAGTAGCCCCCCAGAAACTGTTTTAGCTTATAAGCTCAAATCATCAAATCTGATCAATCTTGTAATTCAGAGGATATGGCTTGTTGTTTTTAGTTGCATTTTGGTAATTTTATCATTTTATAACTTTTGTATTAAGTTGGTGCTTATTGGGTGTCATTTGGCTTATTGCAAGTGCTTATTCATAAGCACATTCCAAAGCAGTCCCATTTTCTTGTAAACAAGCACTTGTTTTTCCATTTTTCCTAGATTCAGTACATTATTTTAAGCTTATCTTGAATTTTTCAGATTTTTCTAAGTTTGTTTGCTATTTTTCTGCATTTAAATCAATTTTTAGCACTTTTTAATTAGCTTTTAATCCAAAAAATTAAGAAAAGTCTCAAAAAAATAATTTTTCATTTTCTTAAGTTTAGATAAATATAAAAAGCCAAAAAATATTTTTCCAGATTTTTTTTTAGTTAAATTTGTATTTTTAAGTAATTTAAGTAGTTTTAAATAGTTTTTAATTCATAACAAATCCAAAAATAATCAGAAAAATACAAAAATAGTTTTGAAAACTCTCTTTTGATATTTTATATTTTTTTAAGTCATAATTTTATTTTTCTAGCTTTATTTCATAATTTCTTGTATTTTAGGTTATTATTTAATAGTTAGAAATAGTTTTTAATTAATAATAATTAATTAAATAGTTATAAAAATAATTTTCTTTTTCTAGTAATTTTCTTTTATCATTAGGTTTATAAAAATATCATTTTCATATTTTTAGGGTTAATATTGTGTAAGTTTTACGTTTTCATTTGTACGTAACGTAGTTTTAAATTAAGTTTTATAAAAACATAAAAACAAAAACATCATTTTAAATATAGTGATAGCGTTTATTTAATATTTTTATCTTTTTAAATTTTCTTTAATTTGTATTTAAGCCGTTGTAATTTATACACTTTCTCTGTAGTTATAATCAATCAAATCTCTGTATCTGTTCAAATCTTCTCGATCACTAAACGTTTGACTATTCTCGCACGGCTCGTTGGGACATAACGACCTGGGGAAACACTATACTCTCCTGGACTTCATTGCATTTGTTTCCAGACTGTTTTAAGTTTGTTACAGTTGGTCATTCACAAGTGGCTAGCTTGCGTGATTAAACTTGACGGTTTGGAGCGAATCGGAGGTCCACCACTGGAGGTTGCCAATTCCTAGGAAAAAGATTGATTTCCTGGCAATGCAAGAAACAAACTATTGTGGCTACCTCATCTACTGAAGCAGAGTACGTTGCTGCTGCAAATTGCTGTGGACAGGTTCTTTGGATACAAAATCAATTGTTGGATTATGGGTATAACTTCATGAACACAACAATTTTTATTGATAATCAAAGTACCATATGCATTGTTAAAAATCCAGTTTTTCACAGTCGAACAAAACATATTGAAATCAGGCACCACTTTATAAGAGATGCATATGACAAACATTTGATAAAAGTGGTTAAAATTCACACTGATGATAATGTGGCAGATTTGTTAACAAAGGCTTTTGATGGACCAAGGTTTCAACACTTTGTGGTCCATATTGGTATGCTTAACCCTTAACTGCAAAGTTTAAGGGGAGGCATAGGCCTCAGGGGAGGCATATGCCTCAGGGGAGGATTTGTGTACACTTTGCATTTTTAGTATGTATATTGTAGTTTTCTGTGTATATTTTTATATTTTTGATATTCTTTGGTTTTCTAACACTAACCAGCTGATGTAATGATAGTTTTGTTTGTCTTTGTTTGGTTTGTGTGTTTCTCTGTTTGTTTTGTTTTGCAGATTGTTACTTATAGAAGTTGGAAGTTCCTCCAGATCCAGTTGGTAATGATAAGTTGCATGCTGAACAATGTGTTGGAATCATTAAGACTCAGCTTCTGCAACATAAAGCTTCATCTTGATTCTGGTTTTGTGTATAGTTTGTAATATATTTATTTTGTATTATTTCTTTTTCTTAGTTAAAAAAAATAAATAAAAAAAAAATAAAAAAAAATAAAAAATTGGTTTTGTCTAACTTTTATTGTAGGTTTGTTGTACATTATCACTGGTTATTGACTCACCAGATGTACCTTGTGTATATCAAAGAGTTAGCTAGTCCAAATGGTACAGCTTTGGTAAAGACACATCAAATCTGTTGATAGCTGTAATGGTTTGCTCAAAATCATAGGGTTTGCAACTACCCATGCTTCATTGCTGAGAGTTGTATGGTCATCCATTCACCATGGTTTATTCCTTTTTGGAATCCAAGAATTGGCTAGCCCACTTGTATATGGCTTGTGGTAAAGGCATTGGAATACCATATTTGGTAATCTATTCACCAATTCAAAGAATTGACTAGTCCTGAGCAAACGGCTACAGGTAAAGACATTTCAAATCCGTTCATGGTTGCTGATTTGCTAATAAATCAGATGGTTATCAGTATACCATGGTTTTCGAACTTAAACATTTTGCTACTCCAGTAGTGATGGCTATTGGTAAAGAGACATCAAATCCATTATTTTCAATGATTCACCTCTCACAGGAGTTAACACACATGGATGTGATGAGAATAGTATGAAACTAATATGTTTTGATGTACATGTTGTCATTTCTTGCTGCAAAGATATGGCGTTTCAGAGTTTATTCATCAAAGAGATGTTTTTGGTTTGATTCTTTGCTGATGACGTTCGAGTACAATCCTCTAGTGCTGCAAGGTTAAAGATCTATCAAGAAACTGGAACTTAACCAAGTCAAATTCCAGTTTAGGGGAGGATTGTTGGGAATTATGTGAAGTATGGATTATGCTGAAGTTACTGCTGAATGGATTCTACTGAAGTGTATGGATTCTGCCGAAGACATAATCATGTTGAAGTTATATAGTTATTAGTTGTTTCTGCGGAGATAGTATTCCGCATATTCTATAGTTGTTAGGATATACATGAGCTTTATTAGGAAGTGATTGTGTATATCTTATTTAGTTTTACGTTTCTTTGTGAACAAGTTAGGGTTCCTTGTCTATAAAAGGAACACAATAGAATGAGTTATGTATTATTAGACGGTTTACAAGTTATTAATATAACGATCCATAGAGGATCAAAGAGTTCTTAGTTATCTGTGCTTTATACTTGTGTTTATATTCCGCTAAAGAATACAAGTTGTAGAGATTTTCTTTTAGTTTGTTTGTGATTACATAAGCAATACTAACGATCTACGAAGCTCAAGATCTATCAAGGTCTGTCTAGTTTCAACACCATGTTTGTAAACAACAGTTTTAAACTCTTTAAGTTTGTGTTGCAAGCCGATAATTTCTTCAAGATGATCATCTATTCGTTTCGTTGAATGCTTTTTGTATGCATAGAACTGTTTTTGACAAGTTAACAACTCAGCCTTAGCTTTTTGATTTGCCAAGGTGAGAGTGTTAATTTGTTTTTTATGTTCATGTTTCAGTTGTTCTATCTCAGACAACAAAGCATTCTTCGAAGCGGCTAGATCACGCATCTGTCTTTCTAAATATTTTTCGTTTTGATGAGATTTAGCAAAAGCGGCTTCAAAACCTTTTTCACGGTTTTCTTGAGTTTTGAAAAAGTTGAGTTGCATTTGTAAACATTCAAAATCTTTGGTTAACAGTGCATTTTTACTTTTTAAGTCCTGATTTAATGCACAACATTCTTCAATTTGGTATTGTTGGTCTTTAAGTAAAAGAGCAAGATCTGGATGAGGCAAAAGTTCGACTTGTTCAATGGAAGTCACCACATGATCATTATTTAGATCCTCAAGTATAACCACGGAGTCAATTTGATTGTCAAAGGAAACCATAAGGTCATCTTGATCGTCAAATGTAACTACGGGGTCAAATTGAAAATCGTCGGAATGAGATGTAGATGACTCATTTTGAACACTCTGAGCCTTGCCGGATTCAGATGTTGGCGGAGATATTAGATCAGAGATAAATATGGTTTGTTCGGGTACCTGAGACAAGCCATCAGTGTCATACACTGGGCCTGTGTCACTCATGTGTAACTCATGCATATTAGCCATCAACATAACAGCTGCATTAGCCTGCAAGTCCTCCATATCATCATCTGAGTCTGCATTTGCCATAAAACTCTGTTCTTTGTTTGTGAGAGTTCCACTAGCTTCATCCTTAAGAGCCAAAAGAAGAGCCTCTTTGAAATAAGCACTGCCCTTAGTCCTCGGCTTTGGGCATGCATTAGCCAGGTGTCCCTTCTCATTGCAGTTGTAGCATCGAAGACCATTCAACCCATTCTGAGCATTTCCCTGTTCCACCACTTGAGCTCTGTTGTTGTTCCTACCCATAGCATTAAACCCTTGACCACCGCCCATCTGACGACCATAACCACGATTCTGAACTTCAACTCGTCCATTGTTCACAACAGCCTGATTTCATGTATTAGATGAGGAACGAATACGATTGTTGGATTTGTTGGTATAACGGCTAAAATCATTAGCAATCATAACAAATCCTTGTTGCAATGCTTCGAACGGATCGGATTCCTCGTTAGGTTGACTATGAAGTGATTGATCATTGTTGTTGTTGTAAGGAACCAATTGATTTTTTTGAGGTTGCTGTGATTGATCGTTTGGTGTGACTGAGGCAGTTGGTTGAGTTGCTTGTTGAGGAGGATAACTGTTTTGAGCATACAAGGCAAGTTGTTGATTTTCCGGATGTGTAGCTGAAGCAATTTGAGCACGGAGAATCCTTTCCTTATCAACTTCCTTTTGATGAGGCTTCAAGTAATCGTACAACAATCCGTATGTAGAATGATGCATGTTCTTCGCTTGACGGAGAAAAATGACATACTTCTCCCATTCAGGACCAAGACTACTCAGGAACTTAGTATTAACTGCAATTCTTGGCATGATGATGTTGTGTTTATCCAAATCATTTGTGATGTCTGAGAATCGATGATGATAAGACTCTAGTGTCTCTCCAGGTTCAATCATGAAGTGTTCATAAGCCAAGTAAATTTTGGATTCCATGTCCTCTTGATTGAGTGCAGATCCTTCCATAAGAAGATGAATGTGTTCCCACATTGCCTTTGCAGTCTTTTGAGCATCAACACTTCGAAGAATTGGGTTTGGTAAACCTAAAAGGATATATTGCATTGCAAGCTCATCAGCTTCATAGTGTAGAAGTTCTGTTGGATTGAGGTCTGCAACAGTAGCAATGTTTGATTGTTCATCTCTTGGTGGATTAGCATTAGGATCTCCGGGTATAATGACAGTAGGCATTTGAAATGGACCTTCCAAGATAACCTTCTTTAAGAACTTTCCATGTGGCTTCTTCAGATCACAAAACCTAAAGAACCGAATTACCTATTGATCGTAGTTTCCTGGAGTGAGCATTGGAGGTCTATCAAGTGATCCAGCCTCATGAATTGATTGTTGGCTGCTTAAATCTTCACACATCTTTGCAAACCAAGTGGGTTCCTTCATAGTGTTCCTTGATGGATGTTGATTGAAATCGTTTGTGTAGGGTTGAACTTGAAGACTTGGTGGTGTTTGAACCATTTGTGGTGGAGGAATTGCTCCAAGTTGTGGAGTATGTTGTTGATTAAATTGTTGTTGATAAATTGCTTGTTGTTGATACCATTGTTGATGTTGTGGACTTAGTTGTTGTTGTCGTTGAGAATAAGTGTAAGGGAAATAGTTAGAGTATGGTGGTTGTGACATGTTGAAAACTTGTGTTGGTAAAAATGAATCTTTGTAGTCGAATGAACCTTTGTTGATGAAGTATCCTTAGGCGTAGAAATCACAATAGCCAAGTAGAACTTATGCGTAAAAACACCAAAGTTACGCGTAACAATCAAGAGTTATGATGAGTGCTTATTCACTCATCATTTTAGGTCAAATCTGAACTGCAAAACATTTAAAAACACTCCGAAATGCATCAAAATACTGAAAATATCTCAAAATTGTGTTTTATATGTTTCAGATGCAAAATTATCAAAAACAAATGAAAAACGAGCAAAGTTTGCACAATTGGCAGTTTCAGTCCCCCGACTTTCAAAAATTGACAGAAATAGTCCCTGAGCACGTATTTTAAAAAGAAAAGTCACCAAAGGTCCTTTTGAAATCATAAGTTGTCCTAATTAGTCCTTTGGTGAAAAATTTCAAAAGTTTGAGAAATTACAGTTTTGATCCCTGGATTTTTAAAATTGACAAGTTTAGTCCTTGGAATTTCACAATTTGCAAAAATGGTCCTCAACTTATTTGAAATTCACAAGTTTGACCCTTGGATCACTTTTCAGAAGTTACTTGATTGGCCCCTGAAGTTTCAGTTTTGGCAGATTTGGTCCCTATGTTTGCCATGGATTCAATATCTAATCCTTTGTCCAAATATTAGCTACTTAGGCCCAAAACACAACTAACCCATCAACCTGACCCAAGTCCAACCCGGTCAATTGATAAAACCCATCTCCCCATCTTCTTCCCTTTCCCGCCCACACAAAACCAAGAAACCAGAGCCCTGCTCCCAAGAACCCTAGCACCCTAAGTCTCTTTTTCCTTCTCCCCAAACACTCCACCCCCTTCATCTCTTTTACCCAGTTAAACCCTAATCCCAAACCCACTATCCCTCTCCCCCAAATGCCACGGTGGAAATCCATGTCTAAAAGACCCAATCAATGGCTTGGATTTACCCATATTGATACCTACTTATTGGACGGATGGATTTAGTTCAAAGAAGCACAATTGAAGTTGCTTGGCTGTTTACCTCTCACAAAGAAAGCACAAATGAAGAGAAGAATGAAGAACCCTAGACTAGTATAAATAGTGGATTGTAGCCATTTGATAAGACACCTAGGATTTTAGTTAGTTTTAAAAATTTAGTTTCTGTTTTTAAATTGTAATTCACCTTTTTAGTTAATGAAAAAGTTTTTTTATTTCAACCTTACTGCTTCTTTTACTATTAAGAACTTTAGTGCTTATTAGCTTTTTGCCTTTAGTATCAGTTGTAAAAGCTCCATTTTAAGTTGTTTTAGTAAGTTTTATAAGTAAAAAACCCAAGTCTGCTTTTAAAAATTAATTTTCAAGGAGTTTTACCCCATATCAGGGGTGTTTGGCATAGGCTGTTATTCAGTCGTAAAAAGCTTTTTACCCACTTTGACTCTTGAAGTCAAAGTGGAATTTAAGTTTTAAAGTAGGTTGCAATGAAAGAAAAATGACTTAACAAGTTTGGCTAAGGTTTGAAGAGAAAAAAAAAATCTGATTTCTGTCATTAGCTTATACTGCTGAAGTAGCTTATTTTTTTAGCAAAATTGTTTCAAACTAGATTTTCTTAAGTGCTTATATACCCAACTTAAACTGAGTTTAGCTTATGTGACTTTAGAATACCTTAGTCAGTTTAAATGTGCTTTTAAAAATCTGCTATTTATCCCACATCTGTTAGTCCTATACCTGTTCTGTTCTTGCAGCCTAGGTGTCCAAATCCACTTGTAGTTTTGATCTTTAACTTGCTCAATATTCCTTCTTATTCCCTGAAAATTGGTATGCTCAATCTAGGCTAGGTTGTCAAGTTATAAGTGATTTTTATTGAACTTTACAAGAGCTTATGGTAGCTTATTTATAAGCTCAAAGTAGCCCCCTTAGGACTGAATTGCTGCAGTCTTGCATCCCATTTGCAGCCTAAGATCCTGTAGTTTTTAGCTTATTACAGATTACATTCAGCTTATTTAGGACTCTTAGGAGCTTCTTAGATAGATTAGATTAGGATTCCTTAGTCCTTAGCTTATTTAGTGCTTAATAGTGCTTATTTGTCCCTTTTATGCTCATTTCCCATCTTCACTTAGAATCTCAAAACTGCTTATTTTCCATTCAGCTTAGGATTCCCTTTAACTGCTTCTGTCCCCTATTTCATGATTGCTTTTTAGTCTTTTCTAGCTTATTTCAGATTTAGCATAGTGCATGCTTGCTTAATTCCATTTTTACAGTGCTTATTCATTGATGTTTGGTACCATATAATCTGCTAAGAGGGTGTGTTGGTAATAGTTGTGTAAACTGAAATAAGCTGTTTACAGCTTATTTTACAGGTTTTCAAAGTTTTGTCTTTACAAAATATGCTTATTTTCATTCCAACTTCAAGTTTCAAAAAGAAAAATTCGAAAAAAAAAAAATGTTTGAAAAAAAACGACATTGCTGGGATTTGATCTCTGGCCACCCAGCTCACCACACACACCACTCACCAACTGCCCTAGGGTCTTTGTTCAGTTTATACTTGCATCATTTATGTCTTAACCACTAAGAGAGTTTAAGCTCTTCTAGCTTAATTCACTGCTTTCCAGCTTATTTCACAAAACAGTGCCATACTTTTTTATTTTTCTCAAAATCAGTTAGGTTTAAAGTAGTTTTTGTGAAATTTTCAGATTTTTCTTAATTAGTTTAGTATTTTTAATAATTTAATTAGTGTTTAATGGTTTTTAATTCGTAGTAATTATTTTAAAAGTCGAAAAAATACCCGGTCTTTTTCTAAAATTATTTTTAGTCAATTAGAACGTAGGAAAATTGATATCACACCCGTAGCCCTTAAATTGCAAAAGTTTTACGTTTTTGGCTCGGGTGGTTGCCGGTTTTTAGCGTTTTTGCATTTTAGCACTCTAGAATGTAGATTAGCGTCGTTTTATTGTTTCTTAGGATTAGTAGTAGTTTATTTAGAGTTTACTTTGTTTTACGTATTTTATTTTCATTCCCGTTCTTTAATTTGTAGAATAACGATATCAAATTCCAAATTTGTTAAACCAATTCAAGTCCTAATCACGAAACTTATCGACACCGTCAATTTCACACCTCGTTGGGACACGACCCGGGAAATCACTTGCCCGGTATCACTTTTATCACATTCGTGAGATTTGGCACGTTAACCTTTTTCCTAAAAGGTTGATTTGTCGAATTTCACGATTATTTTGATATACGTTGATACTGTGTTTTTCACCACTCACTTCACAACGAATCAAGTTACGCGTAGGTTTAGCTTACGCGTAAGTAGGGAAAAGACACTAAAGTTATGCGTAGACACAAGGTTAGGCGTAGAAACTTAGGCGTAGGATTACCTTAAGCGTAAGACTGGGCTTAGGCGTAAGATGAATCTTAGGCGTAGGATTTTCTACGCGTAAGCTTTATGCTTATGCGTAATTTTAGGGTTTTATCCCAAGTGATCTTTTACACTATCACAGTGCAAAAGATATCCAAAGTTGACGTATTTGCAGGCTTATCCAAGCAAGAAAACACGGAGTAAACCACGAAGCGGAAGATCAAACCACAGATAAAGTTACGCGTAGAACTAGGGTTTTGATACGCGTAGTTCTACTCGTAAGATGACTTTTGCCTAAAGTTGTTTCTAAACCAGATTTTTGTTATGGAATAGCTTCAATATCACCAAAATAACACAAAAGTGTGAAACTTGATGAACCAAAACGGCTAAACAGGTTACGCGTAGAACGACACCCACGAACAAAAACAAGCTTAAAAACTATGATCCACGCATAAAGTTTGAAACTTTTTGCCAAAAACAGTTATTTTAACACCTTAAAACATTGAAAGTACAAGAATCTTGGATTAAAAGTGTAAAAAACCGTGTTTTTAAGCGATCCAAAGTGTTAACCACGTTTACGCGTAAGACCGAAAATAAAAACTTCAAAAACGAAAGTGTTAACCCAACTATTTGGCGATTGATACCACTGTTAGGTCACTAGTTTTACAACACAAGCTTAATAGAAAGAGATAAAGGCGATTGAACAATATATCAAACACACACACACGATATGAGTAGCCGGTTATGCGTAGAGATGTATGTGAAAGAAATAAATTGAACAACCAACCCTCAAGTGAGGGTTATACAAGAGTATTTATAGGATGGAAGCTAGGGCAACACTCCTAGTTCCCTTCCTTTCTCCTATGGGCTTGGGCCTAAGCTCATGGGCCTTCTACATAAGCTTAAGGCTAATAACAAACATAAAGGCCATAATTAAGCTAACTATTACATATGAATCACTAACACTTGATTAAGGTTTAGGAGTGATTCCAACAGGTTTCAATACTCGGTGAAAGTATGTGTGGGAGTGGCAACCCAAAAGGAAGAAATGGCTCACTATTTATAGAGGAAAAACAGCTACTGTTCCACGGATCCCTCACTTGAGGGTTCCGTCCAATGTAAAATTGGGGATCCGTGGGACGCTCCCTTTTGCCCATGGGTTTTGGGTCATGGTTCATGGGTTATGGATCATGGGTATCCAAGTAGATACAATGTATCTACAAGATGCAATGCATCTAGTCCATGGGTCATGGGTTAAAACCATGGGTCATGGATAATATCCATATATGACTTAAGCATGATGTCATGCAATGGGTTATGGGTCATGCTCCATGGCTATGGGTCATGGACTTTGGGTTATTCCCAACTACATTCAATGTATTTGGTCAATGGGTCAAATACTTAAGTTTCTACCCATTTATATTACCCATTATAATACATACTAGTTATGTATATATTTACTCAATATGTAAACACTAGTTGTTGTACATATGTATTACTAAATCATAAAATCACTTATACTTTTTTTAGTGTTTTATGTGAAAATGTAAGTGTGTTAGAAAACTATTGGCTCAAACCATTTACGTATTTTATTTGTTTCGTTAAAATGATTTTACGTTTGTTATCGACAAAACATTAGAAGATCGTAAAATATAAATAAACGTTTTTACGGCTTATTTGTATTAACACAACTCTTATCTCTTTCTCTTATAACTTCCAACATCAAACTCTTAGATTTTTTCTTTCATTTTTCTTTCACACACATGATATATCATCATCCAATTATACCTAAACTAAAAAAAATGCCTAAAAAACCCATCATAATCTGTTGGCGGGCTTCGTTGGTAGTGGTCTCAGTGGTGGTGGTCGGCTGATACTTGATACAAGAAAACACTGAAGGCCCATTTGTTTTAGTGATGATTCTGGACTATGCAATTAAGCCAAAAATTTAAGTGGATGTTTGGTGGAAAATGGCTACGGAATGAATTGGTGGGAAAAGGCAGAGGGGGAGAGAGGGTTTTCGGCTCAGTTTTGGCGACTTATGAACAGTACCTCTCATAATAATGGCTTATGAACGATAGCAGTTCATTTCTTTTTGCTAACTTAACCTTTGTTTTCTCACATTTGGCTTGGATTGCTTGGATTATGAACAACGTGGCTCACCATTTTTTATTTATTTTTTATTTGGTTGCAAAATTGTATCACAAAATAGTTGCGCTTCCACTGCACACATTACTATCGTATACAAATGCCCCGCTGTAACGAGCGAGCTTTAAATCCTCGTTTAAACTATATGTAATATATCTCATGGAAGAGTAGTTGGACTCATAGTGGTATTACATTAGAAATATCTTACATCTCAAGATGAATATAGTTATTTAACTAATAGTAGTTGCAGGGAGCTCTGCTATAAACAAACCAAAGGTAAAGAAAGAAACAAGTTTCTAGAAAGGTTAAAAAATTAGTCTTATGAATGTAGTTAATGTTTAGGGTTAAAGACTTATATTACCAACGAACTTTCCAAAATTTTCAAATACTACCAAGTTACTTTTTTTAATGCCTTTATCACCACCAAAAGTTTAAATTTGTTTCAAATATCACCAGTTTTCTCGTATGTTACTAGCTATAGCCAGTTTTCACCTCCACGTCATCTAGTTTAGCCGGTTAGTTTTTTTTCTTTTATAAATGACGCTACGTCAGCTAAGTCAAACCCAAACACAAAATCACAAGTCAAACTAGTAATTAATCATACCCCCATTAAATCATTTACCCACCCTGATCATTTGTAAACATACACATTAATCACTCAAACTCGAATAAACACATGCATTCATCTGTTAAACATACACACACACACACAAATAATGAATCCAGATAACAAAATTTTTATTTATGTTTTCATATATAATAGTTGATGAATTTGTAGATTCATTAACAACTTTTTTGATTTGTAAATGGTGTTGTTTGGGGTTGTTAGTGATTCTCTGTAACATGAGGTTGTTTTGTGGTTTATAATGGTCATTATGTTATGTGTATTGTATGCTCTGTTTTTTGTTTTCCATGATTTGATTTTCGTATATATGATGATTCTTATGTGTTTGATGAAATGTTTATAAAGTAGTTGAAATGTGTTTAGTAATGTGCCTAGAATCTTATTTGTGTTGCCAATAATGTGCCTAGAACCATTGCCTATAATGTGCCTAGAACCATTGTTTCATGCCTAATTAAGTGTTTTGTGTTTGAGTATTTGTGTTGCCTATTTATGAGTACACTTAGAGGTCCAAATCAATGAGAGCATTGAAATGTGCCTAGTTTGTGATTAGCCACCAATGAGAGTACCTAGCAGACATGTTTGTACTTGGCTACCAATAAGAGTATAAATGCAGCCAAGTTTGTGATTGGACATCAATGAGAGTTAAAATGCAACCTAGTTTGTGATTGGCCACCAATGAGAGTACCTATCAGACATGTTTGTGCTTAGCCACCAATGAGACTACAAATGCAGTCTAGTTTGTGAATGGCCACCAATCACAGTACCTTGCAGCCTTGTTTGTGCAACCTTGCTTCCTTGTTTGGGATAACACAAAAGAGGACCAAATAAGATAGCACACTGGATTCTTCTACAATGGTATACCTTGAAAAACTTTTTCTTTGATTGTGATATAGCTTAACATTTTTATCAATCAAACTTATCTATCATTTGTTATTTGCAGATGTCATACCCATTTCTTTTGATTCAAGCAGTTCTGAATCAACCACTGCTGGTACAAGAATCCCTCCTCAACTCCTTGCTTGGTATTATCCACAACAAGATTCTTCAAGCTCTGAATACCTAATTGGAGATTCAACTACTGATGATGAGAAAGTGGATCATATCCAAGTCATTGAACCTCTAGAGCCTCTCCCAGCTCAAGCTCATATCCTATCTCTTCCTGTGCCAATTCAAATGCCAGTTCAAAAGCTTCACAAACTGAAATTTACTCAGGATATAGTCTTGGGTCTGGAAACTAAGAAAACATGGACTGCCATTGGTGACACTACATTTGGGACTAAAAATCCTAAAGGTTTTGGAGCACCTGAAAGCAGCCATGGGAAAAGAAATAGGGAGATGGCTTAGGATCTCCATTAACAACTTTGTGGTAGGTAAGCATGGTATTTGATAGTTTAATATGGTAGTATTAGTTCTAAACTTTTGATGACTGTAATTAATGATAGTACTATAACTGGTAATATGTTGGAATGATGCAGCATTTCATGTTAATGTAGTTTAAATGGATCTAGTTTATAACTTTAAATGGTAGCAGTTTGGTTGGTTATATTGCGTTTTGCAGTTTGGTTATATTGTCTTTTGAAGGTTAATTATGTGTTGTACAACAAATCATGTGTTGTTGATTTCTGCAAATCATAGGTTCTTGGTATTCTACATGTTTTCTCCAATTTTTACATTTTCTATGGAAATTTGTGTTCATGATCTTGCTGTATGATTTAATGATTTGTGGAAATTTGAGTTTTAGATTGACACTCTGTTGTAAAAATCGGCCCAGTCGACCGATTAATCCCCGCATAATCGCTGATCGCTCACTAAGCGCCTTGATTTATCATAATCGGCCTATTTAATCGTTTTGGTCAAAGATCGCTTAAAAATTGGTCAACAAACCGATTAATTGGACAAAATCGGTATAATCAGATTAATCGGACAAAATTGCTAAAAAATGGGTCAACCGGATCGCTTAAAAATCGGACCAAATTGCTTAAAAATCGAACCAAATTGCTTAAAAATCGGTCAAAAAACCGATTAATCGGAAAAAATCGGTCAAAGATCGCTTAAAAATGATCAACAAACCGAGTAATATATATGTTTGACTTTGAACTTTCAAGAATTATGTATTATGTTTATATTTTAACACTTGAAATATTTGAACTTTGATGCACTATGCTTATCTCATATGTATAATATAATATAATATCTAAAATTACAATTTTGTGGATAAAAATTCAAATCCGATTAATCCCGCCTAACCGATTAATCAATAGGCCCTACCCAACCGTCTCACTAGCGCCTAATGATTTTTACAACCTTGGATTAACATGCAAATTTGTATTAATAATTTGAATGATGATTTATGTATGGTTCATAATTTGAGTTTAAGAGAATGATAAAACATTTTGAAATGGGTATATACCAGGCACTTTAACCCAGTTATCCAATAGAATTTTCCACGTGGGATAATATTAATGACGTAAAAAATAAAATTGGTATATTAGTGGTATTTACAGGTAACATCAAGTGTTTTTTTGTTGATAAATGCGTTAAAAAGGTAAATTGGTGGTATTTAGAAATTTGAAAATGTTCATTGATAATATAAATCTTTAATCCTAATGTTTAATTTGAGAAGTCATGCAAAAGAAGCTATGCTAATAAGTGGTTGGCATTTGAAAGCTAAAAGAGAATCTTTTATATATTAAGAAGATATTCGTATTTATCTTATGTCATAAAATTTTCATTCCACAATAATATTTTTATTTAAATATATATATGTAAGACTAGGCGAGTACCCGCGCCTAGCGACAGCGGTTTCTAGCGTCTGGATAATTAGAGATTTGTGATATTGTGGTGAGTGTTTTGTGTAGCGTTTAAAATAGAACGTGAACCGATGAAAATGCAATTGCAAACGGTTGTACTATACGATAACTAAAATCTAGACAAAATTCTTAACATCTATCAAACAACATATAAAAATATTTAATGAAAATGAAAGTAAACATTACATCAGTTATGAGATAAAAACTAACAACACACGTTACTTGTCGCGTAAAACTAACAAGGATGAGATTAATGGTGCCGTTGTTAAGAAGAACGCAAGTACCAAAATTAGCATGAATGTGATTAGCCAAAAAAAAAAAATTTGGCTAATTTTGGCTATTTTATAAAAGATTTAGGCACATTTAGTCCCATTTTTCTTTTTGAAATAGGCGTATTTAGCCTATTGAAAAGTTAAATGTGCACCAACGGGCACATATTTTCTCTTAATTGTAAAAAATTATAATCGTTTTTGAAAAAAAACTTATATATATAATATATTTATATAGCGACAGATCGTTTTGTGTTAAAAAAAAGTTTATGGGTTCTAAACGAAAAATAATAAAAGTTTGAAGATTTGGGGATTAAAAATAATGTTTTGAAACCCGGTACGACCCGGGTGGTTCAACCGGTTGAACTGTTCCCGTCGAAAAACGAGTCGATTTAAACCGAGTCAACCCGACAGGTTGGGTCAAAATGGGTCAAATTAAACAGGGTCAACCCACCGGTTTTGAAGCGTCCAGTGTCAACCCGGTTTTCGATATGTATTAATAGTTTCAAATTTTCACTTTTTACTTTTTGGTTTTTCCTTTATATATAGTGTAACAGGGTACCCGCGCGTTGCGTCGGCGGGTACCCTGTGACGATTAACCGGAGAAATAGATCTCGAAGAGACCTGATTCACCAGTTTGTATCGGTTTCAACGGGTCCTCTCTAGTTCGTTTTCGTATGGCTATTATTGGTTAGCCGAACTGGTGGCGACACCGGTTTCCGGTTGAACCCGTTGGTCTGATCCGATTTTCAAAACTATATGTACCATCGACTTGTTAGCTTGTATAAAGTTTTGTGTGTTTTATTAATTTGTATAATGTATATAATAACATGTACTTTTATTTTAGGGTGTTTTAAAAATAATATTAATTAGTATGTTTAATTATTTTATATTTAGAATTATGTTGTAGCTTGTTTAAATTGTACATTGTGAAAATTTTATTGTACTTTTTAGTAAAATAGTTTTAGTGATAAAAAAAAGTTTATGGGTTATAGACGAAAAATAGTAAAAGTTTGAGAAATTGGGGATTAACATAATATTTTGAAACCCGGTTCGACCCGGGAGGTTCAACTGGTTGAACGGTTCCGGTTAAAAAATGAGTCAATATAAACCGGGTCAACCCGACGGGTTGGGTCGAAAAAACGGGTCAAATTAAACCGGGTCAACCCAGTTTTCGATGTGTTAATAATAGTTTACTTTTGAAACATATTTAGGTATTAATAGTTGAAATTACTCATAATTAATTATTTCAACATTTCCTTTTTAAATTTTTTCATATTTCACTTTCTTGACTTTTCACTTTTCACTTTGACCATTTTTCTATTATAGATAATATAGATAATACTTATTTCGTTGTTAATTTTAATTTCGTTTCTATTTTTCATATAACGTTTTTATCTTACGAGTTGAGCTCGAACGTAAAATCTAAAGCTCGATCGAGCTCGTGTCAAATTTTGAAGACGAATTTTGATAATCAATCGAGTCGAGTTTTGGCAGTTCAGCTCGGCTCAGCTCGTTTACACTCGACACAAAAAGATGGACAAATTAGGGCTTGCTATAAATAAACAGTAGTTACCATTTAAAGACAGCACCGCAACAAATCCGTATGAAGAAAACAAAGCCCCTACCCTTACTACATTCTCGATTCACCTAAAATAAGTCCAGTCCTCCTTCACTACTACTAGAATCGGAATCAATCTTTTACTCCTCCACAGATCAGATCTCATCAATCAAATCAAATCAAATCAAATGGCTAAAACTAGACCAGGTAGCAGCAGCAGCAGCAGCAGCGCCAAACGCGACCTTGATTCTTACACTATCAGAGGCACTAACAAAGTTGTTAGAGGTACTATTATCTCTTTTTTTAAGATGTGTGTCATATTTATTGATTAAATTAATTTGGTACTTGACCTCAAACTTTGACTTATAAGCAAGTGTGTGTTAAGTTTGATTAATAGAATAATAGATATGTCACAAAATCTGAAATTTTTTACTAGTTGAGCTAGCGGATTTATTTTAAGATGTGTCAAGTTTGGTTGTCGTAAATCACTTTTAGCGGAAAAAGGGTTGTGACTATAGTAAAATGTGAGTGGTCTCAAGTTCAATTCTTGTTGAAAAGGAAGGGCTTTAGTTAGTTTGAATCTGTGTCGTGGATTAGTTGGCCAAAAAGGTTATATTATTGAATGGGTGGATACTGGATAGTAACGGCGTAGAGCAATAAGTGAACTGTTTTGCCACAAGTTCGTTTATTTAGTAAGTTAATAAATGTAAACATGATTTTACACTCATTTAATATAATGAATGAACATGAACTATGGTCTTGTTTGTTTGTTTGTTTACATTTGTGAATGTTAGGGTAAATTTTTTGTTAAAATCTATTCGTATGTGTTTGTTATTTTGTTATATTTGTGCTCTGTTACAACTTTCAAAATCATTTTATTACTTAAAATTGTTAATCTTTATAATTAGATTTCATGTACATAATTCAACACTTGTTGTGCATCTATGGAAGTAAAACGTAGAAGCGAATAAATAGATCAAATTTTCTATGTGTAAGTTCAGTTAGGAGTGTTTTCAAGTTGAATATGATAGACCTATAATAGAATCGTACCTTTTTTTTGGAAAAGATAGAATCGGTATTTCTTTTAGTTAGGATTTTGTTGTTCTATATTAGTTTTCTATGTGGTCGTTCTGTTATGACATAATGCAAGTGAGTGTTTTAGTACAGGACCTTATAGGGCATGTAATTGGAAGCCACTTTTTGCACGTATGTATAAATGAATAGCACATTTAGTGAGCTGTTCTTCTGCGATTGTTCAGCTGGAAGTTCCTTGGTTACTTGGTTTATTAAATGATCAAACATATAATCAAACATATACATGACTTCAACTATGGTATTGCTTGTTTGTTTACACTTTGTGAATGCTAGGTAATTGTTTGTTATAGTTAGTTTATTTTTCTTTATTTCTTTTGTTATATTTGTGGTAGGGCTTAGGCGCACATCTAGTCATATACACATTTTGCATTGGTTATAATTAAGACGGACAGGATCTTGAGCTAGAATTGACTAGCTCTACCTTTAGTTAGGCTGAAGCGGATCAATATTAAGTTTAATAAAGTTTGATAGTATGGTTCATACTTACCTAATTCGCTACAGTAGCCACGATCCGCGATCCCGATACAATTGTACTACAACAGGTTCGATATAGAACTGGGAACGCTCGGGATCGTGATTTTCGGTTGATGGCGGGTTCACGATTTGTACCTATAGAAATGGCATTCTAGTTGACGATGGGATCACAGATTCTGTTGTGTGTCTCAATTTAAAGTGGATGATGTCTTATTTGAAGACTCTAAAACATTTGAAACTCTCAAGAAGCATTTAAATTGACAATTGGTCAAGTTTTCACATTATTATTAATTTCTATTTTTGATAAATCAAGTTTTCAAGTTAAAATTAATTTCTATCTTCAATGAACGAACTTTGAGCTAACAGTTCAATAAATGTACTCAGGTAACTAACTGAATGAATGTGGACTGTGGTCTTCTTGGTTTGTACATATTGAGTGTTGTGTTTAAAAAAGTGCGCCTTTTAACGCCTGAGGCGTGAGGTGAGTCGAGGCAGTAAGGTTATCGCATCGGGACCCTTGATGCGTAGCCATTACATAAAGCGGTGCTTTATTGGCATCTTTGGCAATTTGGCGCCTCACTACTGTGGGTCCAAAATAAGAATTAAACCTACAGCGGGTCATAATGGGCCCTTTTAATCCACCAATTTTGGGCTTCAATAAAGCCCAAATCAATTATATCACAAAATTAGGTGGCTTCCTTACATTAAAATCCTAAATGTCCATTCTTTCTTCCAACTTTGACCTTTACCTTTTCTTTTTCTTCTTATTCTCTTTTTAAAGCATCGTAAGGGTCAATTTTGAGTTTAAAGTCATATTTTGCTGCTGTTTTAAGAGCTATTTAAGTATGCTCCTCACCATGTGTTATGTCTTAGGTGTGCGGATACTCCTTTTGCTTATAACAGTATCCTAGCTTTGATATCTAACATTCAGCCTCAATTCTTAAAGACTTCAAATCCGAATTTCATAGTTCTCAAAGGTTCAACTAACTTGCACATCCATACATTCTTAGTCTGATTATAAGAACACGGACACGAGGATTTGTCAATTTATGTGTTCTTCTTACTTTATATTTTAGGTTAAACATGTATGCGCCACTATTCATATATAAATAAGATTCACGATTGTTCATGAATGTGTGATCGGTTTAACGTAGTTACTAGTTAGTATTGTTCATGTATGTATAAGGTTCAACTAACTTCCACATCCATACATTCTTAGTCTTATTATAAGAACAGGGACACGAGGATTTGTCAGTTTATGTGTTCTTACTTTATATGTTAGGTTAAACATGTATGCGCCACTAATTCATATATAAATAAGATTCACGATTGTTCATGAATGTGTGATCGGTTTAACGTAGTTACTAGTTAGTATTATTGTTCATGTATGTATAATGGGTCTAGTTTAGTTAAGGTCTACCCAATCAATATTAAGTTATTTGATTTTGAAATTTGATAGTTCGGTTTATCATGTATTATTAATGCACATTATTGTTTTAGTACATGACCTTCGACTTATATCATGGGTGGATCAACTTGGAAGCAATGGTTTGCAATTTGCTGCAGAGCTATAAGTGAACCTTACACTTCCAGTAAACCATTCGGTGGGGAGTCTGTTTATGTTGGTTTGTTTGATACGAACAAGGTCTCATTCGCTCGTTAATATTGGTGAAAGTTACATAAACTGTTCATATGAATTCATTTGTTGTGTGGTAGGGCCTAGGTGCACACATACTTCCTTTGCATGGGATTAGTATCTTAACCCTACAATCAATCAGTCTCACTTTGTAGGCTTTTTAAAACAAAAAAATGTGGTAATCATGACCCACAACCTCGCTTCCTTGCATAATTGCCTTTTCTGTTGCAAGTCATGATTGTTATTTCTGTCACCTTGCATCTCCCTGTAGACGCATTCGTAATGATATTTGGATTATAAATGGTTTGGATGTTTGGATTTGAAGCATATTGCCTTTTTTATGTGTTTATTTAGTGACACGTGAAGTTGTGAATATGCCTGTATACACTCTTTATCGGGGTGTTAGTTCCATTAAAACATAATTCTCTAGATAGGCAACGAATAGCGATCCAGGTACTCAATCGCGGTACGATTCAATTCCGGATTGTTTAAAATCGTATGAGAAAAATTAACGTTCTAGTCTTGGTTTGGTATCCAAATGGGAGTCGATCCTTAGTTTTGACAGTTTACTTCCAGATATGATATGGAAATCGATGTATTATTAAGATAGTATACTCTAAAAAGTTGCTTTGATACTCTGATTAATGGTTGAATCATCTAATTCCAATGATCTTAAAAGTGTATCGATGCTGCAACCATCAAGGTCATGGATAGTCAAGATTTTGAGAAATTAACTTTTATTTTGAATATTTGATATTTATTTTTATTTTGAACTGTGATATTGTCATTTCTTTTAAACACTGATTATTGGAAGATCAAAAAGTTCTAGAATATTTCATACTCTGAACACTATGACTTTCTAAACACTATTCTGTTTTATACAGTAAATGTTTGGGTTTTTTTATAACACCTTAGAAATATAATAATTATTGGGTACGTCGTAGCAGCGCGATCCCAAATGAACCTCCCCCCTCACCTACTGAACCACGATCCGCAATCCCGTTCCATGTGACTTAGTTCATTTTCTTACCGAACAAATATGAAAACAGACATAGAGATCTGTTTGTTTATTTGTTCGGCTAAAAATTTAAATGCATGGACTAGGACAAAACTGGTTCCTGTTTGCATATGCACCCCTTTTTTGTTGTGTGCAACAAATAAAACATAAAAATTGTTATTCCAGTACATCTCCTGAATATATGAATACATTCTGGGTTTACCACTATCTCATCTATACAAAACATTCATCATTTTCTTTTCACTGTGCGAGTGTGATGGGTGTAGCGTAGTTAGTATTGTTCATAATCATTCCTTTACATGCATCTTTATTAAGGTAAGTAGTAATACCTTTTTCTCTATGAGGGTAAAGTGAAGCAAATGAGATTCTGATTTCACTGTTTACGTATGATATTGAAGTTGGGGATTCAGTGTTAATGAGATCTTCAGAGAATGAGAAAGCCCCATATGTGGCTCGTGTTGAGACCATTGAGGCTGATGTGAAGGGAAATGTGAAGGTTCGAGTTAGATGGTACTATCGTCCAGAGGAATCAATTGGTGGGAGAAGGCAGTTTCATGGAATAAAGGAATTATTCTTGTCAGACCACTATGATACTCAGAGTGCTCATACTATTGAAGACAAGTGTATCGTTCATACCTTCAAGAATTACACCAAGCTTGAGGATGTTGGACTGGAAGACTACTTCTGTCGATTTGAGTACAAGGCTGCCACTGGAGGGTTCACGCCTGACCGTGTTGCGGTGTATGTTTTGCACCCTTCAGCTTTGTTGATTATTTAAATCATTTTTGCTTTGAGACTTCGAATTACTGTTTCATGTTTGTTTTTTGAAGGTATTGCAAATGCGAGATGCCGTACAACCCTGATGACTTGATGGTGCAGTGCGAAGCTTGCAAAGACTGGTATGACTTGTGTAATTAAAATGATGAAATGACATCTTGCTAAGTCACCATTATGTCCCTATAGGAAATGCTTTATGCTCAATTCTTTCATCTATCTTGTTAGTGAATCATGTTACAGATGCATGTAGTCAATTTTCTTTTATCATTTAATGCAAGATCCTTATGATCATTTAACAAAGTATTCAGTTTGTTGCGTTGAATGGTTAAAAGAAGGGTATTTATGTTAAATTAACATGTTACAAGTTGCATACTTATCTAAGAGAGTTAGCCTTGTTAAAATGAGGTCCTAAATGGTTTCCGCACGATTGATTGGATTGTTCACATTCTTTCTTTCTTGCCAAATCTGTGTATTCCGTATTCGTAGTTGAAGGTTTTGCCTTGATATTGTCTTCTTAACAGTAAACAACAGTTAAAAATCTGGTGTTCTTCATATAAACTGAATGATCCTTCCTTTGGTATAAGACTGCTACTGAACGTAAGCAGTTTATGGTAAAACACAGCAGTTACCATTCAAGAACTGTTGAACTACATAGCCATTGTGTTTTTGCGTTCTGTTTCCCGCAACTTTTTTTTTTTTTTTTTTTTCTTTTTCGGGCAGCTTGATTATACATCTGAACCATCTAGGATGAACTTGAAGTAAAATTCATGATTTGTGTATAGAGATCCTCAGTGAAAAGCATCTCCCTGATGAGCTTGTAATTAGGTGATAAAATGACACTTAGACTCTTTGCGGTTCGTCAAATACTCGAATAAGGATATTATCTGATTGGCTTGCTGATATAGTAACTAGTTTGCACGTCCTATTTTTTCTTTATTATGCCATGTCATAGTATAAAATGAGAATGTAATATTCAGTTTGGTGGCTTTAAGTCATTCGTTTGTTTTATTTGCAGGTATCACCCTGCGTGCCTTAATATGACTACTGATCAGGCTAAGCAACTAGATAACTTCACATGTGACGATTGCTTATCCTTAGATGGTAAGAGACCTCACAATAAAAGCTCTGCATCTGCTCTGGCCAATGGCAAGGTCAGACCATACCACAAATTTTAATCGATTTTTCATGACTTCTGTGTATTGTAGTCCAATTTTAATCAAATCTTTTCTCAACAAGGGCACCATAGTATCAGTCTTCTGGGCATAGCTTGCTTAAATTATGTTTTTGCTGGATGTTCTTTTATCATATTTATCCCATTATTTTTAGTTTAATACATTTTAAAAGAAATGTATGCAAGCAGTCACTTAATGACCACAAGTGTCCAAAAAGTTGATACTTCGTACATCTAAATGCTTATTCAAATGATTGGCTTGTTTGTAGACGTATCATGATACACCGTTTGTGTAAATATTGCTATATGCTAGAACTAGAATGGTTAAGTTTTGTTATTTGACACCACAAAATGGTCTCCTCCCTGAATTTTGTTCATTTAGAAAATTATCAGCAGTCGCTCTATAAAAACTTGCAAGTATTTGCTACGATTTTGATATTATAATGCAATTTCAATGTACAGACACCACAATATATCTCTTACAAACACCATTATAGCAGCTGTGGTTTTATTTCCTCTAATTTCGTGATCTCACTTGTGTCTCTTGTCTGTTTTTTCAGGCTGAAACCAAGCGCCAAAAAAGGTGATTTCTCAGGGCGTGCTTAAGAGGCTTGTACCATGTATTTGGGTGTTGTACAGTACAGATAATCTTGCTCATGCTCCTGCTCAAATATCTTATGATGGAACAGTTAGTGATGAGAAGTCGTAGGTTAAACACTGTCCTTTAAGTGTCCAACTCCTTATCTTGTGATTTGAGATCTCTGTTCCTAATTTGGTGGTTCTATTTGTCGGGTTTTGTTGACCATGGTGTTGCCGTCTTGTGCACATGTTTTGTTGACCATAGAACCAGGTGCTGGTTTTAGTCCAACCGGGCAAGTCTGGCCTTTGGTATAGATGGTTTCTGTTGGTGTTGATGCAGACCCGAGACCATGGCATCGGGCTACTGGTCTTGATGCTGATGCAGTCATGTGTTAGTAGTCATGGCAGCACTCGTACGTGGTCCAGTTGTGTTCCTACACATTGGAATTGGTTTGTTATAACCCAAAATGACTGAACAAAACGGCAAGTTTTGTTTCAACATTAAATGATCTGCAATCGCGAAAGCAAGACTACCTGCAATCCACGCACCTAAGTATAGCTACAGATCTCGGTTTCCAAACCCAACAAAATTGCATCGACTGAATACCTTAAACAAAATCCAGATAATGTTACCCTATTATGTGAAACTGTGGAAGAGAATTAACTTGTAGGTTTCAAGAACAGTAACTATAACCATGCTCAAACTAGATGCAAGAGTTTTTTTGATAGAATCAATCAGTTTAGCTATATTGAAACACCAACTATTTATTGGATTTTGATTTGGTTGAATGAGAATCACCTAGGAAAATTTAGGCACTAAAGCTTCCACCACGGCACGAGATTAGGAATGTGTTTAAACTTTAAACGGATTCAGGCCATAACCTAGAAGACTTGTTTAATAATTGAAATTACGTGTTAAACAAACAAGTATTTTGCTCGTTTGCTTTTCAACTCTATATAAATTCAAATTAATTCATGAAATAATTATAATCTTAAAATAATAATAATAATAATAATAATAATAATAATAATAATAATTATAATAAACTATGAATGCCAGGGCTTATCGTTGTGTACTGTGTTATCGTTTGGGTGTTCCTCTTTTCACTCTTCAGGTACCGTGTTCTGCTTGCTCTAAGGTTTTTCCTGGAGATATTTACGGGGATCACGCTGTTTCGTGTGCGGGTATTGTTGGCATTAAACATCGTCACAATCTTGTGTGCGATGTTCTTGTTGATATATGCTCTCGGTCAGGGATTTCCGCTCGCAAGGAGGTGGATATTGGGCTCTTTGGAGATGGTGACAGATCCTTGCGACCGGCTGACGTATTACTCTACTCTTGGGATAGTGGACGCGATGTATGTGTTGATCTTACGGGTTTGTCGCCTTTGACGCAATCCGGATTGATTGATTTTGTACCAGGGCGAGCGATTAGTGATGCTGCACAGCGTAAACGGGTCAAGTACGGTGCCAAATGTGCGGATATTGGATATGGGTTTCTCCCCTTCTCTTTTTCTTCTTTTGGAGAACTTGAGAAAGATGCAATCACCTTACTTAAGCGTATTCGAAGATTTTCTATGACCCAGGACATTGGAGCGCGTGCAGCAGTTCATATCTTTAATAGGATTGGTTTTACCATTACTAGAGGTGTGGGGGCTCAGTTGGTTTCGAGGCTCCCCACCAATCTTTTGTAATCCTATGAGTTTTTAATAAAAGTGTGATTTAATAAAAAATAATAATAATAATTATTATTATAATAATAATAATTATAATAATAATAATTATAATAGATAAACGAGTATTTCTCATGTGAAACAACTTGCGTACCTGTTTGACACTAAATAATAAAAAATGATGCACCACTTTCAACTCGCGAACCAATATAAATTACTACTACGTATATTACGCTACTTGTACTTGGGCTTAGAGCCTGTTTGGCAAGAGCTTTTTTTAAGAGATATTAGCTTTTTGTTATAAAATAATCTTCTCTAAAATAAATAGCTCCGTTTGGATACGTATGAATGCATTAACTTCAAACTTTTATTTCAAACAAATAACTCTTAAATGAAAAGCTGATTCATGAAGCTTTTTAAACATTTTGGAGCTATTAAAACTTTAAATTACTGATATACCCTCCAAACATTTGTTTATAAATATGTATATGTCCTTTTACGTCATTTTACATCTTATAAATACATTTAACAGCTAACTTACCAAACACTTTTATTGAAAAAAAGATGCAGCTTGTAGCTCATGTTAACAGTTTTGCAGTTAACAGCTTACAGCTTACAACATACAGCTTACAGCTAGTTTTACCAGACATACCCTAAGTAAGTAAATTTCGTCCACAACAGAACATGGGAGTGATTTTTTATTTAAACTATTAAATAGCAACGACTTTTTTATAAAGTATGTACAAAAGGTATTATTAGATATCACAAACTTTCATAAATCATTGTAATATGCACATTTTGATAAGTTGTCACATTAAAAATAGTGACACGGTGCCTGTTTCTTGTAGTTTTGTTTTGTTTGGATCTCATCTTCTTTTAATTGGCTTGATTAATTGAGGTGAGATGCCTTTGTTTGTATCCTTTGTTTAGTTAATGTATTGTTGCTTTTCAAAAAAAAAAAAAAATAGTGACACGGTATGACAAATCATCGAGATGTGCATACTGACACACTTTTGAAAGTTTGTGACATTTAATAACACATTTTGTAAGGCATGTACTAACGAGACTTTAGAAAAAGTTTGTTCTAATTTAATGGCTTAAAGCTAACAATCTTCTATACAGTTAGTATAATGGGTCGAGTTGGAGTTTAGATGGAAGATTGGACAAGAGCCCACCCTCCCCCTCCCCCTTTCTCCCCGTGGGGTGAGACGTGAAAACACCCGATCCCATTCATGCAGTACTAAAACACTGCAGAAAGTATGGACTTATTTAATAGCTTAAAGCTAACAAGCTTCTATACAATTAATTAAATGGGTCAAATGAAGAATAGTAATGTTAGAAATTTTATGAAAATATTTATTTATATATAGTCAAACCCTGATAAAAATTTATGAATCGTAGGTCAAACAAAAAATGTCAATATTAATATTAGTAATTCTCGGGTTGACATTTCAACTCGATTAATTTTTGTACTTATTTTCAAGGTGCTATGAAACATAAAAATGTCATATCAATACTAAGAGCAATTTAGTTTAATATGCCGACTATTTAGGCACTTTTTTCTTTAGTGTGGTGTGATTTATAATAATGTAAAGCGTGTCGGCTATCAAGTGTGTTACGTCTTACATATGCTACTATTGCATATACTTTATATTTGTATAAATAGGCATCTTCTGACAGAATATGGTAAGAGTTGTTTTGATATCTGATAGTATAGTCTCTTCTCATTGTGTGTTGAAACTTATAATTTATTAATAACACATTGTTTAGTAACATTCATTCAATGCATATTCAGACACATAAATAAATAATTGTAGAATATTTCAATCACCATAATTATCTGTGTCTCACCAAAAAATGTACATGTTGCGATGAAGTATCCCGCCTTTCTTGTTCAAGCGTTATGGCACCCCCACCACCGCGTTATCAACCAAAATTTTACACAACTAGGTCGTGTGCACAACCTAATGTTGTGTTTTTGTTTTGGTGTGTGTAAGTGTACTGTATTGTATATTTTATATTTGTGTTTAAGTTTAATATGGTTGAATTGATGATAAAAAAACAAACATGCCGTTAAATTAACGATGATAAACGTGGTCATCACTACACCGACCGTACCCATCATCCGACGAATTGTCTCAAAAAGTGTTTAAATAAGCTTCCCTTAACTCTGAACTATCTAGCCGAATTGATCAGACTCAGTCCCATCGCAGTATGGTGGATATTTCGGAGATAAGTAAATTTCAGTAAGAAACTAAGAAATTGGATGCGACATTGGGCCAAAAATAAAAGTTGGGCCATAATTAGAAAAGCAAAATTCATAACCATCTTCAACAACGTATGGTGACATCTGACCAGAATGAGTAAATGTTCTCTTTTTCGTAATCGTAAAGTTATAAAAACCGAAAGAATTTTGAACAGAAAATAATGAACAAGAAAGGTCTAGCCATTATATTGCGTTCTAAAATGAGACCCATTTCCCCCACTCTTTCTGTAAGTAATCACTCAGAGCTATCTTTATCATATATAGTTATTATGATTATGATATGAATTCAATCTTTGATAATTTATTTATTTATATGTTGATCATTACTTAGAATAGATTATTAATTTGTAACTTAGCTAACCATTTTAATGAATTAAATTACTGCAATTTTCCATGTGCTTTATGATGTTGTTTGGGTTATCTTAACTAGTTCACCTTTTCATTTGTCTTAGTAAACTACAAATATAACTTTTTGTCCTTATATTCATTTCCGGGTACTTAGAACAAAGTTAACCAACTGCAACTTGATCCATTGAATGGGAACAAATTAGCGACTCAAAATACCTCCATCAAGACCCCGAGGTTATTAATACTTAACCATTTCATATGAGTTTATCAACAAAATGAGGTTAAAATGTTATTGGAATACTTTCAGAGACTTTGGGAATGTACGAGAATCAATGCATTCAGTCATATCAATGAACAAGAAAGAGATATTGGATACCGCGCTAACTGAATTCTCAGAGGTGAAGAAGAAAATAGATTCTTCCCTTTCTTTACTTTCTTTACGTTGCTGTTGTGTAAGCAACTTCAGTTTTGATACAGGGTTATTTTAGTCTTTCTCAAGAAAACCGTCACAAATTGCTACTCATTCTTGCTCGAGAGTATGATCTCAACAGGACTCAAGTTCGGGAGTTGATGAAGCAGTATGTTGGTCTTGAGATACCTCATGGTGAGTCTTCTTGTGTTACATCGGTGCATTTTGGTTTTGCGTGGTTTGGTTGTGAATATGGATTTAACTGTCAGGTGATGAAAGTGATGATCATGGGCATGAAGGACAACTTTCTGCTTTTTATAGAATCGAAAGAAATTTAAGACACGCTCTTAACCCAATGTATGCGGTTCTGTTCGAAAGACTCAACTCGCATCCTGGTGGTTTGAAGTTTTTGGCCACTGTTCGAGCTGATATTCTATCTATTATCGCGTAAGGTTATGCCCAAAACTAATGTATTTTCACGAGTACACTCCATTGTGTGTATCTATTTATACTTTATACATTAGCTTGATAGTTTCTGGATTATGAATAATGATAGTAATCTATTAAGCAAGCAACTTTGGGTTCTTAGTTGGTTATGTCACACATATAGGGATGAAAATGTTGCATCACTACGAGCGCTTGACTCTTACTTGAAAGAAAAGCTTATTACATGGTTAAGTCCGGCTAACCTTGAGCTTCACCATATTACATGGGACGATCCTGCTTCTTTGTTAGAGAAAATTGTAGCTTATGAGGTTTGCATCTGTTACCACTTCATTAGAGTAATCTGATGATCTTCAATATTTTGGATTTTTAGGGCTTATGAATTTTGAACATTAATGCTCACAGGCTGTGCATCCTATTAGTAATCTTATAGATCTAAAAAGAAGGTTGGGAGTAGGCCGCCGATGTTTTGGATACATACATCCAGCTATACCTGGTTAGTCATCATGCCTGGCTTGTCACAATGGGTTCAGGCGGGTTGGGTAACGGGTCAAAATTGGTTCAGGTCGAAATGTGTCATGTTATAGTATGGACTGGGTTGACCTGAAACAACTTTCTGTCCATTTTTTAAAGGTTTTTTTGTAGATAATTGATGCGCTAATTATGATCACAAAAACCAATTTTATCACAATATAAATAGCTTAGGAGGTTGTATGACTTAAACATGGAGTTCAAATGACTTTCAATCTATTCGACCCGTTCCCTTACAGCCACTTTAGTTTACCCATTTGTTTCGTTTGAGACAAAAAAAAAACCCAAATCGGCCCATTTATAAGTAAATGAGTCTAAATATCCACTTCTACTTATGATGTTCTTTATTTACGATTCATATAAGTTAAGAATGGGTAATTTGATTGAAAAAAAACACGTCCTAGTAATGGTGCTTATTTTTCACAGTTCCTCTTGAGTTTGATCAAAGAAAGTCCCCTTTATAGAACACATAATCCTTTTAAGAGTAATGCACTGCCTGACAGTTGTACCAGTCTTTGAGTTAATAACATGTCTATTAGCTAATCTTCTCTTCAGGTGAACCGCTTATATTTATTGAAGTTGCACTTATGAAGAATATAGCTGGTACCATACAGGTGAATAACTGGTCCTTCATCATTGGACCATTTAGCAGTTTCTAATAGTAACCAAAATTTGCTTCATTGCAGGAAGTATTGTGGCATGATCCTCCAACACCTGAACGCGAAGCAACTACTGCATTGTTTTACTCTATTTCGTCAACTCAGGTACCACTCTTTTTTATCTCACTGTCTCGTTTCCGTATAGTTTTTGTGGTGTTTTTGCAGTTAGATAATGATATAAATCCATTTAAATAGAATATGTTTGATGGATGTCTTCCATTTGACCAATACAGATAACTTTTTGAAAATTGCAGCCTGGTTTGGCAGGAATCAACTTAGGGAAATTCCTTATTAAACGAGTGATATATCTGGTGAAGAAGGACATGCCTAATATATCTGTAAGTGGTATAAATTAGTAATATAGCCTTCATGACAAAACTGATGTTGGTTTTAATGTGAAAGGTGTAGAGTTTCTCACTCATGGTTCATAATCGTATAGTTATATTTCTGACTTCTGACTCTGCCTATTTCTCTCTATAGAATTTTGCAACCCTAAGTCCTATCCCAGGATTCATGCAGTGGTTGTTGTCTAAGTTGGCATCATCTGAGAGATCTGGCCCTGTTTTCAGTGAGAACATTCTCGAACCTGCGGAAGAAAGAGCACTGGTGGATGCATATGTGTAAGATGAATTTACATGCCATCTTATATCATATTATCATTTTCGTAACCATTTACCATATGCGACCGTAAACACACAACACCATAGTTGGAAGCATGTTGCCCTTGAAGTTTATTTATTTAATATGTTGTAGGCACATTTAATTAGAATTCGAATAAATGTAAGAATTGTATGCTCATGGAAATTGGGGAAGATAGCCTGTGTAGGTCGTTTAAATGATACATTTTCTTGCTGATTTCATGTGGAAAGAGGTGAATTGAAGATATGATTTTTGGGTCCCATTTACTTGATGTGAATGTTTTTATGTGGCCAATGAATTGGAGAATGAAGGTAAATGGTATAAACAACTAGGCACTATGGAAGCAAGTGGTATAATGTATGTCACCTGTCACATGAAGTTCAATAGTAGTATGGATTCTGAATGACCAAGGCATAAAAGTCTGCTATTTCAAATTTAAATATTGGCACATACTTGATTGTTCCGGATCCTTTTATTTCTAATTAATAAATAAAAATATGTTTCAGGGGCTCCAATACGGAGAGAAATGGCATGGAAGTCTTACTGCACTTGTTGACTTCAACCAACCACGAGTGGACTCAGTCTGATAGACTTATAACTGAATTAGAACCGATTTTGCTAAGATTGTGTGCCAGGTAAGTTTTATAATTTCACCTTTATTATTTATGATTAATTGACAAAAGTTGGCCGGAAAGGTTGAATTTGTGATCCCATATTACGCAGCACAAGCTGTCATTCTGGTGGTCTTAAGTGTAGTTTTCTTCATCTACATTCTTAATAATCTACGGAAAAAGTAAAAAACCTGACCAAGTTTAAGTAGTTTTATGGCTACTTAATTTAAAATATATCTCAATATTGCACTTGTTTGACACTACAGGTACCTTTTACGTGAGAAGAAGAGAGGGAAAGCTCTAGATTCTGTTGCCAATTTCCACTTACAAAACGGAGCTGTATGTCAAGCGAGCTATCTTACATTTTTTCATTGTTTGTTCCTTGTTATGATAAACCATTGCTTATTTTTGTTTACAGATGATTGGGAGACTAAATTGGATGGCTGATCGGTCAGAAAAGGGACTTAGTCAAAGTGGAGGAATTATGGTCAATTACATTTACAGGTAAGTAACATAACTAAACTATTAGATTTCTTATCTTCATATCTGCGGAAACCAAGTACACGAGACCCATGTTCATAGTTTTATTTCTTTTGAAACAATAGAAGGTCTTGATTTCGGACCAATCATACTTTAAATTTGTTGGTCCGCTTCTATTGTTCAAGGAGAATGGAAATGTGATTGTGGGTCTGTTTCTTGATGTCAAGAGAAATGGAGATGATACCCACAAACGGGAAGATAGTGGAGAATGGAAGAAGTTATTGTAGACGATGCACATACAAAAGAATTAAAGTAGTTCTCACTTTTCATTTTCTGTTGTCAAATCAAGATTTTGAAGAGTTATGTTGAACTAATGGAAAATTTTCTAAACATTGTGCAACATAATCACTATAAGTACATATTTGCAGTCTGGAACATATTGAAGATTATGCTCAGGCATATTTCAGCACAGGCCATATCCAAGCTTCCCCTGATGTCCTTCGCTATACCGAGGTAATATCTTATCTTAAAAACCATAATTTTACATTCGGCATGCGAACACTCTCACACAGACACACCTAAAAGGATTATACATATATGCGCTCAAGACATCACCTCTTTTTTTTTTTCATTTGTAGCCTCTGGATAAGAAAGAAGATCAATAGGCAGTAATCATGGATGATGAAGATCATGTATGTCTCATAATACAGGTATTTAGTATGTAATAATAGACTTGTGTAAATGCTTTGTAATATGTTACATTGAATAAATTGTAAAACGGTGCTAATTGCTCTCATTACATGAAACGTTATTAGACATGATTGTATGTAACACCTTAATGGAAAACGAAGTAGCATATTATCCATCAGATGCCCAACTAGCTTCAGTTCTCACCTTCGACATGACTTGTTTCCAGAACGTAATCCCTCATAAGTCTAGTGTTGGATTCATCGGCCATCTACAAAGAGCATAAAAATAACAACTTAGTTACTTAAGCATAATATGAAAAAGAACTATGCATGGCAGACGCCAAAATTTTACCTTTTTAGCTAATTTTTCTAAATTGTCCCACTCAAAATCTCTCTTGCAGTATGCAGATCGAACCTAAATGAAATATCTGATCATTAGCTTTCTTGAGTTATTGTGCTTACTACAGAACTAGCTTAATGATGAACAACTATACATACCTCTAATATTCTCATGGCTGTGAAGGAAGTGGCATTATGTGAATCAATCAGATTCGGTCACAAGAATGAAGAACAATCACATACGTTAGATCTTTTATATAACAATTTAAGAATACCATTTACTTTAAATAGTTAGACTTGACTTTTACAAGGTTAGTTGTCTAGTTGATCTAGGTATTATCAAATTAAGATTTTTTTTTTTTATTGTACCCTACATCAATATTTGTCACTCTGTGCAGTAAGTTTAAAGGTTGGACAGCTTACAAGGGTCAAAGAGGGATATTGTAGTAATTAGGTATCGAGTATATCAATTTCTAGAGGTGGAATATATGACCCATATATAGTTAAACAGGCTACTTGCTTTATACTTTGCCTCTAACAGGTCATATGGGTAAAAAATTTAAATTAAAAAGCGAGTTAATAGTAACCCAAAATGTATTTACAATGCGTATTTGATCGTTTATTCAGAAATTAGATCGTCACTGTAGAAATATAGTTATCTGATTATAAGAAAACGTTAACTGTTTACAAGATTCAAGACAAGAATAGACAAAAAGAGATTGTGGTCACCCAGAGGAATCAGCTATGTACTGCAGTAAAACCTTAACCGGAAAAAATATTAGAACAAAGGGGGTATTGAAGTTATGTATAAGCTAAAGACTTTTACGTGAGAGTAGGCTATGGGTTGCGACATAGGAATAGTGAAGATATGGCATACCTAGGCTTTTATGTCTTGATGATTCACGCATTAACGCTGCACAAAACTTATCGCCATCATTTAAAGAGTGTGTTTCCATAAATTCCATCAACTCCTTATGGGCCTCTGTGTTGTAGCTCTGTTCTGTCAAATTATACAGTTAAATCAAATGCTGCTTTTGTTTACCTACAATTTTATTTTAACTTTCGCAACAGTCATTCTCTATATCCAAAATCAGCACAGTTTCTGAACTGTTTCGGTGACCAAAACTGTATCAGCGATATATGGTATCTACTCTAATAAAGTCCCTTTGTTAAGTCTAGATCCAAAAAATTTATAGCAAAATTTGTTTTCTAAAGGTTACTTGTTTGACAATAAAAGTCAATTCAAGGAGGAACACACCTCAAGCTGTGCTTTGACAATCCTGACTGCAACATATGTAAAGAAGTTGTGGAGGTTCTTTGCCGCTTTGGCTTCTGGCGATGCTTCTCCAAATCCTATTAAAAGTCCAAATGATGATCATTTTAAAACTTAATCCTTAGGCCTGGCTCATATAATTTTGTTTAGAGTTTAAACAAAATACTTAGAATTAGGCTAAAAAACTGTCCCTAAAAGTTTCAGTTACAATTCGAAGTCTCAAACAGTCCTATAGGTTTATGTAGACGATAGTTGTTTTTGGAACATTTATGTCAAAATGAGTCGGTTTGAACTTGATTTCGTTACATTGGTAACGCGTCAAGAGGAAAAACTTGAAAATTAGCTAAAATGGCAAACGGGTCAAAGCTAGAAGTCTATTTATAGAAAGACCGAGGAGAGGAGAGAACCCACCTGGGACATACATCTTTTGACAATTTAAACGAGTCCTACGAGACGTTCTTTGGTTCCATTGCTTAAAAGGAAAAGCTACAATGGTTGATCCATGGGGTTTATGTAAAATAGAGAAGTGAGATAGTGGAAGAATGGTTGAAGATTCCATGTTCAGAAGAAGAAAAAGATGCTCAATAATTTCAATAATTTGAGTGTACTCATTTTTATCAAGACTCATTGGATATGAAAGATCCTTGCAAAATATATGTTGCCCCACTTTTGCAATAAATATCTATAGTATTTGAATATTTCATGTAGAACTGAGCCACAATAAATGAAGGCTTCCATTCGAAACATAAAAATTCAAAACATTTAGAGCACTCGTGTCTTAACGTGACACTTAAAGCTTAACTTTTTCGCGTTAAGGGTGTGTTAACCACTTAATGCTGCATTATTCGACCAAAAGGATTTAAAAAAATAAAAATAAGTAAATAAATAAATAAAATTCACTTCAACCTCCAAACGTCTATTCAACCTTTGTGTGTTTTTTTTTTAAAAATCACTTTACATAAATACCCAACGTTAAAAAACGGCTAACATGACTAAAAAAAAAAAAAATCAAAACCATTTTCCCACCACTATAAATACTCAATAAACACAATTTTTTTTTTCACACTTCCACTACTCAATATCAAATTTATATACATCATCTCTAACAAAAAAAACCTTGTTCATTCAAAATGGATCCGTATCAAAGTGACGATAATTACCTCAGCACTGGCAGACATAGATGACGATGCTGACTTTGATTTTATGATGGCCGCGTACGAATATCAGCAACAGTTGGAACAAGCAGCAGCTCAACCTCGTGTGACTCGTAACCCGATATATCGTGAACGTGAGCTTGCCGAAGAACGTTTACGTAACGACTATTTCATTCTTATACTTTCGAATTTTTTCAGATCATTTTAAATTCTTTAGCCAATCACCCGATGCTACGGATTGAATGAGTTTAAGTGTTCATATGAAGTGTACATCTGCCATACGCCAATTGGCGTACGACACCGCACCCGGTGCGTTTGATGGATATTTGCAATTGGGTGAGCATGCTTCGCATGATTGTCTTGATAATTTTAACAAGTGCGTTATTGATTTGTTTATGTCGGAGTATTTAAGAAAACCAACATGGTCCGACCTTCAAAATATTTATGAAAGACATGAGGGGTAGCATGGTTTTCCGGGAATGCTGGGTAGCATTGATTGCATGCATTTGGGGGGGGGGGGGGGGGGGGGGGGGAATTATCCGGTGGCTTGACAAGGGCAATTTGGTAGGGGTGATAAAAAATACCCAACAATTATGCTGGAAGTTGTCGCTTTGCAAGATTTATGGATTTGGCATGCATTTTTCGGGATTCCGGGGGCGAATAACAATATTAATGTTTTAGATAACTCTCCGTTATTCGACGACATTCTTGCTACCCTCGCCCAAGAGCACTTTATATGGTAAATGAAACCAGATATGAACAAGGATATTACTTAGCTGGCGAAATTTACCCACAGTGGGCAATTTTCGTCAAATCCTTCTCGTCAACAACTGACGAAAAACATGTTTATTTTAACAGGAAACAAGAAAGTGCATGAAAGGATGTCGAACGTGCTTTTGGTGTGCTTCAAGGATGTTGGGGTATACTACAACAATCGACACGTCAACTAGAACTTGTCAAGATACGTAGAATCATGTATTCTTGCATTATTTTGCATAACATGATTTTAAAAGATCAAAAGTTTGCACTACGTGAGTATGGCGAAATGTGGGTGGATCCGTCACCACGTATGAGGCAAGAAAGGTGGGTCGACAAATGTGATACCCATCGTCGCAAGGCAAAAGAAATACGCGACCGAGAAACGCATACTCAACTTCAACTAGACCTTATGGAGCATATTTGGCATAAACATCTTCAACGACAACAACAACAAGATTCCGAAGACGATGAATAAGTATTTGTAATTCGTATGTTTTTAAATTTCCTATGGTTTTATTTTTTTTTCGTTGTATTTTTTTTAGTTTTTTTATATTTCGTATTGTAATATGATAGCCCGAGCAGTACGATAATAACTAAACACGTTTCATAAACTAAACCATTTCTATAAACGACATACACGATCACTACAAACTACCACGTACAACATCATAATTAATATACTAACTTATATAGACTTGTTATATTTTCACATCATTATTCCAGAACTTAAGACGCTACATCATATTCTAGGTTGCACGCAGAGGTTTTCCCGGCTTATCCATCGATTTCATTATACACTTAACATCATTAACTAACAGTGAGTTTCATAGCCTCATTTTCTATCGTTTAACCGTTTTGTAAACTCTTTGGGGGAGATACATGTTCAACTACTTTTATAAGAAATCACGATTATTTATAAACTGTATGTTTATCTAACCTAAATGTTTTATTAGCACTAAGTAACACGATTGTCAAACTTAAGTCCATATATCATGAACCATTAATCACTAACTGAGTAAGCGCGAATATTGTGAATATGTCTATCCCGTTTGTGTTGACTGGGTTACGGCAAACAAGCGCACTATATTTGAGAACACTAGGTATAACGGCAAATCATGAATCATTTAACAATCTAACGGACTTGGATAATAACAATCTAACGGACTTGGATAATAACAAGCTAACAGACTTGGATAATATCAATCTAACGGACTTGGATAAAATCAATTACTACCGACTGTACTGGTGAAATCAATCACTATTGATTATATAGGTGAAATCAAGGAATACCGACTGTACTGGTAAAATCAATTACTACCGACTGAATAGGTAAAATCAAGTACTACCGAATGTACTGGTGAAATCAATCAAATGACCGAATATACTAGTCAAAGCAATACAACCGAACATATTGGAGAATCAAACACTAAAGTCTTGTGATTCATATTTAATGTTTACATATACTTGTTACGAGAATTCACTTATAAAAGTTTTCACAATTATTTTCAATAAAACTATTAACTCGCCAACCTTTGTGTTGACACTTTTTAGCATGTTTATCTCAGGTCCATATACGAGGCTGGAAGGAAGGGCACATATACTCAAGAAGGCTATAAATTATTTTATCATTCGAAAAACATCAAGGACTTCATATTGATGTATTATGTAATTATGGAACCACTAGGACCTATCTTTTGTAAAACTCTGATATTTGGATAAATCGAATGATAAGCCTTTTTAAATGACTCAGCTAGAGTTCTTTTTCTATTATTATAACTGTTATACCATGAGTAATATCCAGTTTGAATTCTGCTGCATTCACAAAATTAGGAGTGTTACACATACAGTCGACCACCTTGGATGTGAGTCGAGTCGGGCCTAGTTGACTTGTTTAAAAAGATAATTATTATACTAGACAATATCAATTTTTTTTTAAAACTTCGTAATTATCTCTTAATAATTATAGTAATTATCTTATTTTGATTTTAGTAATTATCCTTTAAGGACCTATAAATATAAAAAATAATTCTAGAGTCATTATGAAATTACAAAACCCTAAATCCCTCGCCCCCTCTCTTGTTTGGCCGCGGCACACACACCATCATAATACATTCATGTGTTGTGTTTTAATCAATAAGATTGTTTGTTATTGCTTTATTGATCAACCGCTAGCATGTTGTTGTAATCGTTTGAGAGCTAGTGTGTATAACTGTGAGGAGTCTTACTTTTAGATCTCTCGGTCCGTGTTGATCTCCCACTATAAGCAAGAAGGTACACAAAGTTGTTGTGGTTTTCCTGACTAGTTAAAACTGTATTTGAATTGTTGCCATTGTAAGGGCTTTTTTTTTTTTTTAATCTTACGCTGCATGTTTTCTGTTAAATTTTAATGAACATGTTAAAATTCGTTCCTACATTTTCCATCAAATATACACCTCAATTTCCTAAATCTATGTACATATTTCAACAATGTGAGCACATCTTGGTCAGTCATTAATGTTACTAAACCATCATCCAATGTCTTGCCAGGTATCCTAAATGAGGGAACAAATTTCTACCATCGTTGTAACCTATATCCTATAATATTGCATCCAATTCGTCGATAGAAAACTGGTCACAATCAATTACGTCGAAACAATCAATATCTGCAAAACGATATAGTCTTTCCGGTGCTTTGGTAAAATGACCATTGTGATAAAGTTTCAACGTAAACATGTTTTCATATGAATCTATGCAAAAAAATAAAACATCGCCAAACGCTAAAACAACAAAATAAAACATTCAAATTTTGGAATACAACGTACGCTCGTTTTTTACACGTAATATGCATGTTTTTAACTAGCTATTTTAAATAATAATCAAACAAATTCAAAGGAAACATAGCATACCATAAGCAAGACCTAAATAATGGATCGGGGTACCGTGTGCTCGATTCTGCCAAAATGTAGGTCTAACCATTTGATGATCTCGAGATTTTCGTATGTGTTTTTTAAAATTTAGGGATGAAAGTGAAACATAATTATTGAGATGAAAATGAAGTGGAAGAGGTGTCTTGGGTATAGTGATAGTGGGCAGGTGAGTTACTTAGGAGGAAAACGGAAAAGGCCATAATCTCACGTGAATGGCACGAGAGGGAGACTAAAGAGATTTTCTAACGAGCATTAGTGAAAGGGACAGAGAGTAACAAAACTTGAACAAAAATGACAGTTTTTGTAATTAAAGTTTAAGAGTGACGGGAAGTGCAAAGATGATAAACCACATGGACAAAATTTGTAATTACTGAATGGGGAAAGTAAAATGCTAATTGTTGGTCTTTGAGCAATTATTCTAATACTTTGTTTTCTTTATACACCAAGTATTATAAATCTTTTCAAAGCTTTTAAAGTTTGCCATGTCATGATAAACTAACAACTAATAACCTTATTTATTTATTTATTTTATATATCTCTAAAGGTTTTACGTTTATACTAGTAATGATTAACATGTACTTAATTTTTGACAAAAATAAACAAACCTTTTTGTTAACCTACACATAAGGGCAGACCTAAAGGTTTCAAGGAACCAACACCTAGTGTAAATTTTTGATAAAAAAAACTTGATTTTTATGAAATGAGCATAATCTTTATTTTTCGCGTTACATAAATATATGTTTTGTTAAATTTGTTCACTAATATATTAAAAAAACATATTTATTTTAAAATCACATTTTTAACTTCATTTTTATATTTGTAAAAAGAAAAATGTGTGCACGTCATAATTTGAAGTATTGGGTCTACAAGTAATACTAGGCTTTTTCTTTAATTATTTTGCTTGTGTTTCAATATAAAGAGAAATCAAAGTACTCTGATCTACTCTTGATATTATTTATCTTTTTTACTAATCATCATTAGCTTCACTAATTATATATTTTAAGTCATACTGCCACCTCATTTTTCCATAAAGACCATGTCCACCGATTAAATATAGTGTAGATTTTGGAATGATTTTGTTTAGATTTTGGGTTTTCTTTCAAGTAACCTCAAATGTAGTCAAAATAATAAGACCATCATTATTGGGAGATGATTTGCACACATTGATTTTTGATTTACACATTCTAATGTACAATCGGTTAAAGCATAAAATATTTACAATAAAACAGGTTGATGCATAAGTTATAGTGTGAAAAAAAACGTGAATGCGCAAATCATTACTCATCATTATTGGCTCTATATGAATTCATATTGCACAATGCCACAATTTATGACGATGAGTATTTAATTCTTTATGTGTGGTTTTTATTCATATTTAGTACGAAACAATCTGTTTCTTCCAAATGATCCTTTCATATATTTTTTAACTTCTAACACGTTTCGGTCACTAAGAATATAATTTATTATTATTATTATTTTGAACGGAGAGTTATTACAATACTATAGTTAGTATTTCGATTCTATAGTACTTATCCAGAAGGTAGTCCCTGCTAGCCTCGAATCGACGCATCTATGTGGCAGAATCACCATCGATCCCACCCAGGAGGAAAACCCTCCACGAAAAGACTTGGACCAACTATGCTAGGCAGAAGCTGGCACTAACATCCAAATGCACTAACATTAGTAGTTCTAAATATTTTGTTAAACTTTGAATCCCATAACCCCTCCAAACTTGAGAAACACAAGATGTTTACCAAGTTGTTATGTACAAATAAATCATTCACCAATCTAAACAATTGACCAAAATAACTTCAACACATTTCGTGCAGCTATGACAAATCTTTAGTGTGACGTACATCGGTATATACATACCTTACATTTTACCTCCAAAGCGACATTAGCACGCGTAATTTAATAGTTTTTGCAGGGGCATACTTTGGCATTAATCGGGATACCGAGATAAACCATGATGTGCCTAAAATTACTCGACACTCCCCCCAAACAAATGTTCCTTATTTAGTTACTAAATAAAATGCAAAATTCGTCCATGTGGTTTCTCCATATTCGCAGAAATCATCATTTTCAAAAGAGTGAAGGCTGAATATACGTAACAAACTTTCTCAAATATACCGATGTACGTAACATACTTATTTTATTATTAACATGCGTAATATACTTTCAAATACTCACCAATGTACGTAATATTGACAGGTTACCAAGTTTTAAAATTATAACATTGGTCCCTGTCGTTTGCATTCACTTTCACCGTTAGTCATTTGACATTTTTTCACTTAAAAAAATTACAGTAACGGTCCTTGTAGTTTGCTTTGACTTTCACCATTAGTTCTTTGTCTTTCATCTTTTTTATATACATTTTTTACGCGTTTTTATACACATTTTTTTACATATTTTTCTACACGTTTTTTACACACGTTTTTATATACATTTTTTTACACATTTTTATACACGTTGTTTACACGTTTTTATACATGTTTTTATACACGTTTTTATGTACGTTTTTATACACTTTTTATACACGTTTTTTACACGTTATTATACACTTTTTTTACACGTTATTATACACATTTTATACACGGTTTTATGTACGTTTTTTATACACTTTTTATACACGTTTTTTACACGTTATTATATACATTTTTTACACGTTATTATACACATTTTTTACACATTTTTATACACGGTTTTATGTATGTTTTTTATACACTTTTTATACACGGTTTTATGTACCGTTTTTTATACGTTTTTACACGTTTTTATACACGTTTTTACACACGTTTTTATACACGTTTTTACACACGTTTTTATATATGTTTTTTACACGAATTTATGCACGTTTCTATACACGGTTTGATATACGTTTTTTACACGTTTTTATATATGTTTATTTACACGTTTTTATATGTTTTTTACAAACATTTTATATGCGTTTTTACATGATTTTATGCACTTTTTTATACACGGTTTTATAGTTTTTTATACATTTTTACATGTTTTTATGCACGTTTTATACACATTTTTATACACGTTTAGAAAATGTTTTTCAAAATGTGTATAAAACCGTGCGTAAAATCGTGTAAAAAACGTATATAAAAACGTATGTAAAAAACGTGTATAAAAATGTGTAAAAAATGTGTATAATAACGTGTAAAAAACGTGTATAAAAAGTGTATAAAAACGTACATAAAAACGTGTATAAAAATATGTATAAAAACGTGTATAAAAACATGTATAAAAACGTGTAAACAACGTGTATAAAAATGTGTAAAAAAATGTATATAAAAACGTGTGTAAAAAACGTGTATAAAAATATGTAAAAAAATGTGTATAAAAACGCGTAAAAAACGTATATAAAAAAGATGAAAGACAAAAGACTAATGGTGAAAGTCAAAGCAAACTACAAGGACCGTTACTGTAATTTTTTAAGTGAAAAAATGTCAAATGACTAACGGTGAAAGTGAATGCAAACGACAGGGACCAATGTTGTAACTTTAAAACTTGGTAACCTGTCAATATTACGTACATTGGTGTGTATTTGAAAGTATATTACGCATGTTAATAATAAAATAAGTATGTTACGTACATCGATATATTTAAGAAAGTTTGTTACGTATATTCAGCTTTCACTCTTTTCAAAAACTATTGGCATGCCTTATCTCTAAGATGTCAAAAGTCATACGAAAACTATTTTTGTCTCAAGGATATATAATTCAAGCCAATGCTATCTGATAGGGATCGTTTTGACCAAAATGGACAAACAACAAAGGCGTGTTTTGCACTTTACTCTTACTTGCACAACTAGCTAATAGGTTGACATCATACTTCATAAAATAACCACCCAATACATTAGCAAATTTTACTCCCTTTATGTCACATATTTTGTTTTTTCAACATACTATTTGTTCACCATAATATTTTACTCCATTTGTGTCACATGTTTATTAGCCGAATGATTTTTATCAGCACATGCATATTGCATTGTTTATTATTTACAATTGGGCTTAGCATGTTAGTTATGTTATTGTGCAAGACTTTTAAGTAAGGTTGGATCAAGTGGTTAACATCTTTATCTCTGGAGACAGAGATCAAAGGTTTGATCCTCATCCCTTGCAAGGCCGGAGGTCCTTTTCTATTTTTGATAGAACCAGCCTATCTACCTTAGGTAGGGGTATGGTTGTCTACGTCTTAACCTCCCCCATACACCGTAAAAAACGGTATTAGGACCCATAACCCGTGAAAGACGGTATTGGGATCCATAACTCGTGGAAGACGGTATTCGGAATTATTTTTTTATTATTTTTTTTATTTTTTATTTTTTATTATTTTTTTTAACTTTTGATGTATTTATATTTGATAACTAATAATAATTTAGCATATGATTATTTTACGAATTCTAATATAGTAATCAAAGTCTTTCCTAATCCACCACAATAAACACACACTTAAACCCCAGAAAACCCATGCTCAATTATTAGTAGTATTAAAGATTGAATATAAACAAACAATAAAATAACTAACATGGCTAAGCCTGATAGAGTAATAAATAATAAACAATGCAATCATTCAGCTAATAATAATCATACGATACAGTTCTATTCTTTGAGCTCCTATTTTTATATTAAGAAAAAATAATTACTATAAAAATGAGCATGATCGACCAATAATGCTTTATATATAAAGACAATAATATGGTTTAATACTTGCAGAGTGGGAAAAATGGCAGAGTGTGTTGAGCTTCCCCTTATTGATCTTTCATCATCTGATCGTATCGCCACGGCTATTTCTATTCGCCAGGTCTTTGCTATTTTATTTATGTTAACAGTCTGAAATTATCTTAGACGCAGTTCATTTCGTGCTATATTGTATTTCTGCATACATAATATGATATATTTGAACCAAAAGGCTTGTAGTCTAATGGTACCACATATGATTTTGGGTTCAAGTCATGTCTAGGAGACTAGTACACGTGAGATAATTAGTTGTCTTTCAAAAGGATGATATTTTTGCAAGCTTTATTTTCTATCATAATGAACTCTTTGCTTATAAGTAATCATATATGTAATATTGTCATATATATGCTTACTAATACTACAATTTACAACTTTGCATCGGTAGGCTTTTAGCATATGTGGTTCTTGAATTTTCATAATCAAGCATAATCAAACTTTGCATTGAGTTTGGGAGTAGAAACATAATCAAATTATATGACATACTTTACTTCTTTCCTTATATGCAAGATGCTTACATTTTCATACTATTGTGTGTAATTATGTTAGTTATTGGCAAAATGAAAATATGATGCATTGACATCAAAAGTATATGTTTGTTACATACCATGGAAAAAACGAAGTATGTTGTCTACCATGAGAATAGGATGAAGTGTGTTACATTTAACATTGTGCTTCAGTTATATTCTAATTAGAATTCTTGTAATGAAGCTGACCCATTTGTTAACATCATTTACTTTTAAATTTCTGAATTAGGCTTGCATGGAATATGGCTTCTTTTACCTCATCAACCACGGGGTAGAGGAAGAACTGTTACAGAATGTGTTTGATCAAAGCAAAAAGTTTTTTTCACTTCCAATTGAAGAGAAGATGAAATTGGGTCGCAAGGAAGACTTTGGCTATGCACCACTTTATTCTGAGAATCATGATCACTCAACTAGTTCTAAAGGTATTGCTAGTCAAATATAAAATCCATATTCAATAGAATTTAAATGGTTATATAAAAAATCGTAGCTTGCTGAATAGTGATATATGAATTGCTTGACGATTAGTTCTTATCTAATTCAACTACAGGGGATTCAAAAGAAACTTTCCATATCGGCCCTTTAGAAGGTGAAGAGAGTCTCCAAAATCAATGGCCTTCTAAAGGTAATACTACTATACCATTGTTATAACTTATATGCTGTGTATAGCTTACTAAACTGGTTCTTGAATTTCTGTCTTACTTTATGGAAACTGCAGAGTTATTACCCTCTTGGAGATTAGTAATGGAGAAGTACTACAAAACGCTCTTGTAAGTGTTGATGGTTTTAGTTGTTTGATATGTTTTTATATACTTATGGACACTCATTGATATTCAAGATCAATAATTTTATGTTTTCGTTAATATTTAATACAAGCATCTTTTTCATTTTTGTTATCACTTTCTTTAATTCAAATGTTCAGAAGAGCTCTAAATGCTAATTATCTTATGGACCGGTGGTGCCATTAACAGGTCTACCGGGAAGAGGTTGAGCTCTTTGATTGCGCTGGCACTAAATTTGGAGGAACAATTTTTTGAGAAAATAGGGGCTGTGGATAAACCATCCGCTTTTCTACGACTGCTGCACTATCCAGGTTAATCCTCGAGCCTTGCATGGCTTGCAATAAAACTCAAACATAACCAACATGAAGTATGGATTTAATTTATTGCAGGAGATATGGGGGTTTCTGATGAGGTTGTATATGGTGCTTCTGCTCATTCTGACTATGGAATGATCACTCTTCTTGCAAAAGATGCAGTTCCTGGCCTTCAGGCAACATATACTGATGCTTTATCTTTATAAGTCTTCTTTTGACACTCCTTTTTATATAATTTCTTGACGTTTTTCGTATTTTTTTATATTGACAGGTTTGCAGAGAAAAGAATAAGCACCCACGAACGTGGGAGAATGTTATTCATGTCAAGGGGTAAGTTTATGAACGAACACTTCTTTAACTCATTGTCCTCCCATAGAAATACACGAGCACCTATATGTATATTTGTCTTATATATATCATAAATAAGCACTGCTTTTCCAAAAATAGTTGCAACAGTTTTCTTCTTGGCAAGGTTCCTACAAAAGGTTATCACTTTGCCAATTCAATATACTTATTATACAAATTTTGACACACAAATCCCTTTACTTTGTTCTACTTGAAGCATTTTTTTTTACATATTAAGCCGTATCTAATCAAATGTTTGCCTGAAACTATTCCATTTTAGCCATCTTATATTTCACTCCATCGTGTGCTTACAACTCTGAAGTATTTTGTGTTGAATACATAATTTTTGGTGCATGCAGGGCGTTCATTGTTAATCTTGGTGACATGATGGAGAGATGGACTAATTGTCTATTTCGGTAAAATCTCCTGAGCAAAAACATCTTTTGATCTTCATCATTTCAACATTATGAATCAAGAACTAAAGTTTATCTCTGTACATTAAATCTATTGCAGATCAACGTTACACCGGGTTATGCCAACTGGGAAAGAACGATATTCTGTAATTACTTCCTAACCAGTGGATTACTTATTACTCTTTGCTAATGTTATGATGTGGGTCAATGAGAAGAACGAACATGTGATTCGTTTCTTTTAAAGAAAAGATTGGATCCGTAAAATAGTATACAAATAGCAGTTTATTTCTTTTTAATAACAAATGATATGCAGGTGGCGTTCTTTATGGATCCTAACCCGGATTGCATAGTAGAGTGCTTGAAAAGCTGCTGCAGTGAGTCATCTCCTCCACGGTATGTTAACATAATCACTTTTATGAATTACGAATGCTATGTGCATGTAATGTCAATTTCGTTCATCATATTATAGTAACTACATAATGTTATTCAAGTTGCATGAAATCTTCACTTTATAATAATATGTTTCTTGGTTTGTAGATTTCCTCCGATCCTCAGTGGAGACTACCTGAGGGAGCGTATCCATGCTGCGTATTCCAAGTAAAAGAGCTAGCAATTGCAGGTCGAAATGTATATGAAGTATCAATTCCATACATGCCGCTTGTTGAGGTCCAGATCAGTACATGTACAAACAGACCATTTAATTGCAGTGTTCATTATATATTTGGCTTGCACTATAAGACTGTCTGTTTTTGTCACTTTGTAATGTGTACCTTTCTTCCCTAATTCTCGTTGTAACTCGTATGAAACTTAGTTCCTTTAATTGAAGCTTTTGATTACGAATTTCTATTTTTTTCTCTTGAATTTCCGATCTTTAGCTTTGATCTTCTTCCAATCGGCATTCGATTCAATTTTGAACAAACTATGCTAATACAAAGTCAATGAACTAACTTTGTAGGTTGGTATCTGGTCTCAAGAAACTCATTTTCCCCTGTCACAAATTTATCTTGCATATAAATATATTTTAGAAGTCTTATCATATTCATTAGTTTCACTATTGTTCTATCATTGATTTAAGATAATTGGTTAGCTAATAATATAATGGAAATAGAACTCAATTCTAGAAAATAGTAGGTAACATAAAGAATCATAAACAAACAATTAAAGACAAGAAATGATGAGGTTATACTGATTATACCTATAGTTTCTTTTGTACTTGTTGATGATTCCTTTATAATTCTTTGTACTACCAAACAAAAGAAACAAGTAAGCAAACTTGATTACTCATCTCTATCTCCCATTTAAGTTATAGTTCACACATCTCCATTTGCATTATAGTTATTCTCTCTATTCAGTTCCCATGAACAATATATCAAAGAGAAAGAGACATATACTAGAATTTGTGTTTTTGGTTCTTTTTTTCAGTGTCAAAATTCAATCCAAGTGTACCAAAGGTTGCAATCTTGCTTTGGCTTCATATTACGTCGCACAAGGATCGAACCTCACTTACATAAGCAGGATTTTCTCACTATCAATCACGGAAATCCTTAAATACAACTCTCAAATCTCAAGAGGCGATAGCATAGAAACTGGAACTAGAATTAACGTCCCGTTTTCTTGCTTATGTTTGAATGGTGATTTTTTGGGGCATACTTTTCTATACCAAACACAAGTTGGTGATACTTACGGCAAGATTGCTAGGGATGTTTTCGCAAATCTTACTGATGAGTATTGGGTTCAACGGGTCAATTCGTTTGCACCAGTCTTCATACCTGACTTTGCTTATATTAATGTCACGGTGAATTGTACGTGTGGTAACAAACATGTGTCAAAGGATTATGGTTTGTTTGTGACATATCCTCTTCAACCAAGAGAAGATTTGCAATCCTTAACTAGCAAGTCAGGTGTCCCGACAACGTTGTTGGAGCAGTTCAACCCAAGTTCCAACTTCAGTGGTGGTTCAGGATTAGTGTTTGTACCGGCCAAAGGTTAGCCAACTTAACTATTTTGATCAATTTGAATAAGAATAATTTGGTATGCAAATAAGGTTTGATTAGTGACTTATAGAGTTATAGATAATTCGATAGAAGTTGCATGTGTATTGACAAGCATTGTGTACTTCGTCGCGTCAACAATTTGTAGGCATAAGATGTAACTTAGCTCAACAATTTCATGTTAGATTAATTTCTGTATAGTTAGCTTAAACTAGAGCTACCCATAAGGCCATAATCTTGATTACAAAATTTGGAGTTGTGTATAAGTTTTTATGCATAAATGTTACGTAACTAAAACAAGAATGTTCCATAATAATAGACTGAAAAGTCCAATAGATGATGTCGAAATGCTTAAGTGTATATTCTAATAAAATATGCAAATTGGCAATAGTGTCACTAGACAACATGCTACTTTGTCTCATTTCTCATTGGCATATTTCAACTCACTACTACTAATTGTGTGTAATTTTTATATATACTTTATTTGAGGCGAACGTCCACTTTATTTTAATAGACTAGTTTGTGGGCATTTTGAGAATCTTTAGGAATTATTCGTTCAGGTTTATATGATTAGACAAGTGGGGAAGAAATCCCTTAAACAAAAAAAAAAATATAATAATAAGTATGAGAAGAATTTTTAGCTATATATTTTAAATAAAATAAATAAATTTAAAAAGAAATGCATCTATTTTTATAGATGTATATGTATGATTATAGTTTTTTTTTTTATTCTTTCATTTTAGTTTTATTTCTCATTTGATAATAACTCTAAACAAGTCCCAATTATAATTTTGTTTCATAAGTTTATGTAACCTCTAAGTCTATCCAAAAGAATAACAGATGTCATACGAGGTTCAAGAATGTCCTTGGATATGTACACTGATTTATGCATCTCCTTTTGACCTGTATTTTTATGACACTTATTTTCAAATTAACGCATTTTATGAAGCTATTTTTAAATCTATGACTTTTTGTACTCCAAAACTATATTCTCTTCACATACAAAACTACTCTTTACACACTCCTATACTACTGCAGTCCCAAATAGTCCATATTCACCATAGTTCATCAAGACCATAATCTCGTGACTAAATTTCCTAACAACAAGTCCTAACTAGATCAATAAATTGCTTCATCTTCATTTAAGTGACCGATGAACTCACTGTAAGACATCATCATGTGGGTTATAGCCATATCCCAAACTCATCACCGGAAGACAACTAACTACGTTTCCTACAATTTATTTAAAGCCAAGCACAAATAAGCAGCTCCATCCTCACTTATATGACTTGACTTCAAAATAAACTAGGCATCATTAGTTATTAAAAACGAAAATTCTTCTATTACGAATATAATGGACATAAAACTAATGAGCATACAATATACATTTATTTTTATAAGTTTACATATATGAGATTAGATGATGATGGAGGTTTTTTTTATTTTTTATTATTTTTTCTCCTTTTTTAGCCGATAACACAAATAATAATTCACATGCAATAGTGCGGACATATTCGTTAGTTCATATTTTTTAGTCCTAGTATATATTAAAACTAAGTTAAGTTGAAAATAATTCCACAAATTAAGTTGAAAATAATGGTCATCATTAAGTTATAGGCTTGCGAATTTGCCATTTGTATAGGGGCAATTAAATCTATATCTTCATTAAAGTTTAATGTCACATAAATATTCATTTCATTTTTTTAATTACGTCAATATCTTTCTCAAACTTATGTAATCATAGCAATATCTTTATCAAACTTTTGTAATTACATCAATATTCTTCATACCTATATATATATATATATATATGAACAATATGTTCTTTCATCACTCGAGGCCAAAAATGTATATGAACAATATGTTCTTTCATACCTATATCCAAATTTTTGTAATTACTTCATCATGTTCTTTCATCACTCGAGGCAAAAAAAAAAAAAAATACGTGAACAATATAATTATGATCAATATAAGAGATAAATATTAGTTTCAGAATTTAAAATCAATATAATTATGGTTTAATTAATTTTTGGATATATATGTGAATTTAAAATTTTAAGAAAAATAATGATGTAATTATAAAAGTTTAGAAAGAACATTGATTTAATTATAAAAATGAGAATTCTCTTTTTTATTTAAGTTCGAGAGATCTATACGCTTAGTTTATCAGAAAACAGTTGCATAAAAGTCCAATCTACTGACCAACAAATTTCTACTTCAATAAAAATCCAATCAACTTTTATAAAAAATTGAGTAAATTACACCGTTCGTCCTTGTGGTTTGCGTTGACTGCAGGGTTTAGTCATTTGACCAAAAAAGTTGCACCGTTCGTCTTTAAGTGTGAAACGTTATGCACCGTTCGTCCTTTGACCAAAAAACGTTAAGTTTGACCGTTAAAAACCCATCATGTGACTTTCACATGAGGGTAAATTCGTCATTTCAACACCATAAGGACGAACGGTGCATAACGTTTCACACTTAAGGACGAACGGTGCAACTTTTCCATAACGTTAATATCCGATACCTTTTTGAAATTCAAAACATGAATCTATTTAGGACTTGAATCCGTTTGCAACTTGATTTTAATCATGTTCGACACTTCAGCCACTTGAGAAATAAAGTAACAAAATCGATCATGAACACCTGATCTGTGCCAAACCGTCAAGTTTTCTCACACAAGCTAGCCACTTGTGAATGGCTAACCGTAAGAAACTTAAAACAGTCTAGAAACAAATGCAATGAAGATCAGGAGAGTATAGTGTTTCCCCGGGTCGTTATGTCCCAGCGAGCTATGCGATGAATCACCAAACGAATAGTGATCGAGAGAATTTGAATGGACAAGAGTTTAGAATTATTATAACTAAAGAAATAGTCTATAAATTAAAAGGGCTTAAATGCAAATTAAAGAAAATTAAAAAGATAAAATATATTAAATAAACGCTATCACTATTTGCAAAATGATGTTTTTGATTTTTCTTTTATAAAATTTAAATAAAAAAAAAACTACGCGATGTACAAAAGAAAATGTGAAACTTAAACAATATAAATCCTAAAAATATGAAAATGACATTTTTACAATCCTAATGATAAAAGAAAATTTATAGAAAAAGAAAATTATTTTTAAAACTATTTATCTAATTATTATTAATTAAAAACTATTTTTAACTATTTAATAATAACCTAAAATACAAGAAATTATGAAATAAAGCTAGAAAAATAAAATTATGACTTGGAAAAATCTAAAATAACAAAAGAGAATTTTCAAAACTAATTTTATATTTTTCGGATTATTTTTCTATTTTCTATGAATTAAAAACTACTTAAAACTACTTAAATTGCTTAAAAATACAAATTTAACTAAGAAAAATCTGGAAAAATATTTTTTTGACTTTTTATATTTATCTTAACCTAAGAAAAATGAAAACTTATTTTTTTGAAACTTTTCTGAATTAATTGTATTAAATGCTAATTAAAAAGTACTAAAAATTGATTTAAATGAAGAAAAATAGCAAACTGACTTAGAAAAATCTGAAAAATTCAAGAAAAGTCTAAAATAATATTATGAATCTAAGAAAAATATAAAAACAGTGGCTTGTGTGCAAGAAATTGAAACTGCAATGCAAAGTGCTTATAAATAAGCACTTGGAATAAGCAAATTAACACCAAAGACCACCAACTGATTACAGAAGCTATAAAATGCTAAAACTACCCAAATGCAACTAGTTACAACTGCCCTTAACCTCTAAAATAACAACTACACAGATTTGATGATTTGAGTTTAAAAACCAAAAACAGGATTTCTAGCTAATTTGTAGCTTAAGCACAAGCTTGTGTAATAAGCTAATGTGAAAAACAAAACTAGAGACCTCAAGTCTACCAGCTTAACTACCTCTGAACCAAGTCTCAGACCTTAAGGACCTAAGACCAGACCTATGCAAGGCCTGCAAGGTGCCTGTCTCACACTCAGTATTAGCTGAGTGTGCACAGGGCACTTTGCAGTTGATTGAGTAGCTTATTTGGAGCTTTTAAAAAAATCACAAAAATCTACTAAAATGATATTAAGAAAATAGACCAGTAGAAGTTTTTAAACCCACAATTTCTTTTGATTTGGCTCAGAAATGAATCCAAGAAAAATCATTCTAGTTGGGCTCAAAATGACTTTTTCAGGTTTTTGACTTTTGAAACAGTTTGGAGATTTTGACCAAATTGAGTTTTGATCTTAAACCATGAGCTGATTATGATGTTTTAAGGTAAAATACAGCTATATTAAGCTATGTTACTGATATTTAAACACAATTCAAGCTTTTGTTTTAAGAAAATTCCAACAGATGTGAAATGAAGACAGGTTTAAAATGATTTTGACTTTGAATGTATGCAGTGAGTCAATATGAACTAGAATGCATTTCAATTGACTAAACAAGTGTAAGACAACTAGTCTCAACTACTGATCAGCCCTCAAGCACAGATATGCTATGAAATCCAAACACCATTTATATGACTGATATGCAAGATCTTATATCAAATCCTTAATATAAAACACTACTAACACAATCTTACAAACACTAATACAGACTATAACAGTTACTAACTATGACAGCAATATATCTAGAGCAAACACATTCAAATGACAATGAGCAAAGTTGAGACTGATCATGAACTTACAAAAGGTCCAATTTGCAACTGAGGATCAATGAACCACTACCTAAATCTGTTTTCAACCCATATCTAGCTAAGAATCAACCCATGTTCAATCACTGCATCAACCCAAATCCACCTCCATGCCTGCTTAACCAAGTCCTCTTCTCAGTTTGACTTTTATTGACCAAAAACCAAATATGCTTGAAATTTAATTGTGAGCTTATCAAAAGCTATCAGTAGCTTATATAAGCCTATTTGAACTTTAATAGAAGCTATTAAAAACTTGAATGTAAGAGTTTGAAAGTGAATTTTTTAACAGTTAACAGCAAAACATGAAACCATACTAAAACTTTGAATTGAAGCTTAAAAATGCATTACAATGATTATCCAACTAAAGGTTATTACATAGAAACTGAAATCACAAGTTTTTGACTTAAACTAAAACAGTTATATAAAAAACGACATAAAGGAATTTTAAAACTAAAATCTACTACTTCTTCTCTTTCTTCCTCCTCTTTTTATATGCAAATATGCTTCCACTTGCCCTCTGATCATTTCCCACTTTTCATCTTGGCCTTTGGATGAGTTGAAGAGATTTTGGCCATTGGATCAAATTTTGGCGCCAAAAAGGTTTTTAGCAGTGTGGGTTGAGTGAAAGGGTTGAAGAAGCATTTAATGCTCTTTGGCTTGTTGGGTGAGGTGGAAGGATAAGGGGAGTGGGCTTTGAGCTGGAGGTGTGGGAGGTGAAGTGTTGCAGGGTATTTGGTGAAGAAGAAAGAAAAAAGGGCGCGGGTGTGATTTTTTTGACCAGATGGGTTGACCGGGGTATATTAAAAGGGAAGGGGGTCAAAAAGGAAGGGGTCACAATGGTTTGGCAGGGTCCAAGGGTTTATGATAGGGTCCAAAATGATATAAAGGGTATTAATAACAAGGACCATTATGTAATTTCTGAAAATCAAGGGACCAAGGCTGCCATTTTATCAAAGTTGTTCCAAGGGACCACAATTGACAAGTTTCCATAGTACAAGGACCAAACTTGACATTTTCCAATTTCCAAGGACCATTATTGCCAATTTTTAAACTTGAAGGACCAAATTTGGAATTTCTCAAAACTTTTGATATTTTTCACCAAAGGACTAATTTTGACAACTTATGATTTTAAAAGGACCTTTGGTGATTTTTCTTTTGAAATTAAGTGCTTAGGGACTATTTCTGACAACTTTTGAAACTTGGGGGACTGAAACTGCCAATTATGCAAACTTAGCTCATTTTTCATCTGATTTTAAACATTTTGCATCTGAAACATATAAAATGCAATTTTGAGTTATTTTTAGTATTTTGATGCATTTCTGAGCATTTTTAAACGTTTTGCAGTTCAGATTTAACCAAAAATGATGAGTATTTACACACTCATCAACACCTCGAAAATGCAGCAAAAACAAAGCTGGAAACAAAAAGTCATTACTGAGCTCGCAATTGCAAAAATCTGAATCACAAAATTTATATCTATCGCATCAGATCGAACAACAATTTCCCGCCCTGAGATACAAACGGATTGATCTTTGCCATCAAAACAGTTAATTATAACACTTGCACCGTGCATTTAATACAATCGGTAGGTATGACCTTGAAAGGCCACAACTTCATGTCTTCTTGCATGTGGCATGTTCATAAATAACGAGTTACTAAAAAACGCTATTCGCCGTCTAGCTTCAAGATTCACCGGAACATTATTCATTGCATCTCGAGATGTAAGAATTGTATGTAACCGTCTCACTTGTCTGTAAAAATTATCATTCTCCAAATCGGGTAACTGAACAGCATTTTCAATAAGCAACCCGCCTGCTGAAATTGGCCTATCTGGGGCTAAACCGTCTACTTTTAATTGATCCATGTTCCTCTTTTCTTTAAAGAAATCTCGTGTTGCAACCTCATATATAGCCTGCAGTGCATTCACAACTTTGTTGACGTCTTTCTTGGGCTTGATTATAAGTTCAATAAGTGTGATGAGCTTAGCGTGGAGCTTAGGAAGTGTAAGCATATTGAACTCCTTTGTGAACTTTTCATTGTTGATCGCGTTATCAATTTCTTGGAAGAAAGTTGTGACAATCGAATGTTCTGGAGTGTTCATCTTTACTATTGTGCGCAGCAGATGTTTGGCACTATCATAAGCCTCTATTACCGCACAACGTCTGTACTCACTTTCAACAACATCCTAACCCCAAGCCACAACGTCTCCCTCGAAACCAGCTTAAACTGCATCACACCATCTAAAATCGCCTTCACAAACCTCAACACACTCCACGTTATAAAAACCGACAGAACCTTAACTTGAATATCCCTATCCTCTAACGCCTCCCACGGATAATACCCTCGTTCCTTCCACGCAACAACAATCGCCGCTTGCAAAAACAACACCAACATAATCCACGGCTTATCAAAACTCCTAAACACATTCAAAAATGAACGTCGCTCAACAAACCCCGTCTTCCCAACCACCTTATCACTCGTAACGAAAAAATTACTTCCTAAATTAATAGGCCACTTTAGCTTCTCGAAACACCTCCTACTCCAAAAGTACTCATTCAAATCACCATAGTTTCTCCAAGTCGAATGCGGCATACTCCCATTCCTACTCTTCTCCACCTCTCCCCTAACTGTCTCGTAAATAGGCTTAACCACACGATCTAAGAACGCGTTTTCGCCCGAAAAAGACGGCAAAATCGGCCTACCTGTTTGCTCATCTATATAATCCTCCAACATCTTATTCAACTCACCACACATATTATGAAAAATATAACAGATGCATTCAGGCATAAACCGTAAATTCGCACTTTCGCCCCAAATTAACAAATACAACCCTACATACAAAAGCTCCCTCCTACGTCGAGAAGCCATTTTCAGGAGATGGCGGGTTCAGATCCGGATCCATAACGGGTATTTCACCATCAACATCTGAATTTAAAAGGGGCATTTCACCATCAGCTTCATTATCTGAATTTACTTCATCTTCAATTATGGTAGGGTTTCGAAGAAATAAAAGTAGATCTGAATTTACTTCATCTTCAATTGGGATGAGTTTAGTGGTCGGGTTTAGAAGAAATAAAAGTAGATGTGATGCCGTGAGAGTTGCAGACACACATACCCATAACGTCTGATCTAGCCGGATATGCCTCGCCGGAAAAAAATGTGATGCCGTGGGTTTTGTTGTGGTGGTTATGAAGAGAGGAAGAAGAAAAAAGATACGGTAGGAAAGTATGTAGGTGAGTAGGAAATTAAAAAGACTAAAATACCCTCATGTGCAGGTCACATGAGGGGAGTTTAACAGTCAAATTTAACGTCGTTTGGTCAAAGGACGAACGGTGCATAACGTTTCACACTTAAAGACGAACGGTGCAATTTTTTTGGTCAAAGGACGAAACCCTGCGGTCAACGCAAACCACAAGCACGAACGGTGTAATTTACTCTAAAAAATTTAGAATGATAACTTTTGTAGATGCGTGTTTTTACTCTCTCGGAACCCAAGAAAATTAAGAAAAAGAACTTTGTACTAAAGAAATTTGTACTTGGTATATGTGTAAGATGAATTTTTTAAGACTTTCATCTTTAAAAAGTCTCGAATAAACTGCAAAACTGAGCCATGTAAGACCCGTTCAAACAAAAAGAATAAGAAAAACTCTATTGTCAAAATCAAAGACTCATCCGTCAAGGCGTCAACCAACTTATTCCAAAGAAACTATCATTTCCATTAACAATTTCCACATGGATTATTTGACATGTTGACTAAGTCATCTCAATCACCACTTGACTTACCATACACCATATTCTATGTTCAAGTTTGAGGGTGTGCAAGGTGAGCGACCATTCAGGACCCCAAAATTTTTAGGAGTTTTAAAATTTGTCCTGTTAATAATTATATTCATGTGTACATATATTTTTCACGAATAAAAAAATATTTAGATGAGAAAATTTCTTAAATGAGTAATATCGTTGAACGTTTAGATAACTAATTGCATTATATATTAAAAACCGTGACACTTTATATATAACATTCCTTCTCAAAATTCTTCATTATGTGATTTCGTCCAAGGCCCTCAAAATTTTCATAAATTCATGAGACGGCCCCGTCTATATTCAACCCAAATATACATCTTAGTATTGTTAGTTCCTGTTAATTAGTTCTGGTTCATGCAAATCCAACCCATATTTCATTTTTTTTCTTGCCATTTTCACTAACTTATATCAAATATATTTTTCGGAAAATGATTGAGATGCTTAATTCATGTGACTAATTTCATGCCTAATCTATTCATTTAGTGACACATGTATTCCATTTATTCTCACTCCTCTTATTTACCATTGATTTTGCCATGTGTTCCAAGATCCTTGTTAGGCATCAAATTAGACACACGAATTAGTCATGCCAATCACTACTCATATTTTTCTAGTATTCACTTTGATAAGCTATATTAAAAAGTAGTTCAATATCTTTACTATGAAGATCAAAACTACGCGAAAAATCAAATTTATACTTCAGTTTTTGGTGTTACTGTTTATTGTTACACGAGTCGAATCAAGTTGTACAGATAAGTGTACTGCTTTAGCTTCTTATCGCATGTGGGTAAAATCAAACTTAACATTTGTTTCTCAGATATTTTCGACTACAATCCCAGTTATTCAAAGTTACAATCCTCAAATAACGAATACAGATGTAGTTTCTGAGGGTTCTAGAGTAAATGTCCCGTTTTCGTGTGCATGTGATGATCGTAGTTTTCTAAGTCATAGGTTTGTTTATAATGTTGGTTCAGGGGATACTTATTTAGTGATTGCGGGTACTTACTATTCAAATGTTACAACGGTGGATATGTTGCGGCGTTTTAATGGTCAGAGTGAGTTTAACTTAGGTTTAGGTAGTCAGATAAATGTCGTGGTAAATTGTACGTGTGGGAATAGACGTGTATCTAAGGATTATGGGTTGTTTATTACGTATCCGATTCTAAAAGGTGAGAATTTGTCCACAATTGCTAATGAAACTAAATTGATGAAAATTTGTTGAGGGGTTATAATCCAGGGTCGAATTTCACGAGTGAGGATTTGGTGTTTATTCCTGGAAGAGGTAAATATTTGGAAATTTGGTGTTGAGTTTTGTTTTATGTTCCGTCATTACTAGATTGGTATAAAGTTTATATGTTGCTTCATGTCACATATCGACATAAGCGCTTAACCCTTAGAAACTTGGTTAATGAACTAAGAACGAATAATTGTTGCATAACCTCCAAGAATGTGGAGCAGTAAGAAACGTATATGGTTTATTGGTTTTAGCACTTCTCATTACTTGTGACTTTATGTTCATAAATTTCGTCCTTTTTATCTCTTATTTCAGATGAAAACGGAAAATTTCCACCGTTAAAGACGAGGTAAACCATAACCCTCTATGTGTTTTTATACAAATGTGTTTTCGCTATGTTAATTTCTAATTACTGATTAATCCTTTTTGTTATTTTGCAGCACAAAGGGTTGTCTTCTTTTGCCACTTAATGATCTTCCACCCTTACTTATTTTTCTTCATTTTTGTAAGTCAACGTAAGAAGTCAACTAACATTTTATATTTGTGTTGGCTTGTGGTGGTGGTTTAAGCAGGGTTATCTGGTGGTCAAAGTGCTGGTATATCCATCGGAGCGGTTGCTGGAGTTCTTTTCTTCGGCATTTGCTTCTACTTTGTCTTTTATAGAAGGAAGAGGGTAGCAGAAGGATCATTGTTTGATGAAATTGGAATTGAGCACGTTCATGGTAATCATAGTAATCCTTATAAGATACTGTATACTATGTTGCACCAAATTTGGTCTAAAGGAAGCAGATAATATACAAAGTGCGCAACATTTGGTTTCAGTGTATACGCCAATGTTGAACACCAAATTCATTACACCATTTAAGTTATCTTTGCTTAGTAATTATTGCAGCTGGATCATTTTATTGTTTAAACTAAAAATGAATAGTTATAGCTGTTTTAATCAAACAGTTATGTACCTTCATTTTTTAAATCTACTTAATGACTTCCGAAAGCAAGTAGTTATAAAATTTAAATGCTTATCAGTAGCAGTACAAGTAAATAATAGACGTAAGTAATCAGCAACAACTTTGAAAGATTTGATGAGGTTTTAGCAATTATGCGACTGAATCAACATAAAGTTAATTAAAAAAATGAAGATTTCATGTGATGAAGAGTGTCGCACCAATTTGTCACTTCAATTTGTTCTCTTGGTTGGTGTTAATGTTGGTTTTAACTTCTTTCGTTTTCTGCATTTCTTTAAGTTGCCATAAAATCTTTATAAAACAACTCCTTTTACGGACGCAGGTTCAGGTAGTAATCTCGGAAGAACCACAGAAACAGGCCCTCTTATTGGTGGTGCACAGCCAGGGACCACAGGTATAACAGTGGACAAGTCGGTTGAGTTCACATACGATGAGCTTGCTAAGGCTACCGATGACTTTAGCTTGGCTAATAAGATTGGTCAGGGCGGTTTTGGTGCCGTTTACTATGGAGAGCTCAGGGGCGAGGTTCTTTTCATTGATGCTCATACTTCATAGAATTTTATAGTTTAATCAAAATAAACTTAACAATCTGCGTCATTTTATACGTAGTATGCCAAAAATTAAAGATCTTGGTTACTTATTAGACTTTATATATATTTTTGTCTCGGGAGGCTGATTTGGTGTTGGTGTTGAACAAGTGTAGAAGGCTGCAATAAAGAAGATGGATATGCAAGCATCAAAAGAATTTCTGGCTGAACTGAAGGTGTTAACTCATGTTCATCACTTGAACCTGGTAATTTCTCGAGATTTATGCAATTCATTAGTTTCTTCTTTTTGTATATCGGATAAGAATTTGGACGGATATTCACATTTTGGAATAGCTATTACAACCATTTTATTGTTAATGGAGTGTTTGGATTTGCAATTTATAGCTTCAAACAGAATCAGTCATTTTAGCAATAATCTTTAAATGATCACAATTAGTCAGTCACTCAACATCAATCAGCCTCATAAACTATCTCCTATCTGTTTTCTTAGTGTTAACTATCTTATTCTGATGATTTGTTAGTCATTAATCACGCATCCAAGCAGTCAAGCACCACTTTGGATTGCAATTAAATAGAGTTCTCATGATTTTGCAGGTACGTTTGATAGGATACTGTGTTGAAGGATCATTGTTTTTGGTCTATGAATTCATCGAAAATGGAAATTTGAGTCAACATTTGCGTGGCTCGTCAGGTAACGAGACATAGAAAACCAAATATTCATAGACTTATTCTTCTTTTAACCGCTACCCTATAATGTTTTCAGGGAGGGAACCAATTCCATGGGCTACAAGGGTACAAATCGCCCTTGATTCGGCTAGAGGACTCGAATACATTCATGAGCACACAGTACCCGTGTATATTCATCGTGATATCAAGTCTCCTAACATCTTAATTGATGAAAACTTCCGTGCTAAGGTCAATAGACTACACTTTTCTTTTTATCAAATCTCGAAGGGTTCAAAGAACAATCTTTTTAAGTAAAATACTATGTTTAAGACTGCACTTGCAAACCCATACCATGTCAAGAAACCTCTGTGCATCAAAATAACCCTATTATCAATTAGTTAACATAAGATATACTCATTTCTAGGTTGCGGATTTTGGACTGACAAAGCTTACGGAAGTCGGAAGTGGATCGTTACAAACTCGTTTGGTCGGGACATTTGGATATATGCCTCCAGAGTAAGTTTCACACCTACTTCTATAAAAACCACCAAACTTATTTTCCTTTAACTTTACTATTTTTGTAGAGGGATTGTGATCACAGGTAATAAATATATGTATTAACTCAATTTTGTTTTCTACAAAAATGGTATGTTTGGTGGTAGCTACAGATTTTCTGCTTGTTCTAATGTCCTGAACATGGTCTAACATGAAATATTTTGGTGTAGATATGCTCAGTATGGTGAAGTGTCTCCAAAGGTCGATGTATATGCTTTCGGGGTTGTTTTGTTTGAACTAATATCGGCTAAAGAAGCCATTGTCAAGACAAATGAATTTGTTAACGAGACCAAAGGACTCGTTGGTTTGGTTGGTTCTCAAAATTTCTCCAAATATTAGGCTTTTTTATAACATGAAAGTATCCGTACGCACAATTTGTCATAACATATACTGTTCTTTCTTTTATTTAGTTTGAGGAGGTCTTAAGTTTGTCTGATCCAAATGAAGGACTACGCAAACTTGTCGATTCAAGGCTAGGAGCTGATTACCCTATCGACTCAGTCCGCAAGGTAAACAACAAAATAAAGGGTCATATTAGGTCTCTTGTGTTTCAAAAAAAAGTTCACATATTGACAAAAGCTATTTTCTTTTCATGAAATATACGGGTGAGGAAAACAATTTGATCACTGTAGTTTGTGGTTTAATCATGGTGCTCATTATTCCTTAACAATGTACAAAAAGTTGCTAATTGTAGACGTATGCAGCGGCACTTCTATGCTGACATGGCACTAAAACTGGTTATCTAAACTTCATGTGACTTGAGTAAGTTTGGGGCTCACTTAGTGTCATGTTGGCATGAGCAAATCTCATCTACACTGTATGAAGTATGACAGGACGACTGAAACTCAAACCACATTAATCAATTTGTTTAACTAAAAAACTAAGAATAACCAGCATGTAGGTTTTGCCTTTTGTTGCATTCTCTCTTTGTCCTAATGTGATGTGCAATATAGGCTTGACAAATACAATTTGAAATTTATAATTGCTGATTTAATGAACTAGTTCTTGATAAAAATAAATCTAGTTTACCAATATTTATGTTGGCACTCTACTGATGTCTAACGGTGAAGTAGATTAACCTGGTATTGGATCCTTACTTCCAAAGGAATTTATTTTAGAATATATATATTTTTTTTTTCTCTTAAAATAAAGGCTAAAATGCAGAATTTGAAATCTCAAAGCTGTATGTTTGATTCTTTAAGTTCTAAATTGTAGATAGCCCTGCTAGCGAGAGCTTGTACGCATGAAAATCCTCAATTGAGGCCAAGCATGAGGTCAATTGTGGTTGCACTAATGACACTTTCATCATCGACGGAGGATTGGGACGTTGGTTCTTTCTACGAAAATCAAGATTTAGTTCAATTAATGTCGGGAAGGTAGCATAAACGTGTGGCTCGTTCTAGAAGTGGCTCTGGCACGCAAGTGTTCCGATAACATGAGGATGTACCACATAAACATCTATTAGACTGTCAAGGGATTTATGATATGATACAACTATTAGGATTTTTGTAAATTTTTTCAAAGGTAATGTAATATGGTGTAGAGTTTTGCTTCTAACTTTGAACATCATTCCACAAGTATGTCCAACAAGTGATTCCATTTTTGTAAACTAAATCCGTTTTCTTACGTTTTTATCCGTTTTCTTCTGTTTCGTCCGTGTTTATACTTTTTCGTCTGTATTCGTCAGTTTTTATACGTTTTCGTCCGTTTTTATACGTTTTTATCCGTTTTCGTCCGTTTTCATACCTCTTCATCCATTTTTGTACGTTTTCGACCGTTTTCATATGTTTTCGTCTAGTTTCATATGTTTTCGTATGTTTTTATACGTTTTCATCCATTTTTATACGTTTTTATCCGTTTTCGTCTGTTTTATACATTTTTGTCTGTTTTTATACATTTCCGTCTGTTTTCATACGTTTTCTTACATTTTCATACGTTTTTTTTTATCGTTTTATCCGTTTTCATATGCTTTTATCAGTTTTCGTCCGATTTTATAGGTTTTCGTCCGTTTTTATATGTTTTCATTCGTACTCATACGTTATTTTCATTCGTTTTCTTACGTTTTAATACGCTTTTATCCGTTTTTGTATATTCTTATACATTTTTGCACACTTTTGTACGTTTTTATATGTTTTTGTACATTTTGTACGTTTTTATGCATTTTAATACGTTTTGTTTGTTTTTATACGGTTATTTCGGTTTTTAAAACGTTTACTTACGCTTCTATCTGTTTTCGTCCGTTTTATACGGTTTCGTCTGTTTTTATACGTTTTCATCCGTTTTCATATGTTTTTATCGATTTTCGTTCTTTTTTATGTGTTTTCGTTCGTTTTTATACGTTTTTGGCCCTTTTTTTATACATTTTTATCGATTTTTATTTTTATTTTTATACGTTTTCATCCGTTTTATATGTTTTTGTTTGTTTTCATACGTTTTTATCCATTTTATCCGCTTTTCGTCCGTTTTTATACGTTTTCGTCCATTTTTCTATGTTTTTTTTATGCATTTACACATTTTTATCCGTTTTCGTCCGTTTTAATCCGTCTTTCTCACGTGTTCGTACGTTTTTGTAGTTTTGTACGTTTTTATATGTTTTTGTACTTTTTATACGATTTTGTATATTCGTTTTTATGCGTTTTAATATCTTTTGTACGTCTTCATACGTTTTAATTTGTTATAAACCATTTTTATCCATTTTAATACAAAAACGTAAATAAACGTACACAAATATAAGAAAACGTACAAAAATGAACGAAAAGGTATAAAGGCAGATAAAAACATATGACAATGTAAGAAAACGTATAAAAACGAATGAAAGCATATAAAAACGGATGAAAACGTATTAAAAAACAGACGAAAACATATGTAAATGGACATAAAAAGTAAGAAAACGGGTGAAAACGTATAAAAAAACGAAAACGTATAAAAACGGTTGAAGACGCATAAAAACGGACGAAAACGTATTAAAACATATGAAAACAAATAGAAACGGATGAAACGTATGAAAATAGATGTAACGTATAAAAACGAGTAAAACGGACGAAAACATAAGAACATGGGCAAAAACGTATAAAAAGAGAACGAAAACGTATAAAAATGGATGAAAACACATAAAAACAGACGAAAATGTATTAAAACGGATGAAAACATATAAAAACGGACAAAAACGCATAACAGCGGATGAAAACGTATAAAAATGGACGAAAACGTATAAAAATGGACGAAAACGTATAAAAACTTATGAAACCATATAACAACAGATAAAACCAGATAAAAGCGTATGAAAACGTACAATATTGTTATAAAACGAATGAAAACGTAAGAAAACTGGTGAAAACATAAAGACGCATAAAAACGGACAAAAACGTATTAAAACAGATGAAAACGTATACAAATGGATAAAACGGACACAAACGTTTAAACAGACGAAAACATAAGAAAATGGGCGAAAACGTATAAAAAGCGAACTAAAGCGTCTAAAAACGGATGAAAACGCATAAAAACAGACGAAAACGTATTAAAATGGAAGAAACTGATGAAAGCATATAAAAACGGATGAAAGCATATAAAAAATGACGAAGACGTTTAAATCGGATAAAAACGTATAAAAATGGATAAACCTTATGAAAATGTAAGAAACATATAAGAACAGATAAAACCGGATAAAACGTATGAAAACCTAAGAAATTCTTATAAAAACGGACGAAAACGTATAAAACGAATGAAAACGTATGAAAACGTAAGAAAATGGGCGAAAACGTATAAAAACAGACGAAAACGCATAAAAACAGACGAAAACGTTTTAAAACGAACGAAAACATATAAAAACGGACGGAAACGTATAAAAACTTATAAAACGGACGATAACATATAAAACAGACAAAAACTTGTTTTTGATACTCCGTATTTTAAGCAATTGTTTGTTTCTCACTCAACATTTTAGTATCATTTGACAAAATGATTTATATTCTCAAATCACAAAACACTAGTGAAAAAAGAAAAAAATAAAAAAGTACTTTAATAGCACAAAAAGCTAACGGTCTTCTACCATGCAGATGAAGACTTTAGATGTGTCTCTTCTTCTGCAAACATGGTTTGCAGATGAAGAGGTAAAAGCTCTGAAAACCAAATGACAGCTTAGTGTGGTATATGTGTAAGACGGTGATTTTATAACTGGTTTTCGATTTTGAGTTGGTTTCGGAGAGTTTAGACGGACTGAGATCTTATCATGATGGTAAAATGAGAGCGCTTGGTGCTCGTTAGTTAACCACCTCATTATAGCCGATTTTTTGCATATGGTTAACCATTTGTATCAAGGCTGATGTTATAGCCATGGGCGGAGATAAATGGGGGCACAAGGGGCAGGGCCCCCCAAGCGAAAGAAATTGTAGTGTAATTTTTCAAAAATATTTGACTTTTTTATAATTTCCCCCCCCCCCCCCCTCCGAGCCAATAATCAATTTATAGTGTAGTTTCTAAATTAATCAAAGTGTGCCCCCTCGACCAAAAAATTTCTGGCCCCGCCCCTGACATATAGTCATGCGTTAGACGCACCATCGAGGGCTGATTTTATGTATTTTATTAATTCAAAATTTTAGATATAACGACTATTTTAACAGCTAACTTTTTATTAAACAATGATCACATTTACCATCTAAACAACTAAAACCACTCAAAATTTGGGTAAATATGGTAGAGGTTCAACACTTATTGATTCACATTCAGAGTGGTCATCAGGAAAATTCTTAGAGTGCGAGGTCTCAGAGACTTGGTAAGCTAAACTTAGTATTCTTCCTTTGTCAAAGTTTAGCATTTCATCAGGGATGCTTCTACCCTCATTCCAATCATAGGATGTACTTACCTCTTTCTGTTCCTCCTCAAAGGAATTGAAAAATACTACTTTTTTTGAAGTTTTGTTGACATTTCTCAAAGAGACATTCCTTAATCCTTTCTTGGCTTTGCCAAGAATTTATTCACTGATGCATTTGACCAACTCGTTTGAACTATTTTTTTCATTTGTTGGTAATACTCTCTAACTCTGAGACTTTGTCTCTAAGGTCTTGATTTGACAACATCAGTTTGTTGTTTTCAAATTGACTGTCATGCAATGATGACCAAAGCCCTTATAATGTTTTAATGATGAAAAATATACATTCGGAACACTTTAAATCACAAGCGATAGCCAAAAACCAAAAAAACATAGAACCTGGACCTAGCGCGCTGCCTGGCACAAGCTACACCTCCGCCATTCAAGACTTCACTCACTTCTAAGCTACAATTTGAATACAATCTTAAGGAAGTTGCACGAGCTTTATCTGAGAACGTCAAGATGATGATCAACCTAACGAAGCTGAAGTCATACCGGAGCAACCGTCAGATATGCCATTGAAGCCAGCTCTAGAATGGGTTGATCCTTCTTCAAAGAAGTTCGATTGGTTTGAAGAAATGGTCGATGCATATCCAGATATTCTAGAAGATGAGATACCGATTGAAGGTTCAGTTGTAGACATCACAAAGACGCTGAAAAAAGTCATGAAGATTCAGAAACTACAATTGTCAGACATTGTAAACATCAGGAAAGCATGTTTCACTCCATTCAAGACTTCCCTCACTTCTAAGCTACAATTTGAATACAATCTTGAGGAAGTTGCACGAGCTTTATCTAAGAACGTCAATTGGGATGTCTCATTGTCTTTACATGTGCTAAAGACATTCAAATACCGCGACTACTCCAAACTACTACCACACATGGGGTCATGATCACAACCCCAAGGTACCAACACCATACTTTTTCAACCATGATTTAGATTACTTGATATATGGTGATACAAATCCCGAGAAGAGGTATGCCACATCACTGTCCAAGTTTCTAGCTGCTATCTACGCACAAGGACTGGAAGATGAAATCAAAGACATGTTCAGTTCTTCAATTGCAAAGTATAACGATGAAGTAGCTTTAGGAATCTTTCCCTGGCCTGAACTGAGAAAATGGTTCTACAAATGGAAACAAACGTTCACCTCCAAACACAAAGTATTCTACAAGCAAAGAATTCACTCCATTATAAGTGCTGAAACTGAATCAAAGTACCGCTATAACTTTCTGACAGAAATTAAGGTACGATGAAATGATGACAAAGAGTACACGTTCAGTGAAGCTGATTACAAGAACTTGAACCTCAATCATATTGAATACATGTATCTCCTAAAATTTCAAGGAAAACACATGCATCTCCCTGGAAGCCTCCAATATGACATCATCAACTTCGTACTCCTCTACATCAAAAACATCTTGACCAGATCAAGAGTCGAAGATGCTCATCTAGGTGTTGAAAGAGACCAAAAACGCCTTAATCTCATCAAACCGGATTTCAGTCCACTAGGAATTACAAAAAGAAAACCATACACCTTTATCAACACACTGTTTGGATTAGTATATGTTAGGAACAAGGTAAATAAATTCATGGGGTATGAAGACATTCACACGTTTAGCAATGAAACATTGATGAAAGTCAAGATTGAGCTTGAAAATATTCTTCGTGACCACAAAGAAGGTCGTGAGCAAGCTTGGTTGCAACATATGAAGTGGAGAAAGAATGATGTTAAGCACGCAGAAAAGTTCGTGAATAGAATCGACTCAAGACTTATACTTAGAGTGCAAATGCGACGACTGAAAGGCTATGTTGGAGGAAGAGCAAGGGAGCCCAATATTCTCACGTTTCGTTGTCCCAAATGAGTGTTGAAGTTAGAGTCTAGATAGTTTTAGTTAGATTACTTAGTCTAGCTAGAACATTTAAACATTGTCTGTAATAACTCTAACTCTTTACATTCATTATAATATAACATTTGAGTCTGTTTTCTCAAAACCTTGAGCAGAATTATAACATGAATTTTCAAAAGTATTTTCTAATACATTTTAAAATTCCGCTCAAGTAAACTATCTCTCGAATACATTTCCGTATTTGAGGGGGAGTAATTTTGTTAAAAGAAAACATTTTTTGTTCAAAAATATGGCTTATGTACACATCACAGTGCATAACCCGATTTTCAAAGAAAGGACCCTATTGTACGTTTCAGTGCAATAATCCTAAAACAAGGAGCGAAAGCTTCTTAAGTTTGAAAAACATCAAAATCTTTGTTCAAAATCAAACGTTCTTGAAATCCGTTTCTTCCTAAACGAATTATAAAACCTCAAAAAACATATTTTAATTAACATGTTTTCAAAAACAACACTCATATGATATTTTTAAGGGGGAGAAATGTGATTAAAATTTATTGATCAAAATGGAATGGAATCTCATACAAGCTCGACTCATATATTACCAAAGAATTGGTGAAACATAAACTGTCAGTAATCGAAAGGACTTTATCCTAGTAGAATGTACCGTTTCGAGAAACTCTTAGTAGACATGAACTTTGACGGGTCTAGCCTCTTTATTCGAGAAGAGCTTACACCTTCAAGTTAGTTACTAGGGCTAGTTATCACCTAAAAGCTGATAATGGATCCCTTTGACTAAGCAACGTAAATGTGTCTCGCAGGGAATTGTCCATCAAGAGCCGATCAATTCAAAAGTTCGAACTCTTCCCTCAATGTGCAGATTTAAGTTAAAACAATATAAGCACATGTGGAGGGGGAGTATTTCTGAAAATCCAAAACTCCCAAGGTGTTAAGAAACTATGTTTTATAATCATAAACACTTTGAGAGATTTTCAAGAGAAGATTTTATGGTAACATAGGATAGTAATGGAGTTATAAGGTGACTAAGGATAGGAAATTCGTCCTATGATCCACCAGAGCCAGAGGGATCTACCCAAGGACAACACCAATAGTTAAAACTAGAAATTCTTTAGGTATGATTGAGAAAAGGAGTAATGTGAGAAAGGAGAAAGAAGGGGTTAAAGAATTAAAAAGAAAAGTTAAGAAAAGGGTAAAAAGAAATAGCCATCCATAATCAACTTAGGGCAGAAACCGGGTTCAATTCATATGCTACTGGTTGTCACAAAGATGACGCTGATATTGAAGACAAGTCGTGATGGACACAGTGACGCAATGCACCTAACCTTCTAGCCACTCAAGTCCTCTTAAAAGGATTTGTTTCATTCTCACGGGGAACCTTGCATAATCTATCGACCTCTCACTCTGAGATGTGTTGATATTGAAACAGGAGACACCACTCTAGTTTCCAACTTCTAAAACAAAAAGCACAAATCGAGTCTAGAGCCACGAAATTCATCAAAAGATCTCTTAGGAACACTTGACATTTCTACAATTGTTGTTCAACATTAAGAACACAAGATGTAAATTTAGAGTCCTACGCAGATCCTAGCAATCTTCCAGAACATTTATAAGAGGATTCACACAAGTGTTCCCCAGTGATTGAATGGAAATTCCTGCCAGAGTCAACATCAAACAACCCTGACCAACCCTGACAGCAGGTCACTTCGCTAATTCTTTACGGGTTAAACTTAGTGTTCATGGTGGTTCCAAACGGTCTACAGTCGTGGAGTGATACCTTGTTGTGCTCTAACGGCTCACAACAACAGTGTGAAGATATTGAGTACGGGGGCATGCCAGTGACCATCCGATCTGAGATTATTCAAGGAACGCGCCAGCGATATGGGATGTACCTGTACAAAATATCCAAACACTTACGTCGGGAACTTTATTGCTAACTGTTTCATGTATGAATTCATGAAGGCCAGGAGTTCCATCAAAGACCATTACAACCATCATTACCATCAACATTTCATTTTCACATGCTCATACCCTTATCATAAAGACATTCTCTTCAAAGATCTAACCAAAGCAAAGTTCATAAAGATTCTACGTCAAAGTCAAAGAATCTGCAAAGTTAAAAGACAAAGATCAAAGCTAAAGAATGAGAGCTTCACATGTATGAATCACAAACTTCACAAGAATTATGAACATGTTGGAAAAGACATAAAGCACCAGCAACAAAGATGTTGATGAAAGGAAGACAACACCAATATAGGATCACAACAACAAGAACAAAGAAGCAAAGAATCAAAGACGTCACAAGTATAGAACGCCATAGAAGTTCAAGACGTCAAACGACCTAAGCATGATGACCATGATGACCAACTCTTAGGGGGAGATTGTTAGGAACACGTTATAGTAATGAAGTGTCGGTCATTATACTTGTAATAGGTCGTTAGTTTATATGGTTTATAATTTTTTGTTATTAAATATCCGGCTCATGTAGTAAGCCCATGGGCCGTGATGTAAGGTTCTTCTAGAACCTAGGGCAACACCCATTTTTATTGTAAACACTATAAATACCCCTCCCTTCAAAGGAGAGGGTGATGGATTTTTTAGAAATAAACTTTCATTATCATTTCATAAGTTCCTTCCACTCTCTCTCTCTCTCTCTCTCTCTCTCTCTCTCTCTCTCTCTCGTACTTTCTCTCTCTAAGATCTAGGCTTGTTATTGATAGAATGGTGACCTAACACTTTTGATAACTGATAGCATCAATTGTGTTAATCTTTGTCAAGGAGTAAACTTGCTCATGATTTACATTTTGACTAAATTAGAGAGTGGATTGACTCTCTGATTTTATCAGCTAGAGACTTAGGTTGTTCTTTATGCTTCAAATACTTGTGATGGATAATTTGGTCAAAATTGACTCAACATGGAGTGGCAGGGAACATGTGTAAAAAAGGTAGGAAAACTGAAATGACAAAAATACCCTCACGTAAAATGTACATGAGGACTTACTAATGAGATTTAGGATCGTAAATGAAAATGACATAAATTGCAACAAAGTGAAAACCACATGGACGTTATTCGCTATTTAAGTTTGGAAGGTGCATTTGGTACAAAAATAACTTACCACGGGAACATTTTTTGCAATTTAGTGATTCACCTCTTTATCTTTTAATACTATAAATGATGATGGGCATTATTATTTCTTCTCATCACCTTTATACTAAAATAAGAATCTCCCTATATATCATTTTTTAACTTTTTATTGAAACAAAGAGTAATTGAGGAGAGTTATTTTACATATCAAACAATCGAAAATTATTACACCATCGCGACGAGCATTTAATTATCTTTCTATAGATGGGCACTTTGATATACTTTCAAAAAAAGAAAAAAAAAATATTTTTTTCACTTTTTTTTTGTCTTTTTTTTTCTTTTTTTCAAATCTGAGATTTGCATGAAAAAAATCACATGTGATTAAACACTAATTTGAATATCACATGTGATATCAGTGTTAAATCACATATGATATGTAATATCACATGTGATATTTGTGTGAAATCACATATGATATTCACATGCAAGGTTGCAAAAACCGCTAGGCGCTAGTCGGGCGGTCGACCATCGCCTAGCGCCTAGGCCGCCTAGGCGGGGCCTAGGCGGATTGAACTTTTCTATATAAAAAATGTAAAATTATATGTATTTGATATAAAATATGCATAATTTATATATTTTAAATAATTATATAAATTTTTTTAATTATATATCTTTTGTATATGTTGCAAAATTTACATTATGTGTTGTTTTGATTAAGTTTTGGTATACTTTTATTAAAGCCCAATGAGTTATTTGTTGTGCTTATTGTATAAACTTTTTAATGGGGCAAGAAAACACTTATTATTAGGGTTACACAACATTAATAACCTAACCTTCACTTCTTCTTCTCTCTTCAACCTCCCCTCCACCAATTAAAACAAAATTAAGAAAATCAAAACCCCAATTGAAGTCAACTAGGGTTTCAATTTCGGATCCATAACTCCAAATCAACTAGGGTTTCAAAAATTAAAAACCCGAATCAGAAAAATCCCATATGAAATTTAAAAGCCCTATTTTTTTTTTAAAAAAATGTTGACATTTGGTTGACTTTCGTTGACCGCCTAGGCCGCCTAGACCGACTAGCTCCGCCTAGGCGGATGTTTCACCGATTTTTGACTTTTCCGCCTAGCTTGGCCGATTTGCCCTAAATCGGGGCGGTGTATGCCCGCCTAGCGCCTAGGCGCCGCCTAGGCGGCCGCCTAGCCCGCTTTTTACAACACTGTTCACATGTGATATGTAATATCACATGTGATATTAGTGTAATATCATATGTGATTTAACACTAATATTACATTTGATATTCATTAGTGTTTAATCACATGTGATTTTTTTCATGCAAATTTCAGTAACAAAAAATATATATATATATAAAAAACATGAAAAACACGAAAACAAATTTGTCGAAAGTATATCAAAGTGTCTATCTATAGAAAGATAATTAAATGCTTATCGTAATGGTATATATTTTTTTCGCTTAACGATTAACGGTTTGAAAGATATTAATATTTGAAGAAAAAATGATGAAAGTGAGTTTTTTAAATTGTTGTGATTAATCTCAATCATTAGATCAAATAAAATGGAGAAAAGATGGAGGGTTGAAATTGATATTTTGTATGTAAAAAATGTTTTGTCCTCAAATAATCTTAATCATAATAATTTTAAAATGGTTTAGTACTTTCATTTTTTTTTAACTATTTAGTACTTTCCCTTAATATACTTTTTCCTCCTACCTATATGATTAAAAACATAGATATTTTAAATATACCAATATTTTGTATAGTTTTTTTTTTTTTTTTTTGGTTACATATTTTGATACAAATATTATGCCTATTCAAAGTGAATTTACAACGGTAGTTATAAGACCATCGTTTATCGCCTTAGATCACTTTCAATCTCTCCCATCTCTTAAGCCATTGTGGCTAAAATACCTCGATCAACACAGATAATCACTTTAAATTAAAAGAAAACCCCAAAACCATCAATCCAACGGATAACCATTTCAATATGTCCCATCTCTTAAACCACCGCGGTCAAACCCACAAGTCACTACCAATAACGACTTTATATTAAAGAAAACAAAAATTGTTCGTTACTACCATTTACGCTAAGATACAAATATGTTTTTATTTCACTATAAGAGCATTTAGACGTAACAATCATCGTCAGTTGTAACCACTAAGAAGTGTTTTTATTTAATTAAGATGTTTTATATCTAAATCTGACTACAAAATCTTACTAGTAAGAGGTGGTATAAAGTCTAAATCTAAATGAAATAGTTTTTTTTCTTTTCTTTTTTTTTTTTTCTTTTTTTTTTTGTCTGAATGGTTTTATTTTTCTTACAACATCCTCCAAAGTCATAAGTTTTGGAGTGTTGTTTTGTGCACCTTACGACATCTTCTTTAGCAAAGACTCAAATAAAAGAACAACACATGTGACACATAACAAGCATGTACCAAGTATCAACTTATGTTAATACAAGAACGTAAGAGCGTAAGGTATGTTAACCTTATGTTAAGGTTTAACATTTGCCACGTCAGCGCCACATCAACTTTAACATTTCACGTTAAGTTAACAAAAAAACACCCTTTATCATAACTTACCAAAGTTAAACCTTAACTCAAATATTTTCAAATTCATCACCTAAACTAAAATAAACACTTCATTTATTAAAAAACATATCGTTAATTCGTAAACATATTATAACACGAAATTAAAAAAAAAAAAAAAAAAAAAAAAAAAAAAAAAAAAATAGAGGTTACAACGGAAAAAAAAAAACGAAATAAAAAAACACACTGCAAAGTAAACTACAACATAAAGGAAATGACGAAAATACAATCTAATGACGAGGTTGCAAGTTATATTTTTTTGATGATTCGGTTTTTTTCTTCATTGATCCAAGCCACGACGTTTGGATCTTTGCCTTCAGTGCCAATCATCAAAAATTTCATCTTTTCCAACCTTGTTATCGTTTCATCTTTTACTTGGGCCGCCCGATACCTCGCTTGAGCGGTTTTCCGTTTGATACGATACTCGGTTGTCATAGTTTCGGTGAATTGGCTTGACGAGCTCGTTCCTCCTGTGCTCGCTCCCCCAGTACTTGTTGTGCTCTCGGATCTGGCTTTCTTGGAAGCACCTTTTTTTCCCATGGGGCGTGGTTGTTCATCATGACCAAACAAAGCCTCATTTGTTTGGCTTGGGACATCGCCGGTTAAATCAACCGGATCCGGCGCGTCCCATTTCTTATGACTACTCAAAACCTCTCAAGCCTCCTCGAGAGCAAACAACGCGGATTTGTACTCGTCACGATACATTTGTTTCGCCCGTTTGAGGACATCCATCTCACTTTCCTCACTTCTCTGTTCCCGTTGCGCACGTTTGTAATACGCGTTGAACTTTGAGCAATCACGGTTCAACGTTTTCCACTTGCTTCGCTGAAAATTGAGTCTATTGAACCAATTTTTGACCTGATGCCAAAACGTATCATATCCTTGTGCACGCCCGACAAGCGGATCCTCCGTAGCGGCTACATAACATTTGGCAAGTAATTCTTCCTCTTTTGGTTGCCAACGTCCAGGGACGTACTTGAGATTTTCTTCATCCTCATCGATTGGTTCGGGTTCTTTGGCTTTTTTGGACTTTCGTTTACCACGACTTTTGGGCTTTGGAGGAGACGTGGGTGTTTCGGGAATCTTATGTGTTTCAGTTTGTGAATGTTGTGAGAATTGTAGATTTTGAAAATTGGTGTTTAGCGTGTTTTGTTGACTTTGTTCCCAAAACAGAAATCGTTGATGTTGTAGGTAAAGATCTTGGCTCGACAAGCCTAATGGGTTAGGAAAAGAGATGTTGGGTGATGATGAACCCGCGTTCGGGTTTGAAGATGAACCCGGGTTTGAGGTATTCCACCCACCGAGAAGATTCATGAATGATCATCGTTGTTGTTGCCTCCCGACATTTTTTTAGCAAATGGAAGTATAAGATTGAGTGGATTAAGTAGTGGAAGTGTGAAAAAAAGGATGTGTTATTTGGGTACTTATAGTGGTAAAAAAATAGTTTTGATTTTTTTTTTAAAAAACATAGTAGTCGTTTGTAAAAGGGGGGGGGGGGGGGGGGGTGGGGTAAAATGATTTTTTTTTAAACCCAACGGCTATAATAGCCGTCTGAGGGTGTTTGTGATTTTTTATTTCTTTTTACTCATCAAACACTTAACGCAACGTTAAGCCAATAACTGTGCCTCGTTAACGCACGTATAACGCCCCTTAACGCCCCAGCGTTAAGGGTATACGTGGGTTTGATGGTCACTATACCGATCGCTCTAACCATTTAGTCATTTACGATCATTTCTTGTGTACACTAATTTTTACAAGCTATGATGTCTTTTCATTGGAATTCTTATAGAATAGTTGCATATTATTTTCGCATATTTGATTCAGCAAACAAAAAACACATCAAATTGATACTAACGATATACAAAATAACGGAAGCATCACTACATAACCTCATTCATTAAACTTGCATATATTATCCCCTAAAACCATCAAATAATATCATAAAACGAAGATTAGGCTTGCCGCTATGAAACTAATTTGGACCATCTAATACGTAAGTTGGACAATAATGACAACTCCTAAAGCATTCCGAAACATTGTGGCAAAACACAACCACAAAACATTGTTACTCTCGAACTATTCTTTTCAATCACAAATCTACCCATATATGATTCATACATAAATGTGAAAAAAACACAATCACAAATCATAAACGTTATAGTTGACCAAAACAAAGTAACCCATATTAGAATATTAAAACCCAACCTCACATACTCACTTAAATAACAAGAAAATAAAATCAATTAAAACGAGTCCATATCATAAACCTCATAATTGACCAAAACAAAACCCATATTAGTTTGTAACCAACACCACAATAGAATCACTTAAAACCAACAAAAAAGAACAAGTAAAGCAAGTAAAAAAAAAAAGGCAAACCTTAGAGGTGGAGACGACGACGGCCGTAGGTGGAGACAATGGTAGCAGCGAGAGGTGGCTGGCCGAGGATGGAGGAGGCCGGCGGCGGTGAAAGGACGAAGGTTTTGAAGGTGTGAAGAGGTTGACGGGTTTTGAATGTATGAAAGGGTAGGGTTAAGAGGCGGTCAGACATGCTCATCAAGTTTTGCTGAGTCAGATAAGATAGATCTTACGACGTCTGACTATAAATGAAAGCAAGTTTTGTGTCCGACCACCTCTTTACTAGTAAGAGTTGGAGTTTGGTAAAATTCTTTTTAAAAAACACACACTTAAACAGTGACCATCGTCATTTCAACGTTGACTCGACTTATACTCTCACCACTCTATCACCCATTTACGCTAAAATAATCAGTTATAACCACCTAACCCCGTGCCGGTCATTTCAACGCCACGTCAACTTACCCTCAAGCCACTTTCTCAGCATTTTTACACGATTAACTCAACGTGAATGTTTTTGACATATATCTGAATCTCAACAAAAATACAAGAGAATGTGTTCTCTCTCTCTCTCTTTCTTTCTAATCTATATATACGTCAATTCCTCTTCACCCCACCTAATAATTCATCATCTCTCAGATCATTTATTCTTCTTCGAATCACACGATCATCGGTTCCGCTTAAATCTGCTGGATTCTTCGAATCTGGTGAGTGATTACCGTAATTATTTGTTATTTTCTCGATCAAACACATCATTAATTGGATGTATAAATTTGCTGAGATTGAAACTCGTTGACCTGAGTCAACCATCCAGTTTTGCTTATTATTTTTTGACTAAATTGCAAAAGAAGTTCTTGTGGTTTGGCCAAATTATAGAGTTAGTATTTATAGTTTCGAAATTGCAGACGGCCTCTTTGTAGGAAAAGTTTGGGTTCATTTTTGTCATTGCTTAAAGTGAAATGACTAAAATACTATTATTTTCTTTTTACTTTATTTCACTTTTAGAAGGGGCGTTTTAGTCATTTCATTTTCAGCAAGAACGAAAAATGAACCCAAACACTTTTTCTTGCAAGGAGGTCACCTGCAATTTTAAAACTATAAGGATGAAATTTGCAATTTGGCCGAACCACAAAGACTATTTTTGCATTTTTTTTTTAAAGAAATGCTATATCCATTAAAAGATTTACAAAAATTTGTCTCACATGTCAAGTGAATAGTGGGCGATAAAGATGAAAAATGATTGGTCCAACTTATTTGACATGTGATTGTGGGGACAAATTTTTATAAAACATAACAATTTTTGGTAGGGGCTATGTTATACAAACCCTTTTTATATTGTCACATCAATAGGTTTTGGTCAAACGTACAACCTGTGATGCACACCGTACAAGCCGACAATGCGTCCAATGATTAGATACCCTCTCTGTGGGAGGGTGCGGATAACTCACCCCTTTTGTTAGATCATTTGCCAAACACTTTTTTTAATACATGCACTTTTATCAAAGCATGTGTCATATTACTCCTTATGTTTTAAACCAAGTATTTTTTTCATTTTTTTTAATCGAGGATGACAGTTTTACTCTTATTTAATTAATTTATATTTTTTTTAAAATTTATAATAATAACCTCAAATGAGAGTAATATAGTAAACTTGATGTAAATTCTTTACTACTCATCATCTCTTCCATCCATTTCTCCAAATGTAAAAGGATTTCTAGGAACAAAAATCATATTCCTTAAAAAAAATTGCAATTATTACACTATTACGAGTAAATATCTTTTTTTCACTCGTTTAGAAATTGAAGTGGACAAGTGTTTTGAGACAAACTTAAATAGTTAGGTAGGGTACCCTCCGACAATAAGCATCCCCGGACAAAAAAAAATACATAATACATAGTTTAAGAAACTTACATTTTGCAAAATGATAGTTTACTCTTAACCAATTATTCAATGTTTTGTCTGAGTTTTGTAGTTTTACTTTTATACAAGGGTATTTTGGTAAACTTGATCTATGCTGCCGATTCATTTTTGGCACTAGACAATTAATTTGGGATAGAGGGAGTAATTGTTATACATTGTGCATTTATAAGAGTTGAGAAGCCACGCATAGGGTTGAGATTAGTTGGTGATTGTCGTTTATAGATAAGACGATCTGGGTTATAGGAAATGTATGACCCGATGATGTGTATCTAAAACTAATATGAACAGAATTTTACCTGAGTATGGTTCAATGTCTTGCATATAGTTATTGTTCATTTATAAGCACCTATACATACTAAGCTTTTAAAGAACATATCAACGAGATCACCACTCATCGCTCTTATCTGCTAGAAATGTACTTGTGATGAAAACATACTCTCCATAAGCTCTTTTTGAAATTTATGAGCTCAAAACTGCAATGTGTCTGCCTTTATCTGGCTGAATGTGACAGGCCATTTATAAGATTTTTAGGCCCAAAAATATCTCTGATTTATTTATTTTTTTCTTTTCGTAGATTCAATTTGCCTAGTGATGCCTGTATATGCAGATGCTTGTTAACATTGATGCAATTACGTATAAAGTTATATAACAGTGTTTGATTCATTGTATCAGACTGCATAATGAATTATTGACAGTTCCAGTTTTCATGATTTAGAAATCTACTTTAAAATTAAGTAATACAGTGCTTGTTAATTGACTTTGCACTTTGAACCTGCGGAGCTCTGTGAATCTTTTAAATATTAAATATTAGATGAGCCAGTGCTATATTTTGTTCCTGTTTTCTATATTTATCCCTTAATTTTATGTGTTGGCAGGAAAGATGGAGGTGCTAACTCAAAAGGAATATATAGTGAGTAGAAATGGTACTAAAGAAAAGAAAGAGATGGAAGAAGTATCAACCAGTTTCCGTGGTCTTAGAAGAAAGAGAAAGATTAAAGAGCTCATGAATTCTCAAGAAAGGGATGATAAAGGGTTATCAGTGAAAAGGAAGAGAACTTCTATAGAGAAAGAGATGGCCGGTAGTCCCGTCAAAAGATACTTTTCTGATGATTCTGACGACAATAAAACAATCACACAAATGTTGAAGGGCTGGTCAACACCAAAAACAAAAAATTCAAAAAAGACGGCGAGAACTCGCAGAACTAAAGGCTTACATGGGTCTGTACCCAAAAAAATATGTGTCGATGTTGAAATTGATGATAGCGACTCTGATGAGGAGTGTGATGATGATGATGATGATGATTTCACTCCAAATTCTTCGCGTAGTAGATCAAAACAATCACAATATAAGGGGAGCCCTGCTAAAGATTGTAGAAAGAAAATAATGCCTGACAAGGAAGAAGGGTCATGCAAAAATCAATGTGCAACTAACAAATGGGAAGAAGAGCGGGAAGAAGAGGAAGTCACAGAGAGCAAGCAGGAGAAAGAAAATAATGTTGCCAGTAGCCCACGTGTTGGACGAATTTTGAGAAGGCCTCGTTCTGTTTGTAAAAGAAATAAACTTGTTGAGGATGGTTTTTACAATTGGTCGGATTTTGAAGATGAAGAAAAAAAGTGTGCTAATGAAGAAGATGATGATGATTATGGCAGTGAAGATGGGAACGTATTTCTAACATCAATAAAAGGAAGCTCGAAAGGCCGCGGAGCGGAAAATGGTGTTGGCATCATAGAAGAGAAAGAAGAAGAAGAAGAAACGTCTTTCGTGAATTCTAATCCTAGTAATAATAGCTCAACTGATACGAAAATGAAGAGAATAAAAGAATACACAGGAAATTGTAGTTCTGCTTCATCAGGTGGCACTACTACTATTAACATCGTGAAGGTATAGATTCTCTCTTTGCTCCTCTTAAATGTATAGATATCGTACTTCTCTGCTTATAGCCATCACTATAATTTATCAGGAGAAGAAATATGAAAAGGAGTGTTGTCATCAATGTAAGAGAAGTGACAGAAAGACCGTTGTTCCCTGCACCAAATGTAAAGAAACCTTGTACTGTCTCCACTGCATCAAACAATGGTAAATCCTCTACTTGCATCCCTCGCATAAAAGTTTTAATCACTGCTATTTTCAATTTCATGGTCCTAATATGATGTGATACTACATTTCTGATCAATGGGTTCTATTTCCTGACAGGTACCCTCAGTTCTCGGAAGAAGAAATTGCGGATCTATGCCCCTATTGCCGTAGAAACTGCAATTGCAATTTGTGCTTACACTCAACTTTTAAGGTTTGCTCCATCTTCTGTAAACAGGAACATTTCATAGAAGTTCATGTCTTAACCAATCTATATTGGCATTTTTCAAACAACAGTTTCCAAGCATAGATCTCACTAATGCTGAGAAGTTGCAGCATCTTCACTATCTTATTAACTCACTTCTCCCGTTTCTGACACAAATTCGTAACGAACAATATGAGGAGATAGCGGCGGAAGCACGTGTACTAGGTAATCATTTGAAAGAAAACCTTAATAAGCTTCTCTTTTCTATTAGATCTAATTTTTTTAGCCAAGTGAAGATGTTCATTTGTGTGCAGAAGTGTCAGAGTCCTCAATTATAATAGGGCAGACTGGTTTTCTTAACGAAGAACGTGTTTATTGGTAATTTTCTGTAGATTTATCTATATATGAATGACTAAATCTTTTTCAACTACTTTAATTCTGTGAACATTGTTTCCATGGAGCAGCGATCACTGTTCAACATCTATAATTGATCTTCATCGAAGTTGTCCAAAATGCTCATACGAGCTATGTCTTAGTTGCTGTCGTGAGATAAGGAAGAATGAGCTTCTTGGTCTAAGAAAAGTTGACTATGGGTACCTCGATAGAGGTTTTGATTATATGCAGGGGGGAGACCCGCTGCAAGATTCTTTTCATGAAAGTAGTATAAATGGCCCTTGTAGCTCTGTAATCAAATGGGTAGTTAAAGATGAAAAGAAATTGTTCTGTGCTCCAAAAGAAATGGGTGGGTGTGGTGATGGTTTGTTGGAACTCAAGCGGATATTACAAGAGGACTGGATTTCAAATTTGGAAGCAAAAGCCGAGTATATATTGAGTAAATTCAAAATTGATCAACCAAACATTGTGACTAACTCTTTCACGGCTGTTGGCAAGATGTATCTTAAAGCAGCCAACAGAGAGAAGTCGAATGATAACTACCTATACTATCCTGCTGCCAAAGATGCCCTTACAAGTGAGGAGCTCATTCGTTTCCGACACCATTGGTCTAAAGGTGAACCAGTAATAATTAAGAAGGTTCTAGACCAGACACCCGGTTTGAGCTGGGAGCCCATGGTAATGTGGCGTGCATTATGTGAACATGTAGACCCAAATGTTAGTTCAAAGATGTCACAAGTGAAGGCTATAGATTGCTTGGCTGGTTGTGAGGTAATTCTGACGTCAACTCAAATTGTTACTTGGAAAGTTACCACCTATGCTAGTATCCATTAGAGTTGCTATTTTGACCAACTAACTTATAAATGAGTCCATTTAGGTTGAGTTGTAACTCAAACAGTCTAAACGATTTGAATCCGAAAAATTGGCCAAAAGGGGAATTGGTCAAACTGAAACAGGTTAATTGTTGCCCAAATTATGATTCTATTCTATAGAGCCTCGTAAACTGTTCTAATTAAATATCTAGAGCCATATTGTAATAATGCTGTTTTGTGATTAACATGTTGATTAATTATGAAAGATGAAGATGCACTAAAAGGTGTTTGTGGGGCAACCCAACCCGATTGACCTATTTCTACCCGTATTAAATTTGATGTCTCAACCCAAACCCACCTGACCGATCTATCATGCATTCATGCCACATATTTTAAGTGGCATCTACTTGGGATTTTAGTGCCAGGAAACATTTGTCATTTTTATACTCTACTGAATCATTTTAAATTGTGATTTGCAGGTTGAAATCAGTACTCGCAAGTTCTTTAAAGGTTATACAGAAGGAAGGCAGTATGTAAATTCCTGGCCAGAAATGCTCAAGCTGAAGGACTGGCCTCCATCTGATAAGTTTGAGGACCTTCTACCACGCCATTGTGATGAGTTTATCAATGCATTGCCATTCCAAGTGTATACTGATCCGAGGGCAGGTTTTCTCAATCTTGCTGCCAAGTTACCGCCAGGTGTCATAAAACCTGATTTGGGTCCAAAGACATATATTGCATACGGAATGGCTGAAGAACTTGGAAGAGGGGATTCTGTGACTAAGCTTCATTGTGATTTGTCAGATGCTGTATGATTTTATGTTCTCTTCTCATTTTTGTATACACATTGTGAAAGTCCCCAATATTCTGCATAATTTCTGATGTATCTATTGGTACAGGTGAATATATTGACACACACAGCTGAAGCATTCGTAGGTGATGATCAGAAGTCGGCTATTAGAGAGTTAAAGAGAAGACACAAGGCTCAGGATAAAAGAGAAAAGAATGGAACACTTTATGGATGTCTTGATGGATCTTGGGAAAAGAAAGATGAATGCACGTCAAATGACGAAGAAGAGTCTGATCACGTTGTGAGTACAAACAAAGAGGTCATTAATGGGAATGACCCAAGTGGAGTTTCACAGGAGATACATAATTTATGTAATTTTCCTGATGTTTCTCCTCAAGAAGATAATGAGGAAACAGGTAGTGCTCTTTGGGACATCTTCCGAAGAGAAGACATAACAAAATTACAGGAATATTTATTAAAGCACTCTAAGGAATTTCGGCATACATATTGTTGTCCTGTTGATCAGGTATGTTCCCTTAACTATTTCTAGCCGTATTTGTTTATATCTGGAACTCTTTGAAACTAACGTTTGCATATGGTCAGAATCTAATATATGCTAGATTTTAAATTTTTTGGCATAGTTATTAATGCTTGGGTTGTATTTGTAGGTTTATCATTCAATTCATGATCAAACATTTTACTTGACAATGGAACATAAAAAGAAGCTAAAAGAGGAATATGGTAGGTATTTCCCACTTTTGCTTCTGTCATATATCCATGATTCTAACTAGTTAGATAATTGTTGAATCTTGAAGGCATAGAACCCTGGACGTTTGAACAAAGACTCGGAGAAGCAGTTTTTATTCCTGCTGGATGTCCACACCAAGTGCGAAATCTCAAGGTAAAGTTCCTCTTTCCTTTCATCTTTTATACTCGAATATGTTTCCTTCATTCCGCATGTCACATCTCTTTGAGTCCGACACGCATAAACATTATTTACATGATTATTTGCCAAATTGTTCATGCTGAAAGCAAACACTTTCTAGCATAAGGACAGCTCAATCATGAAAAGTCATATGGGCTGAACCGTGAACATATCATGCTACGAGAGATATGGATGTGTAGAAACGAGACATATGATTCTACCTGCATGTAGGTTCATAGGCTCCTACACTATTAAAAATGGAAACATCTGCTCTAAATTATGTATCTCCTGGTCTCATTTTTGTTAGAGTTGGATATTCATCTCAGGAAAATTACATAAATTATGAGGAAACAGGTATCTCCTCAAGAAGATAATGATATTCATCTCTCTTTGTTAGAGTTGGATGTTTTAGTCAGTTCTTTGCTATTCACTTCATTGCCATTCATCTTATCTCAAGCTTCTCTCCTGGTCTCATTTTTGAACGGCAACATCTGCTCTATCGGGCGATTGGTTCAGCAAATTTATCACTGGTCTCTGCCCAAAATTTTAGTTTGTGAATCTCTAACTCATTCCTCAAATAGCCTGAACAATGAAATATTATTTTTGGGAAATCATGTCTAGTGTATTAGGTTAGGATCTTGATTTATTGGTCATATCTCGTATAGCAAAAATGAATAATTTAGCTACCCACTTGGTTTCTGCAGTCCACATGGTCATAACATGTATATCTATGCTTCCCTTGTTTGAAATTCCATATCGTCTTTACATCTTCTGTCATTGGTGTATCATATGTGTTTATTGTTTGATTGGTTATCACGGGTTCTAATTCAGAAGTCATGCATAATTAAGCTACCACTTGGTTTCGGCAATCCCCTTCACTTTGTATATTGTTTCCCTTAGTTTCTAAGTCCGTTAGGCTGCTTCTTCAGTAATTCAATTTTTTCCGTAAATCATACCATCAACAAGTTTGTATAGAGCAGAAACCAAGACAAACGCGGGTTTGGACTGAAAGATGGTAGTAAGTTACTCTATATGTTATAACTTATAAGTGATTGACAAGCTGACAAAATTCTTAATCATGATGCTACCACTCACGAGTCTTCTTAAGTAGCAAGCCTCTTTTTCCCCTGGATAGATTAAGACTTGCGTGTATGATTAAGATAATTAATGTCACTTACATGATTTATAGATTGTAAATCTTGGTTGAAAGGGTAGGAGGAAAATGTTACGAGTCATTCCAAATAATCCATCCTCTCTATTTTTGTTAGTGGGTTTTTTTTTTTTTTTTGGTAGAACACTCCCCTCACAATTACAATGGTCGGAGGTTTTCTTGAAAGTAGTCTCTCTACTGACGGGTTTATCCTTGTGGTACGGGTAGGATCTGTTTACATTTCACATCCCTCGTACCTTGCTCCGGCGGAATTGGTTTGTTGTTGTTGTAGAACATCTCCCCCCCCCCCCCCCCCCCCCCCCCCAGCCCAACGCCCTTTGCGGAGGTTGGCGTAACCACTTCTTCATTTGCACGGTTTAAACTTGAGATCTCACATTTTTAATGATTATAATCACAAGCTCTCACCAACTCGGCTACCCTGGTGGTTACAAGCGTATCACATTGATGACATCATTTAGTGAATCTTTACAAGCATAAGAGCTAAAGAGAGGACATCGTTTTCATTACAAGTGGCTTCAACAAATCATCATGTATGAAGAGATAAACAAAGGATCAAATTGGAAAAAATCGTCCTTGTGGTTTGGTCAAATTGCAAGAACTTTGGTGTGCATTTATCGTTGTTGACGGGGACAGAACTTTTGAAGCTTCATTTATTCTCATGTAGGGATGATAATTGCACACCAAAGTTCCTAACAAGACCGCATCTTCACTTCTAAAGTTGTAGGGACTATGCCTGCAATTTGACTAAAGTACAAGGTCGTTTATGCAATTTATTCCAAATAAAGCTTCCTAGAATCTCACACTCAAATAGTCAACGAAGGTTATATGGCAAAGGCTGTGACAAAGCAGTGAGTAATATTGTACTTTTGATGAATAACGAGGAATTTATCAAGTTGATATTGAAGACCACTAAAATATTAGTATATGGTGATTTTAGAATGACGCACCATGCATGAGACTTCAAGTGTAACTTTGAAGTGAAATATGAGAATGAATACATCAAGGTTTGGTTGGTTAGCAAGTCTATGGAAAACATAAGTGATACATAATGGATGAACCTAGTCCTCCTACCCAATCTATTGTATGTGGATACGAGGTAAACCTTGCTCGAGCCACTTTGGTGACGTGACGCGTAAATCTCGGACTTCACTAACTACCACACAATACCCATGGAACGTGTTGAATCATTAGCCGGTGGCGCCAAGGAGGTGTAGCTTATAGTATTTGAAACCGAGACCTCGTATGGAAAATCCTAAGCTCTTACCACAAGCAACAATACATGCATCAAACTTACCAAAATTGGGTGGAGCGCTCGAAGGTGAAGTGTTTATTTTCGTAGATGTATTAGCGAATTAATTGAAGCTCGAAGCTTATTATTGTAAAATGACATAAAAAGTCACCAAACTACATTCACATATAATCCAAGCTTTTTGCATTACATCTACAATACTTTAAAGGGTATTTAGCTAATTCAACTAATTACTAAGCTCTATTAATTTCTAAAAGCTCATTTCCATTAGCTTGAGTTTATAAAAGCTATAAAAGCTTATAGCTTGTAAAAGCTCTCATGAGATTGTGTGACAAACAAAACCTATTTTATAAGGTATCTTATTTCCAAAACTCGTATAAATGTGTTCTCCCATAGATCCTAAAAAGATATGTGTGAGGACTTCTTCGAGTGTAGCGTAAATATCATAAATCAAATAAATTTTAATACACTTTTTGACCAAAGATCTATGTATTTCATTGTACAAAATTCACTTATTGGTTCACTCCATGGGAGGTTCACTCCAAGTATACGGGTCAATTTCATAAATACGTAACTCATGTGTAGCTTCTTCTTATGTTTTCGAGTGTGTGTATACTCATGTGTAGCGTCTTCTTATGTTTTCGCTTTCTTTGAAAACTAACGTTCGTCGAGATCTTCAATATTTGGGCGTGAAAGGATTATTCGCCTTGATGGTGTAGGTTATTTCGTTTAACGGTCTAGCATTCTCTATAATAGCCGAATGCACACACATAGCGGCGGGGAGCAACGGGAAATAGTTATATAATTGCGTACTTGCAGTTCAACGTTTCATGTAACGTTCATTACACACAACGAAAAATCGTATGGCATTAGACACTTGGTTTTTGAACTCAAATTCTAGTTAGCTAACACTTAAATTTTAATACACTTTTTGACCAAAGATCTATGTATTTCATTGTACAAAATTCACTTATTGGTTCACTCCATGGGAGGTTCACTCTAAGTATACGGGTCAATTTCATAAATAGGTAACTCAAATGCCATAATCTTATTTTTACTACAAAACATGCTCTAACTCATGCATTCAAAACTTATATTTGGGTATATTTTGATGGTTAGATTGGGTATATATGGAATAATCACGGCCGCGACACGAGTATTTTACTAGTATGAAATAAGAGTTAGGACTCTAAAAACCTAGCTCAATCTTATTATTCAATAATAATCTGATCTTAAAACCGTAAAAGGCGTTTAAGTTCAACTGAATTATTAATTAAAGCTTGAACTCGTTGATCATATGGTTTTCTAGATTCACTTGACTCGAGTCAAATCTATACTAATACTAGAGAAAATATTTTTGTTTAAAACTCTTAAAGCGAGAAATGTTGAATTACAAACATACTCTTGATTAAAAATTGATAATAACACTTGCAATCAAATTAAAAAAAAAAAAAAAAAAAAAAAAAAAAAAAAAAAAAAAGTCTTCAATTTTTCTTAATTTTTCGGTTCCAACCCATAGATTTTTTTCACGTTATTGCTACAATTGAATTAAGTGTTACATTGAGGTTCACATCAAAACTGCAAATTCGATGCAACTATTCATCAATATACATCGTTGCTATGTGCGAATACTCGTCTAGCGTACATAGTATACACAACATTGTCTCAAGTATAATACAAACTTGACATAGAAGTCAACTTCTAAATTATTTTAATTGTAACAAGAATACTAAGAGGAGTCATTAAAGATATGTTTCGTAAATGTTTAATGTATATGTACATGATCAAAACGGGTCAAAAGACAAAACAAAGTTAAGATTGAGTTCAAATCAATTTTAAGAGTTAAAGGTCAACTGGAGCTTAGTTTAGATGTTTTGAAGCTCTAGCTTGATAAAGTTTGTCAGCATATTACGGTTCAATAATTTAATGCTATAACCTCAACTTAAAAATGTACGCCATCGTCCTTTATTTATTGTCTATGTTTTTTTCTTGTCTCAAATTAATTGTCCACTATTAATATTAGAAAAAAAAATTGATCGAATTTACCATATTACCATCATTTAAGGTTATTATTATAAATTTTAAATAATGTACTGTATTAATTAATTAGTTAAAGATAAAACTGTCAATATGTAAAAAGTAACAAATCAAAAACTATAATAATTATGTCTTTTTGTTGAAATGTGTATTTTATTGATGAACAATTCTTTTTTAAAAAGAGAAAAAAAGAGAGAAAAAAAATGGTCTCTTTATTTTTATTTTTTTCCCCATTCTTTGTCTGCACTCTACTTCATCTCACTACCTCATCTTTATTATCTCTCCATCTTCACTCATTTAAAGCACCTACCCACCACCGTTCCAACATGGCAAATCACCTTTCTGCTGTCGTTTCTTTTCGTCGCAACTCCTTCTGTTTGTTGAGTTTGTTGCTTCTTTCAAAGTCTTGTAAATAAAATCCTTGATGGTTATTAACGGTGTGCCATATTTCTACAGGTTTTTATGGGTTTTAACTTTTTAATGTTCATGGGTTTCATGTTCTACAACTAAAATTTCTAGTACTTTAATCTGTGGACTAGATTTTCATGGGTTATAATTTTCCATGGATTATTAATTGGGTGTTTCATGTTTGATTAATTTATTGATGGTGTTCTCAAGTAATTTTGAAATTTTTATGTAAGTATCTTTCATTTTCGTTTTTGCAAGATTGAAATCATAAAGTCAGATCTTAAGATTAAAATCATAAGATTGGATCGAAATTCTAAGATCTTGCTATAATGTTATTTATTAAATAATCTTTTTAATATTATTCAAATTTACAAATTTTTATATATCATAAATACAAAATTTTATGAATGATTCGTGAGAATGTTGTTCTAAATTATAAATATATAATGTTTAAAAAGATTTAACATGTTTTTTAAATTTTATAAAACACAATTCATAACCTTGTAGTTTTTTAGTTTACGACATTGGATCGGATTAAATCTTAAGATCATGTTGATAAGATCGAGATCTTATAAGATCTTAAGTTTACATAAGATACAAATCGTTTTTGCTTTGTAGCATCGTCAAATCATAAAATTCTAAGATCAGGATCTTAACAACTAACATTTGTGATATTCTATTTTTAAACCCTATTTTGACTTTTTGTAGTCTTTTAGCTTAAGTATTTTCCTTTATGTTATATAATACTTGAAGAAAATTGTACTAATTAAAATACATTATAACTTAATTCATTCATATATTTTCCATTAATTATTACTAGATGAATACTCGCGCAAAGTGACGATGTATGGTAGCTAATAATTATACTTGTGAACTTGTGATTTCGGTATGACTCTTGATGCAACACTTACGAGTTCAATTTGTAGTTGTTGCGAGAAAATAGTTTATTGGTTATAAATGAAAAATGATAAAAGTTTGAGAATTAAAAATATATAAATATTAATTTAGTGGTGGATGTTATATTATTTTTAATCAATGGTAGATTAGACAAATCGGTTTACTTTTTAAGAGTTTTTAAGTTTGAAGGATAGCAAATTTGCTTTATAAATAGTAAAAACGAGTGTGGAAACCCGCGCGATGCAGCGGGATTACTTTTGTAGACGTGAATTTGGATAGGGACTATTTTTGCCAAATTGCTATAAAGGACTTACTTTGCAGCGACACTTAAACCTTATGGACTATTTTTGCCAACTTGGACTTACTTTGCGACGACACCTAAACCTCAGGGACTATTTTTGCCAACTTAAAAAAGTTGGCATTTAATGCTGGGACACGTGTCATGCAAAGACACAATGTCTTGCTCTTTAGTATAGAGAATAATATAATACAAAAGAAAATAGTTAAGTTTAAAGTTTAAGGGCCCGTTTGGTTTGTAGATGGGTTTAGGATTTAGATTTGGATTTAGATTTAAATTTGGTTTAGGATTTGGATTTGGATTTAATGTAGGAGAGAGAAAATATAAAAGTTGTTTGTTTTATATATTGGGATATAAATTAGGATTGAAATTTTTAATTATTTAGAATTAAATATATATATAAATTATTGACTGGACCCACAATTGTATGAAAAGTAAAACAAAAGGACAAAAATTAAAGAGAGAAAAAGAATTAAAAAAAGAAAAGAAATCGTGAGAAGTGCATTTTGTCAGTAAACCAACCTCTCATGTGAGGTTTTGTGTATTCCCACCATTATGGGTGTGAACCCAAATTTAAATCATGAGGCATTCAACCAAACATGTAATTTTAACTTTCAACCCAAACCCTTTGCACAAAAACCAGTAACCAAACTGGCCCTAAAACAAATACTTCGAAAACGGTGAGAGTATCAAATAACCATTGTTTCTTCATAGTTTACAACAATAATTTTGTCAAAAGGAAAGAAATGGTTATTTAATACATTAAAAGACCGTGAAACCCATCAATGTTAAGGGTATGTTTGGTTTATAAATGTGGTTGTATTAAAATTTGAATTTGGTATAGGATTTGGATTTAGAGTAGTAGGTTTAAGAGAAGAAATTATATTTTACTCTTTCCGTTCTAAATTATAAATTCATTTGCAATTTGCACAAAATTTAATAAATTTCCACTAACTAATATATCCATCAATAAAATATTTTCTTTCTCCACTAAAATGTGTTTGGATTGGTTGAAATAAGAAAATAAACAAATATTTTGTGACATGAACTTATAATTTGAGACAGAAAGAATAATTAAGTATATTTTTATAATAAATTTTAAGTAAAAATTATTATTTAATAGTAAAAGAGACAATAAATGTGATAAATATTGTAGAGGTCCCACATGTATAGAGAAAGAAAAATAAAATATGACTCACAAAAATCTCACACTAAACAAAACCTATCAAAATGATTGGCTATCATTTCTTGAATCTAAACATCAATTCTTGTATACAAAACAAAGAATCAAACATTTTTTTTCCTTTTTTAAAATGACAACTAACTATTTCACAATATACAAACCACAACCAATCTCACATGTATAAGTGTCTTTCAACCTCAAACCCAAATAAAGGTGGCATAACAAACGGCACCTAAAAAGTTTTAATACATCGGGACCATGTGTGAACGATACATCTCTAATGAAAAAAGATGAAGTATAGAAATGGTATATTAAGCTGGCATCATTTTTCAAAAACGTGATAGCACATATCCAAATTTGCAATATTTGTGTTACTACTAGTAATAGATACTAAGGGTGAAAAACAAAATTTTATAAAAATACACCAAACTAACTTTTAAATAGTAAAGTATTTTACAAATATAATATTTATTTTGTTTATGCATGAGATAAACTAAGATGATACTTGTTATTTTTTGTCATTAATAGATAACTAAAGGGTAAAACTAAAAATTGCAGAAACAAACATACAAAAGTAACGCTACTTTAGAAGGTGTTTATGAAAAACAATTCTAACATTTTGAAAAGCACTAAACACGTAGTTGACTTTACCCGATGTATATATATATAGTAGAATGTGCCATATAATTGAGCTTACATTTTGTGAAATGGCTCACTGGATTTTGGCAAATAATTTGCCATGCTTTTAACATCTATCTAAATAGCCAATTATTTTCCAAGTTGTCCTCCAAAATAATCAAACCATTTGTGTTTGCTAACCAGGATCCATTCAGCACTTGAAAGGTTAATTGATTAAAAACACACAGCTGATATCTCACAAAGCATTAATTTATGTTTCTTATTGTAGTCATGTACCAAAGTTGCTGTGGACTTTGTTTCTCCAGAGAATCTACAACAATGCATTCGACTAACAGATGAGTTTCGTAAGCTTCCCGTGGATCACAAAGCAAGAGAAGACAAATTAGAGGTAACCAATTTCATATCATTCACAATCACATAGTTCATGTTATAATTCATTATATTGTATATATAGTCATAAAAATACAATGTGTATTTGTTGGGTGCAGGTAAAGAAGATGATTCTGCATGCTATGCACCAAGCTATTACTGATTTTGAGGAGTTAACAGCTAGCCAGAAATTACAGTCCCCGGTACTAGTAGTGTGAAGTAGTCCTTGGATCAGAGATTGTGGATAATACAAATGATAAAAAGTGTTACAAATGATAAAAAGTGTTACTTTCGTATTATCTGTGTCTAGTTATGTACATTCGAGTCGCTTTAGTAGTTCTTAGCATATAGAAAATAATAGCCAGTGTCTTCAAACCAATTTCCGCCATCAGGTTTTCAGGTTTTGGCTTCTGCTATGTAAAAGATATCAGGTCGCCTATCCTACTTGGTAGGTCAAAATGCAATAAGAAAGTGGTGAAATGTACGCAGGCTATGAAGACCGTAGACGGGTATTTGTTGATAGGGTGCTGGTGCATGAGACCATCAAGTTTGCTGAAAATGATTGTGTGATACGGTTTCATGCAATGACATAAACTAGTTTTTCAGATGTAACTACAAAGATTAGAAAACTGACCATAATCAAAGACCAGCAAAGTTTTAAAGAAAAACATGTAAAAGAAAAGTAAAAACAAAACAAAAATTAGTAAGAACCTCCCTATCGAATGATTGATATTTTTTCCACCTATTTGCTTATATTTATACAGAAACATATAATGAGTTGCTTCTTTTAAAATCTTTGTTAAGCTGAAACTAAAATTAGTGTAGTTTTTTTCTCAAACATGTTTAGCTCAAAACCTTTTTAAAAATAATTTAATTGTCATATAGAGCACGCATACTAAGGTTATATATTAGGAAATGATGAGGAAACCTAAATATATGCATAATTTCATGCCTAAACTTATGTGACATGATCCTGGTTTGTGAAAAAATGGGTTCTTCACTTCTTTGATTGCAACCAACACGATGATGCCACCCAGCCTCCCAATCACCATTGTATATATTATTGCACTCATTGGACACCTCACCTCAATTAACTCGACCATAAATTGACAATTATATACACAACATCAGAGCACAAAGTATGCAAGGGACCCAATAACACGTTATTGGTATGCCACATCAACGTCATATCATACACCTCCCAATAACACACCAATAACTCAAACAACCCTACCTCATAACACATCACTAACATCACCTGTAGGTCCCGCAAAATACCCCACCAAATATACCACTCACTCACAATAAAAAAAAAAATACACACACAAAAGGTGCATTTGGCTTGAGCTAGTGAAGTGGCTCAAAACACAAAAGAGTTCATTTGGCACAAGTTTGGCATGTTGGCCGGTAAGATTGGCACACGAATAGCTCACGAATGGCTCACCAATGACACCTCATACCTTGTGCTCTCATTTACATACATGTGAAAATAAACCCAAGACGTCACACATCAAGGAGTACGATACTGCAGTCGAATAAAGAGTACATTGATGCAAATTAATTCACCTTCACAAACACTTTGGGCAAACACCAGATGTATCCTTATAAAAACATGCTCATTTGAATCTCTCGTACTCCAAATGATTTACTGAACATAGAAAGGATGCATGTTTCTCCTCCCACGCTTATAAAGGGGTCACACAAATCCAAACTTAAGTTGTATTTAGCATCAAAAGTATGCATGTTAACTTGTACTGAACAGAGACAGATGCATGTTTCTCAATTAACATGACTTTATTCTTATCTATACTACTTTATAATGCATTTAGGACTTCTAAAATTAGAAGGCTTAAAAATTCAGACTTTTTTACTTGCTTATTATGGAAAGAATTAAAAAAAATAAGACAAAGAGCTCCAATCATTGAGTGACATGTGTCACTTCTCTAACTAAAAAATAACAAAAAGGGAGGAGCTCTAACAAACTAAAATAAAGAGCTCCAATAATGGGGTGACACATGTCACTTCCTAACTAATTAATCACCTTTATTTTTAAATTTAAATATCTTTTAATCCGTTTAATTTTTTTATGATCTAATTTCACCATATTTTTTAAAATTTTGTGCTCTTTAATTCAACATCCATTTTGATATATTTTTATGAGTTTTCTTTAGTAGTCGGGAAGAAGGAGTTGAAAAGAGAGAAATTTACTTGAATTAGACGTAAAAATGAAAAACATTTGTTCGCTACAAAATAGTCATCGGGTACCCGCCGCCGCATTGCGCGGGTACCCTTCTAGTAACTTGTAAAGTTTCTACATATAAATACGGAGTATATGAAATCCTATCATCGAGTAGACATAAGATGTTGGATGTGTAAGCCTAGGTTCCACCCAAGACTAGAATAATGTGAATAATTATAAACTCAGAAGAACACATCTGGCCGCATTAGAAATACCACATCATTGGCCAAGCATGGCACAGGGAAGTCGATTATGTATCTTTGGGCTTATTCAAGCGTTTGAAGGTCGAATCCATGGCTATAAATAGACGAAAATGGTTTCATTCACTGCTTTTTTGGGTACTCTCTCGCACCAAAAATGGTTGATCCGATTCTCACATTGGTGCTGCCCATTTCAATCTACAGAAACAATGCAACATTACAGATCAGATTCTTAGCAAGCTTAAAAGACAGTATACATGTAAACTATGAAACAACATTATGATGGGCTAAAGTAGAATATTATGTATAGGGTTCCTGAACACCACTGGTGTGTATGTGACTTACATTAGCTATCTAAAAGGGCAACCATATGAGGGTCAGGTAGGAAAGCCTATACGCGCAGTCTTCTGTCGCAGAAAGGTTCTTTGCTACTCGACTGGTAAGCTGATAATTTAATAGTTATTACCATTGTAGATGGCTTGTTTAGCTAGGTTTTGCAAGGATGAGCAACTTAGGACTAAAATGTCATACAAATGGTTAATTTTGCATTTGCATGTCCACTATTTGTCTTGAATTGGCTCATTCTTGTCAACTATATTATTTTTGGCTTTGGCACAATTTATGGTTAAGTTTAACGAAAAAGTATACATGTGTACAAGTGTACAACGGCTATGAATCAAGTTTTCATTTTTAACAGAATATCTAAAGAAGTCGTCAAAATGTAATACACGGCAACACACTTCCACTTTATTTCTAATTTAATGATTGAGATATAGAACTAGTTTTACTAAAACCATTCAATTTTTTGAGCTCGTTTCATAGGCGTTTAAACTTTCGAAAATTGTTACAAAAACCATTACGCTTTATCAGCATGGGGTTCTTCTCCTCAATATTTAACCAAGGGCGGTGACTCAAAAGCCGCCCAATGGCCACCCAGACTGTTTTTGATTGAATAGTATAATGATGCGCCAGAAAAGTCTTATTATGTTATTATGTTAATTTGGTATTATCTATGTAAGCTATAATCAAGGAAATGAATAGTAGGGTAAACACATGGAGAGCTTGTGAGTATTGTCTCAAGAGTATAATAATCCTAATGTGACAGATCAAACACAGGGGAGACTGGGTAGAACAGAATCGTATAGCCGTTGAGGAGTGTTTCTAGTTGATTTCAACTAAATCTCTTGTAAGGAACCATTCTATTTGGTGCAATAACTCTGGGTGCAACCTTGCAGATTTTATTTGCATAGTAAAAAAATCTGAGCATTTGCAACTTTTTCAATTTGCCCGTGCTAAAATTATACTCTTTACATCGGCAGTGTTATAAGTTTCACTTACAGCTAGCTCAAAGTCGCCAGACATGCCCATTGAAAGTTCACATTGGTCCTCAGAAATTCCTAGAGCGTTGCATACCTCTGTTCTGCATTTTGCTAATGTCTAACATCAAAACAAAATTGGTATAAGACATGGATATGATCATGGAAAAAGTGAAGAAAAAACATAAGTAAAAAATAAAGATATGTGTTCATAATCACCTTAAAGTTCTCTGGAGTTGAAGTATAATCTGCCATACCGATAGTCATCAACCCACAAAACTCAAGGTTTGGGCAGTTTGAAGTAACATGTTTCACAAGCTCCAGGCACCCATCTGGGTCAACTCCGAATTTTGCTGCAACCATGGCACAATGTGAAAACACTAAGTTATAATTGATAAATTAAAGATAATGAGACGCAAGGTTCAATATAAGCTAGGCTGCAGGAATTAGAGAGGAATGATTAAAAACGAGGTGGATTCATTGAATGTCATGTCTACTCACATGTTTCTCCACTTGTGTTAACCTGGACCAACACCTTCAAAGGTTTCCTGCCAATGTTCCCGATAACTCGATCAAGATTATTTGCAATCTAGATTGACATTCAAATAAAAAGAACGTACGATGAGTCACTGAATTACGTAGCATAGTAGATACCATTTCAAATAACATAGGCAATTATTTAAATAATATTAAAGCAAATATACCTTAGAAATTTACATAGGCAGAGGACCTTTATTATAGACTGAAATCAGCCATTTATTTCTATTTGCCTCCCTTTATTACCGCTAATAAACAAAGTTATATAGACTAATAATAGTTATTAGTTCATACCCATTAATAACATACTTCTAAGCTTACATACACATTCCTCATCACGGCACATAAATCTACTTTAAACTCTGATGACAGGGTGTAAGATGGTATACCTCTAAATGTTCAAGGCAAATAGTTTGTCAAGCATCAATTTTCAATAGAGGTCTTAATTGTGTGATGCATATAAACCAATCGTATTTGTAAAGGAATAGCTGTGGTTACTATACAAAGGTATAGAACTCTAATAACCCAAACATAACTGACAAGTCTACACAAAGACACCATTCGCATAACAGCATGTGAAAACAAACCCAAGACATCACGTGTCAAAGAGTAAGATACACTCAAATAAAGTGAAGAATTATGTCTACAGGTTAGTATAACTTTTGCATAAAACACCCCTTCAGACACTTTGGACAGACACAAAAGTCACCTTATGAAAACACACATATTCAGAATCTCTCATATTCATCTCAGCTGCTGCAAATATCTCATATGGACAGTCTGAAAGGGGTTTTCACACAAAGGTGCAAAGCTACCATATCTACATCCTGAAGTTAGTTAACATCCTATAGTTGTCGCAGCTAAGCACACGATTATGCTTATTGAACATTTGTTCCAACCTCATTTTGTCCTTATTCCAACTTTAACAAACAGCACAATCCATTTCAAGAAGTCTTTTCTGTTACTAAATACCATAGTTATCAACTCGTGACTCGAAATCCTACTTTTTGACTCACGAATAGACTCGTGACTTGACTTGTGACTCGACTCGTGACTCAAATTGTAAGACTCATGATAATAAAGAAAATATCTAAACAAATTCAAACCCTCATCAGATTTAAAAACAAAAAATGAAGTCAAATTACAGAAAATAGGTTGGTCTATGTATGCAATTTTAATGTTTTAAGGTTTCTAGGTGCCCAAAATTAGCAAAACTTTAGACGGAAGCTAAAGATCATTGGCTATGAGATGAAATTGCTGGTTAATAAAGGAAATTTTTGGGATATGAGGATGTTTACCAGACTCGTACGAGCCACGAGTCAACTCGACTCATTGCAAGTCAAACATGAATTGTGAGTCATCAAGAGAGTCAAGTGCAATCTCGAGTCATCTTGAGTCTAACAACTATGCTAAATACTAGGCAAATAGTATACAGAGTAACTCTCGATCCTAATTTTGTTCTACATTTTTACATTCAAAATCAAGGAAATCGTCAAGAAAACTCGCAATTATAAACAAGGCTTATATAAAGGGTCAATCGTTTACCACCAATATGTACCAACTATATTACCTACATGGCTACACCCTAAGACAACATACATGGATCAGCCGTGTTAAGCAACACAAGTTCCCTAATTTGCAACAAGGCTTCTCAATTTTACACAGAAAACACTCAGCAAAACAATAACCATTCTAAAATTCATACCACATTTACTTCAAATACAAAATCAATATTACCTTCTCATCATCAACAGTCTCCACCATCGCAAGATTCGGTACCCCCGCTGCACATCACATACGATAACAACAAACTATTGAAACAATCTTTTTGCTCATATAAACAGAATTACAGAAACATGAACAATTTACTGTTTTCTGATATGCTTATAACAGGGTCTTTGGGATTGCCTTTTCCTGCTTATAAGCAATTCCAAACACCCAAACACCAAGGCAGAAGCATAAACACGGTGCGTTTAGTTGGAGGAAATCACTTCTGTTTTCCACTAAAAGTTATGTGCAAACCAAGGAAAATGAAAATCGCATTCAAATTGATTGATTTATTTCCAAAGAATTCTGCACAAAATTGAAAATATCTATTTCCTAAGTAATCAAAGAAAATTATAGAACACGGTCCTTTTTAACCCAAAACCCCCCACTTTCCGTCTTCATTTCTTAACCAAAACCTTAGAAATGGAAAATACTACATTATTTGACCGTGTTTTCTAAATTTTCACCTCTTGTTTGGTGATAAAAAAAACTAGGAAATGTTCCCCCCAACTAAACACACTCTACGCAATCCCAACAGTGGCGGACTCACGAGTAAAAGTTGTCAGGTGCACTTCACTGAAAATATAGAAGACTTGTAACAAAATTTGTTTGGACAAGGTGCATTTCACAAAAGTCGGGATTTTTACAACATTTTACACTACAGATAAAATCCATGTGGTTCAAAAGAAGCATGTAACAATGACTTACTTAATAAAGGTTTAACTTTATTACTCTGCAAATTCCCAATAAAATGCCACTCAATATCTTCAGGCAACTGCAAATATACAACTCTCTATTAATCAATTACTGATGTCAACACGAACCAATCAAACTAGTCTCATTTTTCGGGGGTGTTTGTTTAAGCTTATTTGTGAGCCTACGAGCTTACTTGGTTTTAGCTTATACTTCATAAGCTCAAATTTTCTAGCTTATTTTGAGACTTGTTTATATAAGTTTATTATGACATAATAAACTTACATAACCTCGTAATAAGTCTCAAAATAAGCCAGAATATTCGAGCTTATGAAATATAAGTCAAAACCAAATAAGCTTAAAGAAACACCCAGTTGTTATTTAACCTGTGTGCACAAAACTAACGAACCTGAGGTGATTTTTCAATGATTTCTTGGACGTAATTTTCACCGAAAAGACGGTGACCAGCATCGTATACCTCATCGGAGAAGTGATACGGGCTTTAGTTTTGCTTAACGGCGATTACTTTGATTTGGTTGGCGGGACGGGAAGATCTTTCGGCTGCTTGTTTGACTCGGTTGAGGACTGACCGGAGTGCTGTTGCTGCTGCGCTTTCCATGGCTGCTGAACTTGCCATTGTAGGATGGATGGGGATGTCTTTGGCTTACAGTGTTCTCGAGGTATGTTTGGGTTGGGGATCAAGGTGACTAATATAAAATCAAATAAAAATACATCAAATTAAATTTAGTTTTTAGATGGTAATAATTTATTACTACATCCGTCCCACATTAAATGTCCTGTTTTGACTTTTGAGGTATTTCTTTTTCTACTTTAACTTTAAATATTTTGTTTCGTGTTGTATAATATTTGATGAAAATTATACCAATGAAAAATATGTTTAAAACACAATTCATTCATATATTTTGCATCAAGTATTGTATAACACAAAAAAAATATTTAAAGTCAAAGTTAATAAAGAATGACTTTGAAAAGTCAAAGTCGACATTTAATATGGGACGGAGGGAGTATATTTTTAAAAATATTTAAGTACTTTGTTATTCATTAGACGGTATCGAGTACCGTGCATTGCAACAAAATTTATAGAAAATTTTTTGGGTTATATATGAAAATCTTTTATATAATAAAAGAATTACATCATTTCGGAGTGTTTTTGCAAAACCCTTCTTATTGAAAAAAAAATTAAACCAATCGGAGAGCTCGTATTTGCCACGTAGGCAAAATCGAGCAATATGATTGGTCAATAGAAAGTCAAAATTAAATTGGTTTTGGTCAAACTTAATAATTTTTGTGGAGAAATTTGGAAAAGAAAAAAAAATGCATAAAAATATAGGTGTCAAATTTATGAAAACATAAACTTAAAAAAAGAGGGAGTAATTAATAAAACTTTAGTGGTTGAATTTTAAATAAATTATGTAGAGTTAAGTGTAAAATTACAAGTTTTCATGTTTTTTTAATAACTTTAGAAAAAAAACAAATAACCCCTTGCACTTTATACCGCTATACTTTATAATATTAGTAACGGGAATATAAATATCAAATGGTAAGCACGAGTTACTGTGATATGAAAATAAATATACGCGATTCTACTTATAACAACGACTAGTGAATTATTATTTAAATTTTATATATGGATATCCATAAAAACATTTTAAAAACTTTACGGATCATATTTTAACTTAATCAACGCTCATTATGTGCTACTAAACTCGCACATTTTGTACAACACGATATCAATAGTTAAAGTTAAACAACAACATCAACCTCAACCTCAACATGTTTGTCAGTTAAAAACGTTTTACAATGCTAATTATTAAAAAAAAAAAAAAAAAAAAAAAAAAAAAAAAAAAAAAAAAACACATGGGTTAGATAGTCATTGGTTAATTTAGAAGGTGTTTTCTTTAAATTATAAAAAAAATACACGCATCACAATAATTATTTCATAACAATCACATCCTAAATAAAATAAAAAAAAAGAAATGAATATTCATTGACGTGATACTGTTTTATCAAAAAAAAACGTAATAGTTGGCCGTTGTAAAGAAATAAAAGTATGTACATGAGAATTATTAAGCAAGAATATATAGTTTTTAATCAGGTTATTACGTTACTATATTGCGATAATGTTATTGAGTTGGTAATCACGGATGTGAGATACAACCATTCTTCTATACTTTTGATTTATGTGTTAACCTCTTTTTACTTCTGAATAGAATCCGAAAGAGACTTCAACAGAACTTTGGCTTATGCTTTATCTAGCTGATAGTTTTTAGTAACTTTTTTTATGGTTTAACTTTTTTGTTATACACACCAACTTTTAGTAACTTTTTTTTTAATGTTTTATTGAAAAGTTCTACGCTTAATATTTGTATTTTTACTATAAACACACTAAGCTATGATATAATTAGTTGTGAGTTCGGGGTTTTTTTACTAAGCTTCTCAAAAAAACTTATAGCTTTATCATAAACTTATTGTGTTATGGTAATTGAATAAGCCAATAAGCATATTTAATAAGCATATCAAACACCCCTTTAGTTCTAATCTGAAGTTTTCTTATTTGATGTTATGTCTAACTTTGTTGTTATCCTCACTATAATGCAACATGTTAGTGGTTTTTGTAGTTTTATGATCTTATCGCACATACTAAAGTGTAATGCAATTTTTTTGTGTAGTTTTTTAGAAGAGGATTAAGTATCAACACATGATTGTCGTGGAAGGATTTTTTAATCCTGCTCAAGGTATGAATATATAATTAAGTTGAGTTGCTGATTTAGATAATATATGAATGTATTTGAATGTACCAAAGATATGTTTTATTGCCTATATAGGGAATTTTATGGTAGGAATGTTCGAATATGTGAGTCGGATACGCATGTTATACGGTTAGAAATACGTGAGCTTATTGGGGCACACACGTAAGCAAAATCGTGAGATGTGATTGGTTAATAAAAGTCAAAATTAAATTGATTTTGATCAACCTTTAAAGCTGGACACAGTCGTGACCCAGGTCACCGGGTGCCACATCAGCTTTCTCGACAAAATAACTTTGAAATGACCAATGTGGGGTGTAGGTCGAGGATCGGTCTAGGCAACCCAAAAACGAAAATCGGTCGTTTTTTCAACCGATATTTACATACACTTTCCTTTCAATTTTATTTTTTTATTTTTTTATTTTTTTTTTAACTTGGTCATCGACTGTGGCAACTTGGTCGTGTCTGGTCATCAGAGAGAATTCATTATTTCGCCACGTAAGCAAAATCGTGTGATGTGATTGGTTAATAAAAGTCAAAATTAAATTGATTTTGGTCAAACTTTAATAAATTTGGTGAAAAATTTTGGTTGATAGAAAAAACACATAAAAATATAGGTGTCAAATTTGTGAAAACAAAAACTTAAAAAAAGATGAGGTAATTAATAAAACTTTAGTGGTTGAATTTTTAAAAATTATATAGAGTTAAGTGTAATATTATAAGCCTCCATGTTTTTTAATAACTTTGGATTATAAACAAATACCCCCTTATACTTTATACCCTTTATACTTTATATCTTAACAAATACAATGTATATGTTGTTTTAAAATAGCAACATATAAATTTGCATAAGATTATAAGTATCAATTTTTTTACTTTTTACGTTCAATAAGGACCCACTTATTTCATTTTTAAAAGTTTAACTTATGTGGACACGAGTTTACATTTTAAATACGGCTAAATTACTGAAAACGAGAATATAAATATCAAATTGTAAACACGGGTTACTTTATCATAAAAATAAATATACGCGATTATACTTATAACAATATTTGTAAAAACAAAAACTTAAAAAAATATGAGGTAATTAATAAAACTTTAGTGGTTGAATTTTTTAAAATTATATAAGGTTAAGTGTAATATTATAAGTTTTCATGTTTTATAATAACTTTAGAAATTAAATAAATTCACCTTTATACTTTATGTCCCCTATACTTTATATATTAAAAATACAATATATATGTTGTTTTAAAATTACAACATATAAATATGCATAGGATTATAAATATCAAAATATTTCTTTTACTATATAAGTTCAGCAAGGACTCATTTATTTTATTTAAAAAGTATGATTATGTGGACACGAATTTGAATATTTAAATACGGCTAAATTTTTGAAAACGAAAATATAATTATCAAATTGTAAGTACGGGTTACTGTAATATGAAGAAAAAAAATATACGTGATTGTACTTATAACAACGAATCATGTAATTCTTATTTATTTATATAAGGATATGTAGAGAAACATTTTTTTAAAACTTTAAGGAATATATTTCAACTTCATCGACGCTAATTATGTGTTACTAAACTCGCATCTTGTGTACAACATAATATCAATAGTGAAATTTAAATAGCAACATCAACATATATGTCTGCTAAATATAGTTAAATCTTGAGTTATATAAGAGAAATTTTTACAAAATTTTATTTTAACAAATTCTAATGGATATTAATATATAATTGAAAACTCGTGCATAAGTATATAGTTATATGTAATTACCTTTAAACAAAAAATATTCAGTATTAATACAAAATATTTTTTTTTTTGTCAAAACCCCGTGCGTGCACGGGTGTTATAACTAGTAATAAAAAGTTGAGGAATTTGGGATTACACATAATGTTTTGAACCTTGTTTGACATCGGATGATTCAACCAATTAAATCGTTCCGGTTGAAAAACGGTTCATATTAAATCGGGTGAACCCGACGGGCTGAGTAAAAAAATGGTCAATTTAAATCGGGTCAACGCGACAGGTTTGAAGCGTTTCGATGTGTATTAATAGTTTCATTTCATAATTGCAATTGTTTCAACATTACCTTTATTAAATTTTTCACTTTTCCACATATTGGCTTTTCCACCTTTCTAATGTTGACCATTTTCTTTTTATATGTAGTATAGATAAACCCCATTTTTTATTTTTACTTAATAATTTATTGTATTTTTAAAAATAGTTAAGTAATTTATTATTCTTAAGCTTTTATAAGCTTCATTTTAAAAGCTCTCGCCTCGATAAGCTCTTATAACCTGTTGCCAAACATATCTTATGTAATAAAATTAAATTTTGTCTTCTTAAAAGAACTGATTGAAAAATAAATGTTATTGATGTTAAAATAAATAAATAAATAATTACTTTTCCTAACTAAAAAATTGAGGTATGAGATGTTGCATTTATTTCTTTTTATTTTTGGGGTAAAGTTCAAAATACATCTTTGTGGTTTGACCTTTGTCTCGCTTTACATCCTTAAACATTTTTTTGGCACAAACCATCCATCTGTTAGTAAAGTTGGCACAAATACATCCCTCTGTTAGCAAATTCAGTTAATAAGGACTAACGGTGCAAATATTTCTCCGTTATCTCCTAACGGAAGAGAAAATATTTGCACCGTTAGTCCTTAGGACTAACGATGCAATAAAATAAATTGCATCGTTAGTCCTAAGGACTAACGGTGCACTCCACCACCACAACCACCCAACGCCACCACCACCATCAAAGCCACCTTCACCGCCACCTACCACCTCCACCGCCACCTCCACCCACCACCTAAAGGCGATATGTAAAAAAAAAAAAAAAAAAAAAAAAAAAAAAAAAAAAATCTTTAAAGTTTTTAAGTGAACAAAACACTTTAAAGTCTTTGACCCAATTTACCAACAGCAAAACAGTACACACACCTTTAACCCCTTTATTCTCTCTCTATCAACGACACATCTACTATGACATTGAGCTTTACCCATTCTTTGACTTGAATCTTGTTTCTTTCATCATCATTTTGTTTCCTACTTTAATTGTTGGTATTTTTTTAGTGGATCGAACTGTTTGGTTTACAACCATTCTTATCATTTTTCAAAATACATCAGTATTTTGTCTTCTGTATGATGTCAGTTTGTCACTTAGGAAAGAGTCAAATATCATACATGTATAAATAGCATAAGAGATGGAGTGAAAAGATTAAGCTTGTGAATTGTAAAAACACACATACACGCAAGCCATCTTTTCACTCCTCCAAATACAACTTAGTTCCTGAGATAGCTCAGTGAGCTCTAAGAGTTGTGCTCAGACTTAGCCTGAGCTTAGAGAGGAGTCACCAAACTTTGTCATTTCAATCCCAAGTACTATTTCGCGAGTACTTGGGTAACGTATTCCTTGTTGATTTATTTCTAATAAGAATATGATGTTGAAAATTATTTTGTGTGTTTTACTTATGTTAATTTCAGTCACAGTTCGCTATTAACTTGTTTTATATACTTAAACAGTTTTAAACGATAGTGAACGGGGAACAAGAAAAAGAGTGAAAAATGAACAATGTGTCATTGGTTTTCCATTTTGACTAAAGAAAGTAGTTAAATTTTCCATCTTTTTTTCTTGTGAAAATGCCAATGTATAATCCTAATTTTGGTGGGCATGTTTTGGATCTTGAAACTGTTGTTAAAGATGGGATTTTGGGTGGTGATGTTGTGTGTGGTGTTAATGTTACGAACGTTGAGAAAACGGATCTAAAGAAGATGATACAACATCTTGACACTATTGAAGTACCGTCAGTTTTCATATGTCCAATTTCATTAGAACCGATGCAAGATCCAGTGAACCTTTGTACATGTAAAACTTATGAAATGTCTAATATTGTTAAATGGTTCTCATTAGGGCACAAACTTAAGGAGCTGAGGAAGATTGTTGCAACAAATGAATCAGTGAAGAAGACTGTGGTTGATAATGGTGGGGTAAGTTTGATTTCTACATTATTAGGTCCTTTAACTAGTCATGCAGTTGGGTCAGTAGCTATTGCAATTTTGGTTAATTTAGAGTTGAATTTAGATGCTATTAGTACTTTGTTACATCCCACTAAGGTTTCATTAATGGTTGATGTTTTGAATGAGGGGTGGTGGGTGGAGGTGGATGTGGCGGCGGAGGTGGGGGTTGGTGGCGTTGGGTGGTGGTGGGTGGAGGTGGTAGGTGGCGGTGAAGGTGGCGTTGATGGTGGTGGTGGCTTTGGGTGGTAAGTGGCGGTGGAGTGCACCAATTGTCCTTAGGACTAACGATGCAATTTATTTTATTGCATCGTTAGTCCTAAGGACTAACGGTGCAAATGTTTTCTCTTCCGTTAGGAGATAACGAAGAAATATTTGCACCGTTAGTCCTCATTAACTGATTTTACTAACAGAGGGATGTATTTGTGTCAACTTTACTAACGGAGGGATTGTTTTGTGCCAAAAAAATGTTTAGGGATGTAAAGCGAGATAAAAGGCAAACCACAGAGATGTATTTTGGACTTTACTCTTATTTTTGAGATGCTTGTGAACAATAGTGAAATTTGATGGAACACACTCTAATCCGATTAGGGGTTGTTTCTTTTTATTTGTGGAATAAGTGGATTTAATGGTAAGTGGGCCCCTTGGCTCTTGTTGTATCTGAATGGGAAGAAATTGGTTTTCTTTGCCTTGTAAAAAGAGAGCATTTAACAAAAAAATAATATTAATATATTACTCGGTCCCACTTGCTTTAGCATTAAGACCATTTAACCAAAAAAAAGAAACGCCCCCTAAGCTTATTTAGGTCAGGTTATGCGAGTCTAAAAGCATTATTTTGGTTAACTTGATTAACACAGGCTCTATTAAGGTCAGGTTGTAAGAGTGTTAATCATATTCGAATTCAATTTAACCCAAATTTTCATATATTTTTTTTATAAGAATTTACAAGCTATTTAAAATTTTACGTCATAATTTACCATATTCAAGTTAATCCGTACCCGTATCACGTACCAAGACCTGATTAACTCGACCCAAATAAAGCTTATTCGGATCGGCTTTACTCCCAGACTTCATATTCATCATTTTTGAAAGCGGGGGAATGGATCTTTTTTCTGCAACATTAAAAGACAAAGCAGATTTGACTCGGATACATGTCAAATGATAACTTTATGAACTAATATTTTCCCTTTATTTACAAGTAAAATATATACAACACAAATATTTTTCTTGTCAACTCAAAAACACAAATAACCTTAAAATAAAAGTGTTGTTAATGCATGAAAAGGTTTTTACTTTTTAGGTTTATGACTAGAACAAAAAAGCAGTAGTACTTTGTTTAAAAAAACACCCAGTAAAAGAATCAAACTAGTCAATAACTCAATACTTGTCGTTCAACAATCTTATTTCTTCTTATAATAAAAGCCACAGTCTCAGCCCCAGCCCATTGCGCCAAACATATCCTCTATGTGTTAATTATTTCTTCTTATTTCTTAGATGGTAAGCTTTTTTAGGTCGGGTTATGCGAGTCAAAAAACAGTATTATGGTTGTTTAGGTTAACCCAATTAACACGGCATGTTCGAGTTAACCCGTACCGTTTATCAAAACCTGATTTGCTCGACCAGAATAAAGCTTATTCAACTCGAGTTTAGTTATGAAGTTATCATGTCAACTAAAAAACACAAATGATTTAAAAAAAATGATGCCTACATTATAATATAAGCAATTACTTATATTTTTTTTGGAAAAAAAATATCCAAGAAAAAAACATGTATTAAAGACTTATTGCAAGAATAAAACTGTAATTTTTTTAAATTAAAAAAAGAGTTAATTACATAAATCGTCCTTGTGGTTTGGTAGAAATTACGGATCTTGTCCCCGTGGTTTTTTTTAGCGGGTCTCGTCCCTATGGTTTACAATTTTTACGGATCTAGTCCAAGATCTGACCCGATCCCAAACGGTGTTAAAAAAGGACCTCCCTTGCAGTTACTCTCTAACGTGAGGGCTAACATTGTATTTTAGTTTTAACGATCGTTATACTAAAAAACTTTTTTAATTTACTCTTTAAAAAAAACCAGGGACGATTTATGTAATTTACTCTTTAAAAAAAATGTTTTTTCTTTTTAATTTTATTATTCAATTTTTTTTTAATTTTATTAGGATTAAATTTTTTTAATAAAAACAAACTTTTTTTTTAAATTTAATTTTAATTCTATTATAATAAATTTAAAAAAAAATAATTTTATTATAATAAATTAAAAAAACTATTTTTAATTTTTTTTTAATTTTATAAAAAATAAAAAATTTATAATAAAACTAAAAAAAAATTAATTTTAATTTTATTATAATATTTTTTTTTTTTAAAATTGTTTTTTCTTTTAAAAAAAATAATTTTATTAAAAAAAAAAAAAAAAAAAAACTTTTTTTAATTTTATTATAAAACGGATGAAAGCGTATAAAAAAACCTTTTTATACAGTTTCGTCTGTTTTATACGTTTCATTCGTTTTTATACGGTTTCGTTCGTTTTTGTATGAAATGTATGAAAACAACGTACAAAAATGTATGAAAACGTATAAAAGCGGATGAAAAAGTACAACAACTTGTTGTACGTTTTCATCCGTTTTTATACGTTTTCATACATTTTTGTACGTTGTTTTCATACAAAAACAGATGAAAACGTAAAAAAATGTTTTATTAATTTTATTATACAAAACCGTATAATAAAAAAGTTTCTTTTTGTTTTTTTTACTTTATTATAATTTTTTTAATAAAATTAATTTTTTTTAAAAGAAAAAATAGTTTTTTTTTAAAAAATTTATTATAATAATTAAAATTAATTCTTTTTAGTTTTATTATAAATTTTATATTTTTTATAAAATTAAAAAGAAAATTAAAAATAGTTTTTTTAATTTATTATAATAAAATTAAAATTTGTCTTTTTTTCTTTTTTTTTTAGTTTATTATAACAAAATTAAAATTAAATAATTTTTTTTTATTTAAAAATTTAATCGTAATAAAATAAAAAAAAATTCGAATAATAAAATTAAAAAGAAAAAACTTTATTTTTATTTTAAAGAGTAAATTACATAAATCGTCCATGTGGTTTGTATAACGATCGTTAAAACCCAAATACAATGTTAGCCCTTACGTTAGGGAGTAACTGCAAGGGAGGTCTTTTTTTAACACCGTTTGGGATCGGGTCAGATCTTGGACTAGATCCGTAAAAATTGAAAACCACAGGGACGAGACCGGCTAAAAAAAACCACGAGGACAAGATCCGTAATTTTTACCAAACCACAAAGACGATTTATGTAATTAACTCTTTTTTTTAGGAAAAGAAAAATTGTTAATGCGTGAAAAGGTTTTTACTTTTTAGGTTTATGACTAGAACAAAGCAGCAGTACTTTGTTGAAAAAAAACACCCAGTAAAAGAATCCAGTTAGTCAATACTTGTCGTTCAACAGTCTTCCCTCACCTTCCAAATAGTTTTCCAAAACCCATCTCCCTTCATTTCAATTCTCCCAATCCCACAATCATCACCAAATATGGACACCAACTCCACCCTGGAATCCCAAACACCAAACTCCATAACCCACACATCCACCCACACCCTCTACTCAACCGCAATCTCACCCTCCCCCTCCCCCTCCCACCACATCGCAACCGGCACATTCATCGAACAACACACCAACCACATCAACATCTTATCATTCAACCCAGACTCATTAACCATCACACCTAATCCCAATTTATCATTCACTCATCCTTACCCGCCTACCAAACTCATGTTCCATCCTAATTGTCTACCTAGTAATCTCCTCGCTTCGTCTGGGGACTTTCTTCGTCTTTACGACGTTGGCGAAAATACTACTGAATTAGTTTCTGTGTTTAATAATAGTAAGACTAGTGAGTTTTGTGCTCCTTTGACTTCTTTTGATTGGAACGAGGTACGGTACTACTCGTTATATATTTTGCTACAAATAAAAAAGTATGCATAACATAGTGCAGTCATTACATTTGTGCTACCCACATTATAGTCTCATATTAGGTTAGCTTAGTTTAGGCCCGTTTAGATATTAAGATTTTAGTTATAGTATATAAGCTCTTGTATGTTGAATAGTATAAGTAGCAAGTTTTTTATTCGAAGGAGATACTCATAGTATATACTCTGAATATGATAATGTTGCACTATATTATTTGTTCCGTCCCATGTTGGATTAGCTTAGTTTAGGCCCATTTAGATATTAAGCGTTTGTCCAGTCGTAGAAAATCGAGATATTTTTCAGAAAACATCTCTAAAAAGCATAGAAAACAGGAAACGTGTTCAAAATAGGTACTTTCTGAAATTTCTCGATTGAAAACTGAAATCCAGTTTTTACTATTTAGAACTCCCCCCATCCCAAATTTATTGTCTACTGATAAAGAAAACACATTGCATATATGATTGTGTTGCCCTATATCATTTGCTTAGCTGCGTATTAGATTAGCTTAGGTTTGGTCTGTTTAGCTATAAGCCTATAAAGGTTTCCTTTTTTCTATAGTTTTTATCAATCAAGTTAATACAATTCACAAGTTTTTTGCTCCCTTTGACCTATTTTGATTGAAATTAGGCACTATGCATAACATATATGTTAATCTTGCCATATATTGTGGGATTAGTTTAGGCCCGTTTAGCTAATAAGGTTTCATACGTTTTCTCTATACAAGCTAATATCTGTTTTTAACGATGAGCATCTCGAGCATTTTAGTGTTTAGAATATAATGCTTGTTTGGCAACGAGCGTTTCGTTTTTGGATCTTGTTTGAATGCTCCTATTTGAAAATAAAGAAACGCTCAGTGTTAAGTGTTTAGCTTTTGCTTTAGTTTACTTTATAATTAGAACTACAACTAAGTTACCAAACACTTTTATAAAACAAACAAGCCTACTAACAGCCAGGAACGGAACCGGGGAGGGGGGTGGGTGGGGGGGGGGGGGGGGGGGGGGTGTTTGCCGGTGCCCCGGACCCTATGAATTTTCTCGATGTAGTGTTAATTTTAGAAAAAAACATCAATTTTTTCTAAATGCATCTTAAATGCACCTGGTCCATCGAAATGCTTTTCTATATTACGCTTTCAAAAAATTTGTGCACCCGGTCATATTTACACCTTTTAGTGTTTATGTTTGAAAACTCCCCCCGTCCCAAAATGAGTATATTCACCCTTTAATATTCCTCCATCTCAAGAATACAGTTTTTGATTGGTTGAAATCTGAAGTGGACTATTATTTTGGTACAAAACAAAAATAGAAAGCTAGACGATAATATTGGGACGGAGAGGGCATGATAATATTACCCTATATCATTTGTTAGCCTCATATTAGTTTAGTTTAGGTTTGGTTAGCTATTAAGGATTTGCTGGTAATCTGTATGTAAACTTGTGTATGTTGAAAGTTTTATTAATCAAGTAATACAATTCATACTTTCTCTTTGGTTTCAACAGGTAGAACCTAGGCGTATTGGTACTGCAAGTATTGATACTACATGTACTATATGGGATGTGGAAAAGGGTGTAGTGGAGACGCAACTGATAGCGCATGATAAGGAAGTGAATGATATTGCGTGGGGTGAAGCGGGAGTATTTGCTTCGGTTTCAGCTGATGGGAGTGTGAGGGTGTTTGATTTACGCGATAAGGAACATTCGACTATTATTTATGAAAGTCCGACGGATACACCGTTGTTGAGATTGGCTTGGAATAAACAGGATTTGAGGTATATGGCTACTATTTTGATGGATAGTAATAAGATTGTGATTTTAGATATTAGGTCACCGACTTTGCCTGTTGCGGAGTTGGAGAGACATAAGGGAAGTGTTAATGCGATTGCGTGGGCGCCTATGAGTTCTCAGCATATTTGTTCGGGTGGTGATGATTCGCAGGCATTGATATGGGAGTTACCTGCTGTAGTGGGGTCGAATGGGATTGGGATTGATCCTTTGTCGATGTATACGGCTGGGGCTGAGATTAATCAGGTTCAGTGGTCGGCTTCGATGCCTGATTGGATTGCTATTGCTTTTGATAATAAGCTGCAGCTTCTGAAAGTTTAAGGTAGTATATAGTTTGTGTATTTATTTGATGCAATATATATAGTTGAATTTGGTGATATTAAGTTTTGCAGAACATCTATGAAACAACATATATAACTTCTATTTTTCTCATATGTTCAATAAATTTGTTGGAGTAGAAAGCTAGTTTTTGTTCCTTCTTTTAATGTTTGTTAAAAATGTAAGATTTGAGGTGCACACATTGTGATTTAAATGGAACAACATAGGTGTTTTGTTACTGATTCTCATCTTTAAAATTGGTTGTGTTCTTGTAATGCTTCAACTGTAACACCGCCCCCTGATGGAGTATTACTTGTCTCTGGCTTACCACAAACCTCCGAAAATACTGCACAAAGTAGCTTATAATATGAGGTAGCGAGCTTTCTTCCAGGCTCCAAGAATCAATAAATATTTGATCTCCACATGATCTGTGTGGTGTGGAACTTACCACCTAGTGATGTACACATAATTGGGCAAACTGCAAGAAAATGTAATTTGTTAATTCATTTTTACCATTTAGTGATGTACTAATTTTAACCGTTTATTGCAACTTGCTTACTATTGTTTAATGCATCAAATGTTGCATGTTTATTGGTGGTTTCGTCATAATACTAGTATACTACCATTTTTGACAAAACGCCATCGGAATATGCATGATTTTAGACGTTAAGTTAGTTTTTTTTCTTGCATTGCCTATGTTTATGAAAGTTGTGTACATAGTTTATTACTCCATAAACTGTCTGCAGTCACATGCCTAGAAATCTTCCAATGGATTTGTTGTTTCCTTGTTAAAGCCGTAAAGATTAATATGAGAAGACAACAATGCCATATTATACTGTTTGATATATTAGTGGCATGTATCTTGCCTCTGTTTTTCGTTGTAACTTGAAAATTGCAGACCATGTGAATAGCTTCAGTCAAGTATTTGACTGTAGGTAACGTAAAATGGCACCCAATAATGATAAAATAAGAGATTGATTGTGGATCCAAATTAGTGTCAGCAGATTCATGTTACTGTCTTAAGGGCAAATATGGAATTTTACTCTGTGAAATAGTAATTACTAAGTTCTTAATAACATGGTTTGATAAGTATCACTGAAGTCTCTGTTTACTCAAGCATTGATGAAACAAGAATTGAGTTCAGCAAGATGAATTGGTTATCACAACTCGTACAGTTAGATTCTTTAGCGTTCTTAGCAGCCGCGTTGAATTTGATTGATTGAAATTTCATCTCTCTCACTTATATATGTCCTTAGCAGAATTAGGCATAACATAATTCGATGTAATTGCAGGTGCCCAGTTTAGTTGATTTGCCTAATTATTTTAAAAGTCAAACTTCTTAGGTCTATTTGAGATAGTCTAACTTGTACAACAGAGAACACTAGAAGAGGTCACATTACCATATATCTGGCCTTCTTCTAGTCTTTGGGTGTCTGTGTATATATTACCATATTAGTGGATTTGAGGCGTAGACATTGTAATTTCTGGAACAAGTTTTTATTTGCCCGCACGCTGCCGCGAGAATATATCAATATTTTGTGTAAAAATACAAATTATATAGATTCAAGGATCAAAGATATATTTAAATATAAGTTAAAGGAGAGAAAGTGACAATTTGATAATATTTGAAATAAAAGAGAAACTAATGTATCATACTATCATATCAAAAGACTAATTTGCCCTCATTTTACTATTCATTCATGAATCTTTTGACAATACTAAAAGTAGGGGTGTTATTCGTGTTGACCCGGTCGGGTTTGGGTCAACTCGGGTCGGGTCAAATCGGGTCAAGCCATAAAAAACATACCCGAACCTGATCTTGTTTAGAACTCGGGTCAGGTCAATTCGGGTTCGGGTCAATTGGGTCGGGTCAATTCGGGTCGGGATCAACCCGAGTATTTTACATTGTAAAAGTGTTGTTGAGCCGGGTTCGGGTCGGGTTCGGTCGGGTCAAGGCTAAAAAAATATACCCACCCAACCTTGTTTAGAACTTGGGTCAATTCGGGTTGACCCGAATATATTTTTGAACCCGATTGACCCGACCCGAATTGGCTCGGGTCGGGTTCGGGTCGGGTCAGCCCGAATGACACCCCTAACTAAAAGTAGGGTATGAATAGGGCCAAGCACTGTAGTAACAGTGCTACATAAAAAAAAAAAAAAGAAGAGCCAAGTATGCAAAAGCTTAAACCTTAGGGAATAGTTTGAAACTATTCCTTAAGGTTTAACTGTCTTTGCAAACTTGGTTATTCGGAGACTCACGATGTAATAGAATTAAAGTTTTAAAGACCGATACATAAATACATATATTCATTTATAAAAAAATATAGCGGGTCCATAGCATTCCTGCAGCAACGCGCGGAATCACCCTCTCGTTGATACTGTATAGGAAGATATGTAAGGTGTTTTGATGTTGACCCCTGTTAAGTTATTGTAAATTTTGGATGTTTTAACTGCTATTTGTTGCATCAAATAGTAATTTTTGTTACAGTAAGTTATACAGGCGGTATTCTGATAAGAAACAGTAAAACTTTTGCATATAGTGGTTAAAAGGAGTATGTTGCATGTATGGGTGAAAATTAGAGAGTACATTGCTTTTTCTTGTAGTTTGTCCTATATAATTTGTCATATAGATATATTAGGGGTGAGCATCGGGCCAATACTGACCCGACCTGAAACCGATCCATCTCAAGACCGAGTTTTGGGAAAACCTAAACCAAATACCGAACCGAAATTACTCGGCTTTACTCGGTTCGGGATGAGTCGGTTTCGATCGTTTTCTCGATTTTGTTTGTATTTTCTCGGTTTTTGGCCCGAACCGACCAATCCCGAAACCGAATTTCGGGAAAACCCTAAACCGAGAACCGAACCGAGTATGGTCGGTTCGGTTTCGGTTCATTCGATTTCGGTCGGTTTATCGAGACGAGTCGGTTTCGGTCAGTTTTGCTCACCCCTAAGATATATGTGCCAACGCTTCTCCTTTCAAAATTGCCTATTCAAAGTCTATTCAAACAATTGTATGAAGAGTTGAACCTGATTTATCTTATAGACTGCAACATCAATGGTTGATCAAGGAATGCACTTTAATTTGTTTCACGAAGCAAACTGTGCAAAGTTTACGGTGAACTGAAACCACCCTTTTTTTACCAAAACATATTGTTATCTTACATTTGTTTTCCCTGTCACATGGAAATTGCAGACCGACGATCAACATCAAAAACTTGTTTGACTGTATACTCGTGAAACAACACTTATTAGATTCTTATAAACCATCTTCACAGGTAGGTATATAAATTCACCCTGAGAAATGGAAACTTATTAAGCTAGGGGACCGAGTTGTGTACCACTGTTAGGATTATAAAATTGATGGTCATTCTGTTTTTGAGATTCTTGTATTGTGATAGACTTTGTAATAGAATAGTATTAGGCTTATGGACTTTGTATAAGACTTGTATACTAATATGGTCCATGTTATGTATTATAAGGATCCATAAATACTAGTCCAAGTCCATAGAAGTAAACCAAGCCCATCAAAGCCTATAGGCTTCCATCCTTTTGTATGTAAACGCTTGGTGCTTGTGTCTCATTTGAGGTGTGAGTTCATTATGCAATAACAGAGTTAGCTACATTCTCTTATGTGCACTCACCACGTCTCTCTCTCTCTCTAGCTTTTTTCATCGGAAACGCCTAATAAATCTATATTAGTGTGAATGATTCAACTATGTTAGAGACCTAACAAGTGGTATCAAGAGCCTAATGATGATTTAGGAGTGTTTTGTGTTTTAAATTTCAAGTCTTGAAATATTTTGAAATCTACTGATTCACTGTGCGCTTAACCATTTGTTAGTCATTTGTTCAGCGACCTTATAAAGATATGATAGTTTTAGCATTTAATCATTTGTTAGTCATTTGCACGGCGACCTTATAAAGAGATGCTAGTTTTATTGTGATTCCTATTTGAGAGTAGTTCAATCATGTTCCAATATACTATGTATCATTTTTCGATATCCTAACGTGTCATATTTTAAGGCAAGTATGCTTGTTTATAAGTGATACGATACCGCTCTTAATAGAAGAATTTCACTATCACAACCAATATTTGACCTTGTGCCACTAAAGTATTAATGTACCGTGTACGATTAATATACACAAAAATACCATCCAAAATCCAAAATGGCATTATTCAGTGGATTCTTATCTTACTTATTTCGACCTTCTATACGTAGACAAAGCTAGGAATCTAAAGCTTTGTTCACAACATGACATTTTCAGCAAAAATGCACCCCTATTTTTAAAGTAGAATTGTGTGTACAAAAAAAGTCACCTTATCTCATATATAATAAAAATAAATGAAATAAACTCTCAACATATATATCAGGATTGTTATATATGTATAATATATAAATTATGTTTATAATGAAAGCGTATATAACTGTCGACAAGTTTTTAAATAAAGAAAAAGTAATTTCAAGGAATATTATTTCTTATAACTAAAGTTTTTTTTTTGAAAAGGGTGAAATATTATTAATCACAAAAGAGAACATAACGATCCAAAAGAAACATGGACATACCCCATGCTTGTACAACAGACACTTATGACTTACAAATTAGCTTGACTAAAATACAAGCATTCTAATCTACATATACTTCCTTAGATACAAGTATAAAATCAAAAATACAGACTATACTCCTATACATTCAAGTTGCTTCTTTTTAGTTCTTCTTAACTGCACATTCCATAAGGCTTCAATTTCCCTGACATTATCAGTTTCCTTCACAATAAAACTCACGATTCTTCCTTGAATACTATCCTTGATACTCTGTACAAGCCCTTCAACTGTTCTAGCATTGTTCATGAATATTCTGGTGTTCCTTTCCTGCCATGTAAAATAAACTGTAGCACCCAGAATCAGCCTCCTAATAATACTCCATATGCTTCTATTAGCTTTTATCTTGGAGAATTCATCAATGATTGTTTGCCAAGTGAAAGAAAACTGTTTACCAACAACCTTTTGCATCTCTGTCCAAACACTTTTAGTGTAGTTACATTGGAAAAATAGATGCTCGTGAGAGTCTTGGGTGGCTCTGCAGAACACACATTTCATATCATCAGTTGGTCTCCATTTTGCAATTTTATCTTGTGTCAAGAGTCTACTCTGAATTGTCATCCAAAGAACAAAAGAATGTTTTGGTATACTTTGTGAGAACCACACCACATCCTTCCATATCACTTTATTACCATCCCCACACATATCTGTCCATACCCATTTTGTTGCAAAATCAATTTTCTTTCCAGAACTAGTCACCCACTTAGCTTTGTCAGGAATGTCATTGTGTAGAATAGGGACTTGGATGCTGTTTAGAATAGGAAATTTTACTGACCATTTCTCAGGCCAACTCCAATTACCATTACTGATTATATTACTCACAAGACTTTCATTGCTAAGTCTTGCATTGTATAAATCCCTAGCTGACATAAGCTCACCCAATGGTCCCACATCACACCATTTGTCAAACCATGCATACACACTTTTGCCATTACCAATTTTGTAACATACATGAGTTCTAACTCTTTCTCTAAGCTTCAAAATGTTACTCCATCCAACACTACTATTACTATCCTAACTCACTTCCCATATGCTTCTACCCTTCAATTTCTCCACATTTATCCATTTTACCCAAAGAGTATCCTTTTTGGCTGCTATATTCCACAATTGCTTCATAATCAAGACTTCATTCCATATCCTTATATCTTTTATACCCAAACCACCTTGGTCTTTTGGTTTACAGGTATTATTCCATGAAATTTTAGCTGTCCTCCTTGTTAGATCCCCTTGACACCACAAAAAACCTTTAAGCAGTTTGTTAATGTCCTTAACCACACCTTTAGGAAGTATAAACATTGAGGCCCAGTACACTTGCATAGAAGATAAAACTGAAGCAATCAATTGCAATCTTCCTGCATATGACAATGTCCTATTTCTCCAATCCTGCACCCTTCTTCTTACCTTCTCAATCAGTGGTTTGCAATCATTTATACTTAACTTCTTAGTAATCAGTGGGACTCCAAGATATCTAACAGGAAGTTTTCCTATTGTGAATGGTAGGATTTTTACAATATTTTCTTGCTCAGGACTAGATAATCCACCAAAGAAAATGGTGCTCTTTTGCATATTCACCTTAAGATCAGAGTATTTACTAAACTCTTCCAATGATTCTTTAATGACTTTGACAGAATTACAATCCCCATGATTGAATACAATTAGATCATCAGCAAAGCCTAAATGTGTAATTCTAAGTTTTTTGCAACCTTGATGGTATTTGAAATCCACTGCCTTCTCAATATTCTTTCTCATAATCAGACTGAACACTTCCATTGCCATAGTGAATAAGTAAGGTGAGATTGGATCACCTTGTCTCAACCCTCTACCCCCACTAAAATACCCAATCCTCTCACCATTGACATTCAAAGTGAACTTAGTTGTTGTTACACAGGTCATGATCCATCCTACCATTTTCCTATGAAATCCAAACACTTTCTTAAGGAAAATCCAATCTAAGGTATCATAAGCTTTTTGCAAATCAATCTTAAGAGCACATTTCTTGGTTTTCTATTTTCTATTATACCTCCTTAACAATTCCTGGGCTAACAAAATATTGTCAGTAATCTGTCTTCCAACAATGAAAGCACTTTGATTTTCATTGACAAGTTCCCCTAACACCCCTTAGATCCTGTTTGTGAGAACCTTACTGATACATTTATACAGGACATTACAGCAAGCTATAGGTCTAAAGTCAGAGACTTTATTTAGGGTAGGGATTTTAGGAACTAGAGAGATCAAGGTAGCATTCAACTCACCTAAAATTCTCCCAGAGTTGAAGAATTCTTGAACAGCTAGACATACCACTTTTCCAACTATTCCCCAAGCTGCTTTAAAGAATTTGGCTGTATACCCATCTAGTCCGGGTGCTTTTGAATCTTCTATATCAAACATGGCTTCTTTAACTTTAGCATCTGAAACATTCCTCACTAGATTCTCAGCTTCTTCTGTTGATAATTTGTTAGTCCATTCTACATGATATTTGGTAACTCTGCAACATTATCTTTAGACCTCAGAAACTTCCTGAAATGTTCCAAAAACTGTATAGCAACTTGTTCTTTCTCATAGCATGAACCATTCTCATCACAAACATTCATTATTATGTTCTTATGTTGTCTCCCCTTGATAATTTTATGAAAAAACTTAGTGTTTCTATCCCCTTCCTTCAACCACTCTACTTTTGCTTTTTGCATCAGAAGGCTTTCCTCATCCTTTGTAGCATCACAGTACTCTTGAAGGATTAAACAACTTTGTTTCTTCAACTCCTCATAGAATGGATTTTTATCAACTTCTTCTTGTGCTTTTTTAACTTTTTCCCTTAACATGGTAACTCTATCATGAACATTTCTATTTTTCCAACTTAGAAAGTTCAATTTATGCTTTAGCCTTTTCATTTTCTGAATCACCTTGTACATCTGGAAACCATTAACATTCTTCTCCCATTCATCCTTTACCACTGTTAAAAACTCATCCTTCTCAGTTATAAAATTTGACATTCTAAAAGCTTTTTTCTTTCTTGATCCTCCATTTGGAACAACTAAAACAGCAGGTGAATGATCAAATATGATGTATGGAAGGAACACACAATGGGCACTTCTAAATGTATCCAAGAAAGTTTCATAAGAAAGTTTCATTTGTCATCACTCTATCCAATTTCTTCAATGTCTTACAATTAGGATTTTTCAAACTCTTAGTCCAAGTAAACTGAAAACCCGAGCTCAATAAGTCTTCAATCTCCACTTCCTCAACACATTTTTTGAATTCAATCAATTCATTTGTGTACATTGTGCTTCCATTTGAATGCTCATTGACTTCCAATGTAACATTAAAGTCTCCCATAATCACCCAGGCAGTCCCACTTGCAATTTGTTTATAAGCTCCAAAATCATTCCAAAGCCTTCTTCTTTCAACCCCAGAATTGCTAGCATACACAACTATACAGAAGAATCTACTTTTTTTTATCATTTGTTTCTACTAGTAACAACATACTCTGCTTTGTTTTAGTGATTAGCCAAGCATCCATCCTGTTCTGATCCCATCCTATCATGATCCTACAACCTTTATTGTTGTCCTCAGCATTTGTAACATATACCCAGTTTCCAAAGACCTTATCACCCACTTTCTTGACATTTTTATATCTGATATGTGTCTCAAGTATTGCACACATTTGAATTTTCTCCTCAGCCATAAATTTTTTAACCTTCTTTTGTTTATCAGAGGTGCTGAGGCCTCTTATATTCCAAGTAGCAACTTTCAAATCCATATTCTCTCTTTCTATGTTTTGCTCACTAAATCTCTCAATTCTTTTGGCTTACTTATACACTCTATCTGTTTTTAAAACACACAGCTCTCTATCTATTTTTTAACTCTCAAAAATCTCTCAATTCTTTTGGCTTTCAATCACTCTGTCTATTTTTCCACACAAATACTCTCTATCTATTTTTTGGCTCACCAATCTCTCAATTCGTTTGGCTCACTAACTCTCTGTCTATTTTTGCACACAAAATACTCTCTATCTATTTTTATACTCCCAATTTCTCTCAATTCTTTTGACTCACAATGCACTCTGTCTATTTTTGAACACACAGATACTCTCTATCTATGTTTTTGCTCTCAATTTCTCTCAATTATTTTGGCTCTCTATTCACTCTATCTATTTTTTCACACAGAAAAAACAAAAATTATATACAAATCAGAAAACTTACTATATACACTATAGAATCAATATAAAGATGCCTTTTCAGTTGAGGGTATGATTACATACACCCTCAACTTCATTCCTTATCAAGTTTTCTCCAATTGAAGAAAGATCTTCCACAACATCTTCCTCATTCTCTAATGCTTTTGTTGCATTCAACAGTTCCTTTTTATCTCTTCATCTCTACATTCCAACTCTCCCATTCTAACACAGTAGGATCACCATTTTTACCTAAAACCCCATCCACTTGCTTCGTTTCCTCAATATTTGACTTTAAATCTTCCTCATTAACTAGTGAATCTAAAATTGTAAAGCTATTACTGCTTAGAATTCCCTCAACATCTTTTGTAAGACCATCCCTAGATGTGGCAAGTATGTTATTATCTTTAAGTGGTATAGCAGGCTTGTTGCTAATTTCTTTGTCCTTGGGAATACTAGGTTCCTTACCCTTCTCCATGCCTGTTTTAGTACCCCACTTCCTCATCTTTTTTGGTCCTATATTCCTTTTTATTATGCTTAAGACCATCCCTTTTATTATGATAACTAGTTCCCCTGTAATAACCAGTTTGTCCAATTTGGTCATTTCTCTTATTCTTGTTGCCTTCTGATTCATACTTACTTTTCCTAGACAGACTTCTTGGAACCCATCATTTTTGTCACAGTGTTCATCTTTCTGTTCCTCATCATCCTTATCTTTAGGTATCATCCTACAAGTTTTATCTTCATGACCAAAAACACAACAGTGGCTACATTGAGTTGGCTTCCAAGCATACTCCTCCTGAAAAATTTTAGTCATACTAATTCTAGCATCCTTTTTCCTATATGCAACTTCAATGACATCCTTCAATTATTTATCAGCATTTAGTTCAACTAGCACCCTAGCAAATCCAAGCCTACCAACCCCTGTCATACACATTTTAGTTGGCAAAACGCATAGGCAAATTGTAGTCACAAAGCGCCATCTTGAGCCAAATCGCATAAACAAACATGATAACATCTAATAGTCCTGATTTTCTAAGCGTTAATTTCCCCCTATATCATCATATTTTTAGTAAAATACTAGTGAAAACATCCTTATTCCTTATTATTTCATTTCAGGACCCATTCAAAGTAAGGAAGCTGCAATTGGACATTTTCAAGCCCTATTGATACGATTGTCTCTTAACTACGGCGTAACCAAGTGATGAAGTTGCGACGCAACTAAATATTACGAAGGCTATGGCGTAACCCTCAGCTCAGGTTACGCCGTAACAACTGATAAACACCAAATTGACAAAGACTACGGCGTAACCCCCAGCTCATGCTACGCCGTAATGAAGAAATACATTTGATTTACAGAAGCTACGACGTAACCCCAGCTAAGGTTACGCCGTAACCATGGATAAGCACAAACGATTAAAAGAAGTTACGACGTAACTACCTAATAAGGTTACTCCGTAACTAGTTCGAATCCTATAAATAGTCGATGGTTTCACCAGTTTTAATCATTTCTCCTTTCTCAAACCATCTAGGGTTTGGGGAGATCAAAACACAGAAGAAGAAGCATGGTTTAGGAGCGCTGAATAACGAAGTCCTCGTCTACGATTTCCATTGTATTCGAGTTTGAATTCTTTTTATATTTTTCTAGAACTTATACTATGAATTCATATCATTAATCCTCGTCTACGATTTCCATTGTATTCGAGTTTGAAGTATTTTCATAGATCGCTAGCCTTGGTAGTATTATAAGCTTGGTAGTATCTAAAGGGTTGGGAGATATGACCAACTGACCCCAGTCTGATAGATAGCGAAGTATGGAAGGAATTGGCCATAGTACAACCACTCTTCGTGTGCGAACTTACTAAATGATCACCTATCAAGTGGAGGTATTTAAGAGGTTAGGGGGAATCTAAGTTCCTAATGGTCGGGTTCCCACAGTCTAGATCTAGTAGATTTGGTGCTTAATGACTGCTATTAGGTTGTCGAATGATCCCGGGTGACCTGTTCATCTTGGTGAGGAATCTAAGAACCATAGGTCATGACGAATCGATCAAAGGAGTCTGGTGATAATTAACCACTATATTGAATCTTCGTATCGAGAATCAATTCATACTTGTATTCTTTCTTAAGCTTCGTTTATCTATCTCTTTACCCTAAATTTCTGGTGTCTGTGTAAGTAGAATAATTGCATATCGGTAGATACATAAACCTTGTCATACCAATATATTATCAATATCATTTCTAATCATCTTAGTTCTTTCAATGTCACAGCTCTCTTGGGACGATACTCGGATTTACCTAAGGCTTTACCACATCTGATCGGGTTCTCTGCCCGTTAGTATGTGTCTATCCTAAGTTATCTAAGTTTTATAAATATTAAAAGCAGGATGGAATAGCGCATCAGCTTTTTGGCGCCGCTGCCGGGGAGCAGTTAATGGAAGATCTAAGGTATATCATATTCACCTCATTAAGAGATTTGAGCACTTCCATAAGGTACGTTTCTCAATCTCTCCTATTGCAATTATATAAAATTTATCCTCTGATGCTATTAGTTACGGCGTAACTCCTTTCATGGGTTACGACGTAACCATATTTCAATTAATTAAAAATTATTATATATAAAATCTTTTGACTAATTAGTTACGACGTAACTCTTTTTAGAATTACGACGTAACCACTATACAATCAGATTTATAAAAATTAAATCTTTAATTAAAATTAGAAATTTAACTACGGCGTAATCCTTATTACGATTACGACGTAACCCTTTCACAACCATTTAATATTCTGAAAATATTAGTTACGGCGTAACTTTTAATCGAATTACGCCGTAACCTCTTGGCGGTATAAAACCTTATACGGATTAAAAACTAGGTTTTTCACATAAACTTTCACCGCCTACCAAAACAGTAAATTTTTCTCCCTAAAATTTTTCCATCAAGATCTCTTCATCTCATCAATCTCCATGACCGGTAAGATTTATTACTACTCTTTTTGATTCGTTTATGTCGATTATTCAATTAGGGTTTATATTTTAATATTTTAGGGATCTTGCCTATTTGAATAAACTATTGCTATTGGTTTGATTAATTGATAATTATGATGATTTCTCCTCGTTATTTTGATTCGTGTCCTTTCACTATGGGTCGATTTGGGTGTTTTGACTTTATTTAAATAGGGTTTTGGGTCAAACACAAACCTAGTGGGTTAGGCGCGGTCCCTCAGCACTAATAGGTTAAAAATTTATCAAAACTTTTTACCACTTGAAAAAATTGATGGTTCCGGCGTAATCTATTGCTTAATTGGACCATCTGAGGTGCTGAGTTTCTGGGGAAGTTACGGCGTAACTGGGGGGTTAAGTTACGTCGTAACCATTAAGTCTGTGATTATGGCGTAGCAGTTTCATTAAGCTACGCCGTAACCTGTGAAATTACCTAATTACGGCGTAACTCTTGTAATGGTTACGCTGTAACTTAACATCAGTAAGGTCTGCACTTACTGTTATTTGTTGTATTTTCAGGTGCAAACAACCCCGCTAATTGGTTCAGGTTTCTGGCACACAATGATGCTGGGATTAGGCAATTGTACGTTGAAGAATATGAGAAATTAAGGAGGAAGGATATCAGTCAACCTGAAGCACTTGATTTTGATGCATTTGGTAGTTTGGCAAACGGGAAAGCTAGTAGAAAATTGAGGAAGTTTTGCAAAATTAAGTTTACGTGTAATGCAGGGGAGTTCACATGCAATGCATGGTTGAGGCTATTCAGGATCACGGAGCCGGTCATTCCGGAGTACGTCCGTGAATTCCTTGCTAGTGTGGAGTTCCGTACTGATAGTGTGGATGATGACGAGGAGTCAATGTTTTTCCAACTTGGAGGCGTGAGAAGAAGTTTGACTCTTAGGCAGTTTACTGTGAGGATGGGTTTGTACACTGAGAAGGAAATGGAATCAGAAGCTTTTCGTCGGTTCTATCACACTTGTTGGAGAAGAAGGGATGAGACTCAAGACCTTGCTTTTTATTTCAACCAGATTGCTGTCATGGATGGTTATGATTCAAAGAGCCCACCATCCTACGTGATGGTGAGGAACCCCATTCGTCGACTGGTGCACCGCCTACTTACTTGCTCTATTCGAGCAAGGCACTCAGCCAAAGAAAAGATGACTATGGATGATCTTTACCTAATGCAGGGCATGGAAGGGGGGAACCACATCGATGTTCCCTTCTATTTGGCGAGATTTATGGGTGTTGGTGCTAAGGGGTTTTCATCTACGAGTCCTTTGTAGGGGGCTCATTTCATTGGGAGGTTGGCTAGGAGTTATGATCTTATGACCGATGCAGCTTTGGCTCAGGTGTCCCGTGGTAGGGAGACTAGTTTGGTAGGACTGCCTAAGCTAGTCGAGTTCGGGATTTGCACCCAGGACATATATGGAGTGATTGAGTTGGCTAGGACAGCCCCGAGGAGAAAATTTGGGGAAGCTAGTGGTGCTGGTGGTGAAGCTGAAGAGGAGGCCGAAGAGCAGGTGCCCAGGGGACAAAGAAGGGCACATGTGAATGTAGGGGAAAGGTTACAGATCATTGACGAGAGGATCGAGGGAATGGCGACCCATTTCAAGGAGGAGATTGAAAGCCTCGAAGTGGGTCTTTATGGTCTTAGTAACCAGTTTGTGGGTTTTGCAGGTACCATGGATCAGGTGCAGCAGCTCTAACAGGATTTCTTTCATTGGAGTGCGGATCGGACTAGCCAGATGCTTCAAAGCATGCACTTGAGCCACCCTAGGTGGCAAGGTCCGGAGTATGTGTACCAGCCCGACATCCTCGACGTTGGCGTCCACGGAGGAGTGGCATTCATGCAGGCCGAGCCCACTCCTGGCAGCACCACGAGCACTCCATTTGATCCCACTCAATTCCACTCCATGGATCATGATCTTCCTAGGGACGATTGATTTCCTTGTTTGATGAAACAATTTGAAAAAATTTAAAACAATTTGATACTTATGTCAGTAATAACTTAATTATTTGAATATTTGTATGATCTATCATCTATTGTGCCCGTCGGGTACAAAATTTTCCATGTATTCTGTGCAGGTTTTTGGTTCTGAGATGCAGTTACGGCGTAACCTTAGGATCAGTTACGCCGTAACCCCTGCTGCAGTAGGAAAATTTTGAAGCAGCACAAATAGCTAAGGCTAGTCCCTAGATACGATACGCATTAGCCACCCCATGACCCACCTTCAACCTTTAGTGAGACATCTTGGGCAAGCATTCGAGAGGGGAGTTTATTTCTTCCTTGATTATTTTTCATTTCTATTTTATTTTTCCTTTTTCTTCGTACAAATGGGACTTTGTAACACTTCAAGTGGGGGGATAGGAATAGAAATGAAGTGTATGATTACTTAGCTTACTTGCCCTAATTTTCTAGCTGGTTTCAAAATTTTAAGCTTATTTGAAATTTTTTTTTCATATTTTTAACCAATCTAGAACCACATAAAGCCGAGCACACTATAACCCTTATTGCCATTGGTGATATTTAGCCTTTCCGTTTCCCCCATTTTACCCAAATCTACCATAAATTGAGTGTGCCGATAGTATTTTAAACTTTAGAACTTGGCTTTTACATCACTTCGAGACCATAAACGAGTAGTGTATCAAGTTAGCTTGGTGCATTTGGAAAAAGCGATTTGAAAGGATTAAACTCAAATAGCCCATACGTGTTCACTTGTGTGCGTTTATCGATTAGTCACATGGGATTTTTGACCTCCGTGTTAACCCATTTTGTTGCACTCACCTTTAGTGCAAGATACCCGTAGTTACACCCTTTTTGAACCTCTCCTTTCATTTTCTAACCCTTATTTACACCTTAGCCTACCGTGTAGTCTTACCTTTCTTACCTTGAAGTCATTGTTCGCCCTAGTTTGAGGTTCAAAATAAAGTTCCGAGAGGTGTACCTCATCATCTACAACTCACTAAAGATCGTCAAAGACCCCCAAGTTATCACCTTATGCTCAGTTCAAATGGGGGGAAGCATATCATCATATATATATATTTATATATATATATATATATATTATTGTTATTTGTGCGATAAATTATAAGCACTATATGAAGAAATTGGCATTGAGAATAATCTTCTCGATCATATTCGAAGGTTGGAAGAATAGTTCAAGAATAAATAATGGTGGATTCCAGTGGCATATACTGATCGTATGAAGATGAACCTTGAATTATCGGTGGGGCAATGGCAACTCGGTTTTAAGCTAAGACTATTTGTTTTCTTTTTCCTTTTCACCCATTAAAATATCCCATGCCTTACCTTACCCTTTTTTGTCGTGAAGCGTGTCTAGGTGATGCAGCGAGCAATCCTTGATGTCTTGGCCATGGATTTGGTCATGTATCATTGATTTTGTCCACTTAGTCGTGACACGTTAGTAATGACATCACCCCTTAGCCTTTGAAACACTACAACCAAACATTACTTTCTAAAATTTGTCTTAACCTTACCTCTAGTGGAGGAGTTGTGTGTAATTGCCAAGCTTATGATAGGATACTTACTATGTCCGTGCAATTGAGTGATCACCTCGAAATTAACACTTAGATTAAGATGAGAGTGAGAGTGTTTTCGTTCCCATTTCGTGAGGTGTTCGGCTTTTATAATATTCTAGCATGGAAATTAAAACTGCGCATTCTTTATGGATGTATCTTTTGCAGTCTAAATTGGTCTACTTGAGGGCAAGTAGAGTTTAAGAGTGGGGATATTTGATAACGTCAAATAGTCCTGATTTTCTAAGCGTTAATTTCCCCCTATATCATCACATTTTTAGTAAAATACTAGTGAAAACATCCTTATTCCTTATTATTTCATTTCAGGACCCATTCAAAGTAAGGAAGCTGCAATTGGACGTTTTCAAGCCCTATTGATACGATTGTCTCTTAACTACGACGTAACCAAGTGATGAAGTTGCGACGCAACTAAAGATTACGAAGGCTACGGCGTAACCCTCAGCTCAGGTTACGCCGTAACAACTGATAAACACCAAATTGACAAAGACTACAGCGTAACCCCCAGCTCAGGCTACGCCGTAATGAAGAAATACACTTGATTTACAGAAGCTACGGCGTAACCCCAGTTAAGGTTACGCCGTAACCATGGATAAGCACAATGATTAAAAGAAGTTACGACATAACTACCTAATAAGGTTATGCCGTAACTAGTTCGAAGCCTATAAATAGTCGATGGTTTCACCAGTTTTAATCATCTCTCCTTTCCCAAACCTTCTAGGGTTTGGGGAGATCAAAACATAGAAGAAGAAGCATAGTTTAGGAGCGCTGAATAACGAAGTCCTCGTCTACGATTTCCATTGTATTCAAGTTTGAATTCTTTTTTTATTTTTCTAGAACTTATACTATGAATTCATATCATTAATTGAAGTTTGCATTTATGTTATTGTTATTCTATATAATTTGATAACGCTACACGCGTCGTTCGGGGTCAAAGGAACTTCATTTTCTTCGAGCAAGTTTTTCAACACCCTAGGCAGTGAACCTAATCGTTGTAGTGTAGTATTAGGGTAAGCCACGGGTATTGATATCGTTCTCTAGGGGAATAGGAATGCTAGTGAGAAGTTACTACGCTAAGATTAAGGTTGAGGAAGATTATTTTTTTATCTTTTTATGTTTTTTTAGGAAATTGAAAGGTACGAATCTCGGGTATTGGATTTGGGGGGTTGGTATTTCTACCGATTACTCTACTATTATCTAATTATCTAAACTAAGGTGGTGGTAGTCTATGTCTAATTAATGTGTGCTCGTATGATAGTTTAAAGATGTGTTTACTTAGGTTTTACTACTCCTTAATTATCTCCTATTGATGGTTGAGTTGTCACGTCTTATTCTTAGTTGCGTTGTGTGTCTAAAGTTGTAGGGTATGCGTTTCTCTCTAACTCTTTGAACTTACCAAAGGGTCTCGTCTACAAAACCCACTAGGGATAATAAACTCTTACTCTAAGGCACTCTTTGGATGGTTTAGCTTACAACTACTCAGGTAATTATATTCTAAGGTTCACAAAGATGAATCAAGCATTAAGTACACAACGAATGACCTATCGCATTATTAGATCATTAATCAACTAAGATAAGAAACAACCAATCAATATTTAATAATTAAGTTTCATATTCCCTAAGCACACACACAAATAAATTAGCCGGACATGGAGAACATGCAAGCATACACACAAATAATCAAAGACATAATTGAATTGATGAAGTAAATACTTATCTTGATGTAAGATAGGGGTTGGAACCCTAAAATACTGTACAAGACACCCTTGGTTCGGTTTTAGGTTTTTACTCCACAAAAGACTCTCCTAAAACTAAAAAATTCGGATTCTATATATAATATTACATATGCGACGGCGTCACCTTATGTTTTGTGACGCCGTCGTGTCGCCGTCATTAGGGTTTCGTCTTGGCCACGTTAACCTTGCGACGGCGTCACCTTATGTCTGTGACGCCGTCCTCTTCAGCTTCTGACGTCGTCTGGGTCGCATCTAGGCCGTCTGAGTAGCAACGGCCTACTCTTTTAAAGCCCGACGTCGTCACTTGAAAATAGGGCTTTTGGCTTCTGTATCGTCACAAAAATCCTCCGACGGCGTCGCGATTAACACCTGACGCCGTCGCCTTCTGTTTTCAGCAGCTTTGAGTGTCTCGATTCTGACTTTGGCCATTTTCTTCGTATATTCGCGCATTTTCGTCCAAATAAGTGCCATTCCAGCATTTTGCCTTCAAGAGACCTAAAAAGTGAAAAGGAACGATATTAAGCAATAACGGATACAAAAGTGATCAAATAAGGGCTTAAACGACCCCTCAAAATGGTTCATTTTAAAACCTTATCAAATATCCCTACACTTGTTATTTGCTTGTCCTCAAGCAAATGTGCTTTTAGCCAATTAATTTATAAGTTAGGGGTCATGAAGCATTGATTTAAAACAGTCCACAACACATATAAGCCCCGCAAAAGTCATAACAAGCACGGAAATTACATACTAGCACCTCACATGGGGTGTTTGGATACTCACATCTCTCTCGGGTGTATATATGAAATATAACAAATAGGAAATGGAAGATAAACACTCATTAACCGGTCCTAGTACATAGATTACCATAGGCTTGAGAATAGATCAAACCTCCATCGCTTTGGCGTAAGCACCTAGGAAAGACTATCAAAGAGGTCTTTAAAGGGTTGTAATGTTAGGCTTACGGTAGGGAAACAAGGGTTTGGTGGGATAGGCTATTTAGTGGTGGCAAGTCAAAAATCTCTATGTTAAATGCATACGAAGAATGGCGTTGCTAAGCCAAGACTCGACACTCTAAAACTCTAGGTAACGGAAATAAACAAACATAAATTTAAATGATAGATGTAGGATGGTAGCCCGTTTTTTTTTTTTTTTTTTTTTTAATCACTCTATTTTTTTATTTTTTTTTCTCTTTTTCTATTTTTTTTTTCGAGATTTTTTTTTTTTTTTTTTTTTTTTTTTTTTTTTTTTTTTTTTAATCATACACTTTTACTCTACCATCCTCTACGGTAACATCAAAATGATAGAGATTTATAGGCACATCCCTACACTTGAGTTTTTATTACTCTAACACTAATTTGACCCGAATTGAAAAGATCAAAACACTTGGGGTACATTATTACGCAAACAAAGGGAATTTGAATTTAACGTTCCCTTCCCGTCATTTCATAAACTTTAACTTTTCCCATGAATCCCAATCGTCCCAAAACTGTATACAAAGGATATGACTCGACTTAGCAATTTATGCAAGCAACCAGATAATTGAACTAAGGGTTTAGGGTGATAACAAACATTTGCACTAAAAGTGAGTGCATAAGGGGTAGGCTAAGGCGATTTGGGTGTATATTTGGGGGTGGGGTGTAAACAATGCTCTTCATTGATATTCCGGAAAAACCGAAACATCACGAGAACCGCGAAAAGGATAGGCTCTGAGGGGTTAACTAGGGGTATCGTGTACTAAAGATGAGTACAACGCAAAGGGTGTGGGGGAATTACTCAACCGATGTGGAAGAAGTAATTATATTACGGGTATCAAACAAGGGTTATCCTAATGCCTCTTATCATTTATTTATTCCTAACTACACAAGTGTAGTCTCACTTGCGATCTCGGAATGCATCACAAAACAAGTTCTAGAATCTAATATACTACCGGTTCACACTCTAAGCATTAAAGATGAATGCTTTAATTCCTACTAATCTAAGGGCGATCCTCACATTTTGGGTGGAATTTGGGTGGTAAAGGGTTTTTTGTGCTAGTCATATAACTTCCTATCCGTGAGACGCTTTTGTTAAGACTAATGGCCCACTCCTATATGTCATGAAAAATTTCAAATTTGGTGCCAAAATTACCCTAACCGACATACTCTCATGGTTTATTACACAATCACAATTGGACAAAGCAAATAATCAAGGATAAGCATAGTTTCAAAGTTCCCGTTTTATTTTCCCTCCCTACACTTAAACTGAACATTGTCCCCAATGTTCCCCGAAAGTATCAAAGTTATGATAAAAGAAGGTAATAAAAAACGAAAGAAACTAATACTCCCTTGATTAGCTCGGTAGGATCCGTGTGTGAAGTAGTGGCTAAATCCTTTCCAAGAAGAATTATTGTGTGAAAAGCTCCTTAATCTTATGTAACTTCTTCTTGATAAATTAAACCTGCACACTTGAAGAAAACAAACGAAACCTTCGCGTAAAATCGGCGGTAATAAAATATATAAGACTCGATTTAAACTAGGATATAATGCTTGTGGAATGGATGTTTACAGAATTTCTAAGAAAATTAAGACCTGGAAAATCCCAAAAATTTATAAGTAGCTCAGAAAACGAGAAAAAGTAATCTGATGTTTTTACTCCTTCCTGACGCCGTCAGGTTGCAATCCTGACGCCGTCAGGTTATCCTGACAAAAACTGTTCTGCGATTTCTGGAAAAAATTCTGGAAAATTTACATCTTTAGAATCTGGAAAAATTTCTACAAAACACCCATTATGACTCGATACAAGCATTTGACTCGAACAAACACACATATATATCTTTTAGTTAATTGTTATTCTCATGTTTACGTTTCTTTTGAAAACGTGTGTAATCCTCCCTACACTTATCCCTTATGTAAAATACCTTTATATGTAATTAAGACGAGGTTAAAGACAAAATAAAGCATTGTTACAAATTCAAACATGAGAATAAACAGTTAATAAAAGATATACGACACACAAATGAAAATGAAAAACAAATACACATGGGTTGCCTCCCAAGAAGCGCTTGTTTTTGTTCGAGTCACGAGCCTGACTCTACCCTTATTTAACAGATAAAGGGGAAGTTTTCCCTACACTTAAGTTTAAGTGCGGGTGATAGTAGCAATACACACCCTTAGGGTGGAAATTTGCTACGTGAGGAGAGGGTGATGGGTGATTTATATGCTCAAAGGAGTGTGCTCCATTCATTATAACCTTACCTAATTCAATTGGTGTAGCGGGTGAATCAAATCTCTCTCCTAAAAATGGATCATCTTCTATCAACTTCAAAAGATTCTTAGTTAAGGATCCATCTTGACCTAATAAACCCGGTTTAAACCCATAATGTTTCTTGTTATCAACCATGAATGGGTGATATAAGTGTGTAAGGTCATGAGTTACTCCTATATTAGCTTCCACTCTACATGGACTAGAGTCTACCACCTTTATAAAGCAACTACCCGGATTATTTATTTTGATGGGTGGATTGGGGCCTAATTCAATTCCAAGATTCACATCTAAAGACGGAAAATTTGGTAAGGTTTTTGGTTGAGGCTCCGGTTCATCAAAATTAGGAACTTCCCTAGGACTAAAAGAGAGGTCATGACAACAAGCATCTAAACCTACATTCTCTAGTGGCATTTGGTCCAAAGGTTCTATATCAATCGGGGTTCCTATAGTCTCTTCAACTTCTTCCGGGTAAGTTATAGGCGATGTGTGTTCCTCAAGTGATGGTAGAGCTTGTGGGCTTGGAGTTTCCACCTCATTCTCCATTATATCTAGATCTCCTAAATTTTCATCATGTGTTTTAGTATGATCTGACCCAAATACACTCCTAAGCATCTCAAATCCTTCTTTGGCCATTTCAAATTCTTGGTCCGATTCATAAGAATTGTTCTCAAAAACTTGACCACTATGTTCTATTTGCCTAAAGGATTCCTCACGTGTGTCATATGTTTTGAAATCTATCCCACACATGCAACTAGGTATTTTAGCTTCAACCATCTCACAATCTTGTTCGGGTTTAGGTTCCATGTTCTTAAAAACTAGGTCTTTTTTATCATAATGCCTAAGGTTAGATAAATCCTCCTTATCCATTTTCTCAAGTTGTAACAACTGAAGGTTTATGGATAGGAGGCTTTTCTGAAAAATTCTCCAGATGGTGTCACTAAAAGGAGTTGATCCTGACAACGATTGTTGAATAGAAGCCACACAAGTACAGAATATATCAAATCCATCCAACCTTACACCCTTCTCCTTTTGGATATCTTTAAGATCACTCACAAATTCATCAGAACAATGAAAACGAACCCGACTTGTGAAATTCAATTGTTCCTCATTTGTTAATGATTCCAATGCAACTTCACTTGCCATAGCGACAAATGAAAAGGGTTTTACGAACACAAACATAAAGAAGGGGGATAGACTACAAGGAAGCTAATAAAAAGAAAAAAATTTACTTGATAGGAATCAAGCAAAGAAACCTAAACGAGATGGACTACTAACTAGCTATTCTATTCCCCGGTAGCGGCGCCAAAAACTTGATAACACTACACGCGTCGTTCGGGGTCAAAGGAACTTTCTTTTCTTCGAGCAAGTTTTTCAACACCCTAGGCAGTGAACCTAATCGTTGTAGTGTAGTATTAGGGTAAGCCACGGGTATTGATATCGTTCTCTAGGGGAATAGGAATGCTAGTGAGAAGTTACTACGCTAAGATTAAGGTTGAGGAAGATTATTTTTTTTATCTTTTTTATGTTTTTTTAGGAAATTGAAAGGTACGAATCTCGGGTATTGGATTTGGGGGGTTGGTATTTCTACCGATTACTCTACTATTATCTAATTATCTAAACTAAGGTGGTGGTAGTCTATGTCTAATTAATGTGTGCTCGTATGATAGTTTAAAGATGTGTTTACTTAGGTTTTACTACTCCTTAATTATCTCCTATTGATGGTTGAGTTGTTACGTCTTATTCTTAGTTGCGTTGTGTGTCTAAAGTTGTAGGGTATGCGTTTCTCCCTAACTCTTTGAACTTACCAAAGGGTCTCATCTACAAAACCCACTAGGGATAATAAACTCTTACTCTAAGGCACTCTTTGGATGGTTTAGCTTACAACTACTCAGGTAATTATATTCTAAGGTTCACAAAGATGAATCAAGCATTAAGTACACAACGAATTACCTATCGCATTATTAGATCATTAATCAACTAAGATAAGAAACAACCAATCAATATTTAATAATTAAGTTTCATATTCCCTAAGCACACACACAAATAAATTAGCCGGACATGGAGAACATGCAAGCATACACACAAATAATCAAAGATATAATTGAATTGATGAAGTAAATACTTATCTTGATGTAAGATAGGGTTTGGAACCCTAAAATACTGTACAAGACACCCTTGGTTCGGTTTTAGGTTTTTACTCCACAAAAGACTCTCCTAAAACTGAAAAATTCGGATTCTATATATAATATTACATATGCGACGGCGTCACCTTATGTTTTGTGACGCCGTCGTGTCGCCGTCATTAGGGTTTCGTCTTGGCCACGTTAACCTTGCGACGGCGTCACCTTATGTCTGTGATGTCGTCCTCTTCAGCTTCTGACGTCGTCTGGGTCGCATCTAGGCCGTCTGAGTAGCAACGGCCTACTCTTTTAAAGCCCGACGTCGTCACTTGAAAATAGGGCTTTTGGCTTCTGTATCGTCACAAAAATCCTCTGACGGCGTCGCGATTAACATCTGACACCGTCGCCTTCTGTTTTCAGCAGCTTTGAGTGTCTCGATTCTGACTTTGGCCATTTTCTTCGTATATTCGCGCCTTTTCGTCCAAATAAGTGCCATTCCAGCATTTTGCCTTCAAGAGACCTAAAAAGTGAAAAGGAACGATATTAAGCAATAACGGATACAAAAGTGATCAAATAAGGGCTTAAACGACCCCTCAAAATGGTACCTTTTAAAACCTTATCATAATTCTTTATAGACATTTGCTAGTCTTTTCATAGATCGCTAGCCTTGCTAGTATTACAAGCTTGGTAGTATGTAAAGGGCTGGGAGATATGACCAACTGACCCCAGTCTGATAGATAGCGAAGTATGGAAGGAATTGGCCATAGTACAACCACTCTTCGTGTACGAACTGACCAAATGATCACCTATCAAGTGGAGGTATTTAAGAGGTTAGGGGGAATCTAAGTTCCTAGCGTTCGGGTTCCCACCATCTAGATCTAGTAGATTTGGTGCTTAATGACTGCTATTAGGTTGTCAAATGATCCCTGTTGACCTGTTCATCTTGGTGAAGAATCTAAGAACCATAGGCCATGACGAATCGACCAAAGGAGTCTGGTGATAATTAACCACTATATTGAATCTTCGTATCGAGAATCAATTCATACTTGTATTCTTTGTTAAGCTTCGTTTATCTATCTCTTTACCCTAAATTTCTGGTGCCTGTGTAAGTAGAATAATAGCATATCGGTGGATACATAAACCTTGTCATACCAATATATTATCAATATCATTTCTAATCATCTTAGTTCTTTCAAGGTCACAGCTCTCTTGGGACGATACTCGGATTTACCTAAGGCTTTACTACATCTGATCGGGTTCTCTGCCCGTTAGTATGTGTCTATCCTAAGTTATCTAAGTTTTATAAATATTAAAAGCAGGATGAAATAGCGCATCAAAACCGTAGGTGTTAAACCGCCGAGTCTTCAGAGGCAAAACGCAACACTCAAGCCGCAACTGGCAAAACGCAACACTCAAACCGTAACTAGCAATCCACAATTACCAAACCTCAACAAACCGCAATTGGCAAAACGCAATACTCAAACCACAACTAACAAACCGCAACTACCAAACCGCAACCTGCAATGTAATACAAACCACAATACCAAAACGCAATTTTCTTGATCAAAATGCAATCTCAAACCGCAAGAGGACCAAACTCAGTTTCTTGATCAAACCGCAACAAGATCAAACCGCAACTTAGCACAAAACGCAGATGCCAAAACTCAATCAGTCAAATAGCAAGAGCAAATGGACAAACCGCAAAGGACAAAAGAGTCACTTTCGAATAAGTACATGTGTCACTCTCACTCAGTTTTGTCTTTATTCCTCTTTTGAGCAAACAACCAAAACGCAATGTTGGAAGTACTCAAAACGCATGTATTTCTTTCCTTCTTAGACACAAATCACAACCAAATCAAGCTCAAACCGCAAGTAAGCAAGGTCAAACAGCAACTAAGAAATTTCAAACCGCAAAGAAGAACAAGTTTACCAAGACCTTCGAATGCACTCTAACTTTCAATAAACACATGAAACAAGCAAACCAATCACTAATCTAAGCTACTACAACTAACCTAAACACAAAAGTACAAGCTTATAACGAATCAAACCACAAACAAAGTACAAACCGTGATGTTTACTACAAATACCATTCGACCCAAAGAAAACCACAAAACCATTCTAAAAATTAAAGCATCCACAAACTTTGGGCCCGTTTGGTTGGGTGTATGGGTATGGGTCTATTACTTTAAAAGTCATTAATGTTGTTTGGTTGGCTATGGGGCCCACCACAATGGAATGAGGATACCAAAATATGAAGGTTTCCTCATATATTATGTGTGTGGGTGGTTTCTTCATACCCTCCATTATTATTCCCCTCTATACCAACACCCATACCCATTGTGATTTATAGCGACAAACCAAACGCACCCTAAATGATCAAACCATGGCTCTTGATACTAATTGTAAGTTACTCATAAATTAAAACATGAATGGTTCTTGTGGTTTGGCCGTTTATAGAGAGAGAAAGAGAGAGAGATGGGAGAGTTTTCTAGTGAGAGAAACTAATGTCAATTAGATTAAGTGAAACCTCCAACCCTCTCCCTTGGAGGGAGGAGGGTATTTATAGCCATACAATAAATGCCCCTACGGGCTGTAGAGCGGGCTGACAGTGGGTAGAGACCCGACTCGACTCCACGGTGATACTGTACCTTAACTTATACTAAAAAGACTATGACCTAACTAATGCTAGATGATACTCGGGGTGACCACGGGGTGACCGAATCTTTAATATGGATTTTCGTAATCCTAACAGAAAGCGAATGTTATGGCCGATGCTTTAAGCAGAAAGGAGCATATTAAACGCCTCCAAGTCCGATCTTTAGGAATGACGATTTGTTCACCACTCCCGTCACAAATCCTCAAGGCTCATTCCGAAGCCCATAGAGAAGAGAACCGACCCAGTGAAAGAATCTATGGCATGCCCGAAAGTGAGAATGGTTTCGTGAAAAGATCAGACGAAATGCTATGTTTTAAAGAAAGAAGTTGGGTTCCACTCTACGGAGGTATACGAGACCTCATCATGCATGAATATCACAAATCAAAGTACTCCATCCACCCCGGTTCTGATAAGATGTATCAGGATCTTAAGAAACTTTATTGGTGGCCAAACATGAATGCCTACATCGCTGAGTATGTCGGGAAATGATTGACTTATTCCAGGGTAAAGGCAGAATGCCACAGATCGTAAGGATTACTCACACAACCCGATCTTCCCGTATGGAAATGGGAACGGATTACAATGGACTTCATCACCAAACTCCCGAAGACATTCACCGGATTAGACACCATATGGGTTATCGTTGATTGACTCAAAGTCTGATTTCCTACCAATCTGAGAAACTGATGAGATGAGCACACTCGCACAGCTGTATCTGAAAGAAATAGTGACCCGACACGGAGTACCAATCTCCATTATATCTGATAGAGATAGCCTATTCACCTCTAGATTTTGGCAGTCATTGGAAAAAGCTTTAGGCACCCGCCTAGATATGAGCACCGCATATCACCCCAGACTGATGGATAGAGTGAAAGAACGATTCAAACTCTGGAAGACATGCTTAGAGCATGTGTGATTGATTTTGGTAAAGGTTGGGATAAACACTTGCCATTGGCAGAATTCTCGTACAACAGTTATCATGCCAGTATTAAGGCAGCCCCGTTTGAAGCACTGTATGGTCGAAAGTGCAGATCACTTGTTTGTTGGGCCGAAGTAGGAGAAGTACAACTCAGCGGACCTGAACTGATTCATGAAATGAGCACACTCTCACAACGGAAAAGATGTTTAAAATCAGACAATGTCTTCAAACTGCTAGAGACAGACAAAAGAGTTATGCTGATGTGAGACGGAAACCAATGGAATTTCAGGTAGGAGATAAAGTTATGTTTAAAGTAAGGGATGGTATGCTTTGGAAAGCGCGGAAAGTTAAACCCGAGCTACATTGGACCATTTAAAATCCTGGAAAGGATTGGCCCAGTGGCATATGAACTGGAGCTTCCAGAAGAACTCAGCCGAGTGCACAATGTCTTTCACGTGTCAAACTTGAAAAAGTGCTTATCCGATGAATCTCTTGTGATTCCACTAAAAGAGATCTGACTCGATGAAAAACTCACTTTCACAGAAGAGCCAGTGGAGATTATGGATAGAGAAGTGAAACAACTGAAGCAGAACCATATCCCCATCGTTAAAGTTTGATGGAACTCTAAGCGAGGACCCGAGTATACTTGGGAGCGTGAGGACCAAATTCGCGCCAAGTACCCACACTTGTTTCCATAAACAACACCCATAACCACCACAAACTTAAATTCCATGACGAAATTTAAATGACGGGTAGGTACTGTAACATCCTATAAAAATCCCTAGTTATTAATAAACGTTAATCAAGGATTAAATATGTATTACTGTTAACACACCCATTTTTAGGCAAAAATTTAAACTTTTGCTTACACTGTGCAACAACGAATTCATATATGTTATGTGATTCACCCAATCCCTTGGAAAGAGCTCACATACGTACCATGATATTTTTAAACATGTACAAAACAAACCCCAGTAATGTTTTGATCACCCAAAACACCCCAACACACTCACAACCCCCCCCCCCCTGATTCCCTATTTTGCTAAATGGGCCTAACAACATCAAATTTAGTCCATAAACACCCAATGGGCCTAGTTAACACCTAAGCCCATCATTAAACCCAATTACACACCAAAATTATTTTCATTGGGCCTAATCCAATCCTACGCCCATTAACAAATCAAATAATACATTTAACTATTGATACATACACGACATAAATCATGTTTGCTTTGGATCGTTTTCTTGGAAATTCAACAAACAACATATGTAACTAATTACACCACTCATTTAATCACATTCCAAATAATCGAGATCAACTAAAATATATAATTTATACGTATGTATGGACAGAAAATAAACACCAATGCTAAGGGAGTTCACCCATTTCACAAATTTACCAAACTTGATCAAAATAAATCCTTAATGATTTGTAACAAGTCCTAACATGTCCTAAACATTTCCAAATGAGTTTCTAAGTGTGTTACTCATCCCAAAAACCTCACTAAACCTCAAACGAGCCCTATAGTCACAGTTGGTCATGTTAGAAGTCGTTTTGGACCCTTTGGAGTTTGACAACCAAACGAGCCCTTGTGATGTTTTTTCTAGGCTCGAACCTTGATCCTAAGTGATTTCTAAACCTTGCCAAACATCAAGCACACTCTTGTAATACTCCCAAGCACGTTTGTATGTTGCTTCGACCCAAAGCATTCCAAATAAATCACTTGGACGATCCTTGTACTTAGTCACTCACCAAAACCGAAACATACAAACCCTTACACACTTGTAACTAAGCTTGCCTACTTCTCAAGTGCCCTACACCCATTGTCTTCTCTCCTCCTATTCGTTATCTACTTCCCATATTCCCTTTGTACCTCAACTTGTCCCAATCTTATGTATATACAACCCATGCAAACCTTACTTCACGTACACACTCAAAACTCACAAAATAAAACAACTTCAAGACCCTTGTTCCTGTGCCAAGTTGAGAAGAAAAAATCCAAGCCCTAGGTGGTCCATAGCGTGATCAAGCCAACCAAAAGCCTGACTCAATACCTTGGTGTGTGAACAAACGAGTGACCAAGTACCCTCATCCTTCCTAAGTCTCACAGTCACGTTTCATCCCACCTTTTAAGGTGTTGTAAGTACCTTCCAACACTTAGTTAAATTTTGAATACCTTAAGTTGTTTTATAAAAGGTTTGACCACATTAAGCTATCCCTTTTTATTTCCTATCTCTCGTTAACTAGAAACCAAGCAAATATGCTCACTTGAATCCTAACACGGCTAAAAATGAGTTAGTACACTTGTTATTAACATACAACAACATATAAACACATTTTATAACACGTTTTGAAGTGGTCTTGACCCAAACCCATAAACTGTCTAAGTTATATATACTTCACAGAAATGATTTTGTCACATAGGAATGGCCTTGTAAAACTATGATCTAACGTACATAAATCCAAACAAAAAGCTTGACTCCATTGTTCACAAGCTAAACAAACAGAAGGTACCAATAAGTCACTCATAGAAGCTCATTTGTTAAGTCTTACAATCTAAAAGCTATGCCCTATCACAACAGTTTCAAAACCCTTGTACAAGCTTAACGGGCCTTAAGGCCTATTTAACTTAAATAAGCAATTTGGGAATAAGCTAAGTATATACTATTTTGTAAATTGATTTTGTTCTATAGTAAGCTCATAAACAGCCCACCAAACCCTAGGTCCATTGGATCAATATAAGTATCATCGGGCTATAAGTTTTGTCTTAAAGCCCAATAACTTGAAAATAAGCTAATATAAGCTAAAAAGCTGTTTTATAAGCTTCAATAAGCTTCTGGAACTATTTTTTTTGAAAATGAGTGCTAAAAGTGTATTTTAGACTAAAAATGCAAACTATGCCAAACTTGAGGGTTTAAAGTGTAACATTTGAAAATAAGGGTATAAACTACCACATTCAAAATATGAGGATACAAACTGATTTTAAAAGTACTTTAGGGTCAAATATGTAAATTTGGAAGAGATTGGACTTAAAATGTAAAGATATTTAACTTTGGACTATTTTTGCAAATTATTATAACCTTAAGGACTAAAAGTGCAAACTTCCTAAAAATGGTGCCAAAACTGGCATATTTGTAATTTAAGATTAGGAATTGAATATTTAAAAACCAAGGGTGATAAAATGTCATTTTTGAATAGTATAAACTAAAAATGCAATATAATAAAGTTAAAGGACTAAAAATGTACTTTTCTATAAACTTGTATCAAAACTGCCATTTTGATAACTTGAAGGTAAAAAGTGACTATTTGAAAATCCAAAATAATAAATGGTCATATCCGAATACTTTGAGCCAAAAATAAAATTTTATCAAAGTACAGGGACTAAAAATATAAATATCCATTGTAAAGGTCTAAAATGTAATTTTCTCATAACTTGAAGGTTCAATCAGTAATATTATGATTTTACATTACCATACTAATGATGTATGAGGCCTATCCTAAGAAGAACACCAAACAATTATTCTAAGCTTATCATCCACCAACTTTTGAAGAGACCACATTCACTGAATCTAAACACATGAGGATAAACTAATATTATTCATAATATTGTTTTTGAGCTTTAAGCATTGTAAGCATCTCAAACCACCCAAACCACCAAAATCTGAGTTTTCCCTATTATCCAGGTTGTGTGTTGGAGTCGTTCTCAAGTTGCACTTGATATTACTTGCTTGCCTATACATACCCCCCCCCCCCAACTGAGGTGAGTTCATAGTCCCACTTTTTTATATTTTACAAACCCGTGAGGAGATACATGCTACAAACAGAATAGAAGTATTTTTATGTATGCTATCCTGAATGTTATTGCATAAGACACATTGTTGCCCCTATAAAGCCCCTCATATCATGAACCTTAGTCACTTGCGAGTGAACGCGAATATTGTGAATAGATCTATTGGAGGTTGACAGCCCATTTGAGCTAGTTGGATAGATAACCTTGTGTTAGCCATATTGATAGCCAAATGCACATTAATTGATTTATACAAGGAGAATGGCAAGCTCCTACCCCAAGGCCCCCCTTATATTATATCACACCAGTTAATGTTTGAGTTCATGAAACTTATGGCAATATACAACCTGATTTACTTCTGAACTACTCATCTTGTGTTCAAATGATTATTAACACCAAACACTATGGATTCACTAAACAATTTGTTGACTTTCTAGCATGTTTATCTCATGTAACTGAAGCAGGATTCAAGGCACGGAGTGGGCAATTAGACCACGAGTCTTTGGTGTAAACATAAATTCTATCACTCACTACAAACTCATGTGTCATTTATAATTTGCTAAACAATGGAAACTCCTTCGTATTTGAATTGAATAAAAATGACTTTCAAAACGTCTCTTTTGAGTCGTTTTCTATGATTATGATTGTGATCCTCTACGTAATACCCCAATTAGTATTCCGCTGTTATAATGAAATTTTGGGGGTGTTACAAAAAGTTTAAGTTTTCATTCTTAAAAACACATTAAAACCATTATTAGTCCGGTTTAATTTTCTTTTATAAAATAGCCTTTGCTATGTTACTTATCAAACAATAATAAAAGCAAACAAGAAAATAACCAACTAGTAATAAACATGCATTAATAAAATCAACTAACATGTACATGTTGAACTAAGACTCCACTTGTTTTCGATCTAGGTACAAGTGGACCACATACATCGATAAATCCATTGCATAAGTACCACTTTATAAATATACAATAACACACAAAAGTTGATTAAAAAATAAATGATACATATGAGGTCTTCCCCAATTTTACAATTAATTAAATTTTATGTAATTAACGTGTCATGCTAACTTAATTACTAAAACCCTAGTTAATTAACATATATCATTTTAATTAAGCATGTAAACAATACATAACAGTTAGAGCATATACATATCAAATATTATATATCCATGACAAAACATGCATGTTTTCATTATGGATTCCCCACATAGCCACTTATTGTCATATAATCAAGTCAAGCAAGAACGATTACATAACGACATAAATCAATTACTCATTAATCATAACGCATAAAATTTTGCATGCAACCTAGGGTTTCTACAAATTTGCAAAACCTAAAAAAAAATTAATTAAAAGGCAATCGGCCTTAATAAAAAAAAGTAGGGTTTCGAATTTTTAAACCCTAGAAACATAGAAACATGCAATAATCATTAAAAGACTCAAGTTTTATGTGTTTAGATAATTAATTACACAATATTAACGGCACGTGATGCCACTGTTGAAATTAAATAATTATGACAAGCATATTAATAATATGAATCACATAGAGCACGCAACGGAAAACTTAATTAAAAACTTGTAATTCATTAACCAAAACATAAAGGTAAACGTACCTTGCAAGAAATCCAAGCAAACACAATGATCAAGAATCAGCAAGCCTAAAATTAGGGTTTGAAGCATTCGAATAAACCGTAATTCGATTAGGGTTCTTCACAAAATCCAAAAGGGATTTTCCTATGGTCTTGTACACACGTATTGATAGCGATTCAATGTGAATGCTATTTTTTTTTTTATCACAATAGCTTAACCAAACACTTTTGTTACGCTCAAGGTCAATCACAAATCCCTTCGTTGGGTTTTGTATGTCGACCAAGGAGTAAGAGGAAGAAATAAGGAGAAGTTTGGCCTACTATGGAGATCAAGTCTACCAAAGAATGAATATATGGGGATGTATTTATACTATAATGGTAAAGTCCAAGTTTACAAAGGATTCCCATGTGGGATCCCATTGTTCGACCGGTTTTAGAAGCCCAAGAGGGATTCTAGATCCTTCTTGGCTTGTTTCCTTATATTCGTCTCCCTTTTACATATAACGGCCGTTAGACCTTTTGCCGTTAAGTCCTAACGATCGTTAGACGCTTATTGTGAAATAATAATTAATTCATAACACTTACATTAATTATTAAAACATTGAATCTCATACGTAATACGTGTAATCCTATAGTCTCGTGTTCAAATTCGGTCATACGTATATTAAATATAGTCCACAAACTTACAATGAGTTATTTGAATTTGGGGATTGGAGTGATGGTGGAAAACTAAGTTTGTTGAGGGGGATGGGTTTGAAATTGGTTGCGATGCCTTGATATTTGTTTTCTACAAACCCTTGTTAACTTTTTTGGATTTGCTTACCTTTTCATATAATGTGGGCCATCCTTCAGTTTTGTCTACTCGTTTTAATGTATTTTGTGTCGAAGTTTTTTCTGTGGCCACATTTACTGCATAGCAACTAATGTTAACTAGTCGGCTTATTATCTTTGGTTCTTTGTGTTGCTCAATAATCTACCAAATTCTTGTTTTTGTCCATTCGTATAAAGTATTATGAGTCAGACTATTAGTTATTTACGATATAGAGTTCTTTCACTTTTAATTAAAGAAACTAACGTTTGGTAGGATGAAATAAAGTAACTACGGAATAAAATAAAATCCATAATGTTATAAATAAAGTAATAGAATCATTCATTACAATTATATTCATGTTTGGTTGTTATGTTAAAATAAAAAATATAATTCGATAAAAGAATGACTAAATACTCTTTGATGATAGAATTATATTTATGACAGTGGTAGTTAATATAGGGTTTTTATGTGATTATAATTTCATTTCAAGATGTAATGAAAAAAGATGATGAATTTTTATGTTAGAATACTAGGTATGGTAATGTCGAGCTCGGCATTGAGCATAGCTGGGGCCAATCCTCACTCGACAGCTCCGTCCCTTCTCAGGTGAGCTACGTGAGACCGAAGCTAGCTCTCTTGATTAGATTTCCCCGGAAAGAAAGAAGCATTGTTTGCTTCCACTTGTGGCCTTCTTCGAGCGCCTTGACACTAAGGAAAATCCATTCTTGCTTCAAAAGGGACGTTTCTTTTGATGAAGAGGAGAGATCAACGACATAGCTACTAGCTACTAGTTGTAAAGGAAAGGACAAGACCACCTTTCTCTTTTCTCGTGGAACACTCACTTAATGGGGCTATTTGAATTGGAAGACAACGACAAAAGTGAAAGGAGGGATCGGCGTTGCCGGCGTTACCATATTGGCATACCCACAATACCAATGGCGTTTGGTTGGGGCGTTAATCCACCACCGCGCGTTGAAACAATTATCTTTTATTTATTTATTTTTTTTTTTACTTTTTCTTGTTTTCTTTTGATTTAAATAATTTTTTTATTTTTATTTTTTTTTGTGCCGGTGCGTGTTTTTGTTGTCTGTATTTAGTGTGTGAATCGTGTATGCTTTAGTGTGTGTGCAGCATCGTTGGAACAATTTTAGAGGGTTAAATGTGTTAAGTGGACTTGGACCAATTTTAAAGGTTAATAAGTTACGGTTTTCTTTTTTTCTTTTACTTTTTTTTTTAATGTAATTGTATTTTTATTTAATGAATGAAAAATTAGTTGTGTGAAAAAATAGAAAAAAGAAATGAAAATAGTGGGTCTCAAAAGGGTGGTGTTAATGGTGTTATTAGTGGGGGGTAGTTTTTGGTGTTAATGTTCAAACTGGAACGGTAGTGTGCCATTGATGTGGCAGCACTTTTTGGTGTTAACGTTATTATTACACCCAATGCTCTTACGAGTAATTTCATATAATAGGTCATTGCATTTTATAAGTGTAACAAACATGTTTTTTTTTGTTTTGGCATAATAGTCTTCTTAATGCTCACTATTATTACGACATATTAAACAATGCGTTAGTTATAACTTTTTTTTCCAAAAATTATGTTATCGAAAATGAATTTTTATGAACCATGACGAACAACAATAACGTCCCGACTCCAGGAAAAGCTTCTAGCAGTCTTTGTGTGTATGTCTATCATATTGCCTTGGAAGTTGAGTTCCAGATTTAACTTATTTTTTATTACTATACGATTAGTTCATATGACAACATCTTGGTAACATATATACGGTGCTAATTGTCATTAGATACTTAATAAGATTGAATATTGCAGAACAATATGTGCTACTTTTTTTCGTATGTTTCTTTTATTTTAAGAGAGCCTTCATTGCTCATTAATTTATCTAAGAAAAAGAAACCCTAACAACCCTACACAAGTTTTTGAGATGTGGATCAAATCAGAGTGCCATTTTATAACCATTGGCCGGGCTATGTCCAAATTAAGTTATTAATGACTTCTCAAAATTTCGAAAGTCAAATAGACACATCTTTGACTAAGCAATTTTCTAAAAAGTCAAACATCCATAAGCTCGTGCACTCACGTCTCGACTCACATAGCAAGTCAAAATCGTGTGTACCACTTTGTTGTAACGTTATTTACAAACGGCTACCTTATATTTGTATACCCTTGACACCTTTTCTAAAAGTTCCTTTTTCTGGGATCATATTTCACAAGGTCTCGATAGTAATAGTCTATGTTGTGATAAGTAAAGAGTAGTTTGAAATTAGACAAAATGACTATAACAAGGGTGCAAAAATGTAACTATCTAATCTTATATATTTTGATGATCTTTAATGGTTTTTTCATCTCACTTTGCTAGCTAGAGTCATGGCCTCACTCTTCTTCATCCTGAGTGTCTTATGCTTCCAAGCTTCAATCTCTCATGCAGTTTACTTTAAAGCCCCTAAGCCCATCTCCATCTATGGCTACAGACCCACTGTAAAAGCCTCAAACGTGATAGATGCATGTCGACGTAGAACCACAAATTGGGCTGCTAATCGTCGTGCGTTAGCTGATTGTGCCATTGGTTTTGGAAAAGCTGCTCTTGGAGGAAAGAATGGTGCAACATATGTAGTTACAAACCCTTCAGATGATCCGGTAAACCCTAAACCAGGCACCCTTCGTTATGGAGTGATCCAGAATAAGCCATTGTGGATCATATTTGCTAAGGATATGGTCATAAATCTCAAGAATGAACTCATGATAAATAGTTACAAGACTATTGACGGAAGAGGGCGAAAAGTGGAAATTGCAAATGGGCCGTGTATAACGATACAAAGAGTAAGCCATGTGATCATCCATGGGATTAGCCTTCATGATTGCAAGCCCGGAAGATCAGGACGTGTAAGAGACTCCCCGAACCACGCAGGCCAACGTCAAGGGTCAGATGGAGACGCCATTGACATATTTGCATCATCGCACATATGGGTTGACCATTGTTTCCTTTCTCGAGCCGCTGATGGGCTCATAGATATCATTCATGCTTCAAATTTTATCACAATCTCGAATAACTACTTTTCTCAACACGATAAGGTGAACATTCATATTTGACGAGTGCTTAACTTCCATACATTCTCACGTAACCTCAATTGATAATATTAGAAGATCACATGCATGTTCATATCATTATTTCTTATTTACTCATTCAAACTGTAAAAATACGCAGGTTATGTTAATTGGACACAAAGATAATAATCTTGAAGATAAAATCATGAAAGTCACCGTAGTTTACAATCATTTTGGCCCAGGGCTTGTTCAAAGGATGCCAAGGTATAATTATCGTACTTGACAATACATTCTTTTATTTATGGTATATATGTTAGTAAATTTATCTTACATACAAAAAATACTACGTAATAATTTTCAGGGTGAGGCTAGGTTATACGCATGTCGCGAACAATAGGTATGATGAATGGCATATGTATGCGATTGGAGGAAGCGCAAATCCAACTATATTTAGCGAAGGGAACTACTTTAATGCTGCAAATAATCGAAATACCAAAGAGGTACAAGTCTTGAAAAAATCTCTCGGGCTATTTATAATCTCTTCTTATGTCATACTCCATATTTAAAACTTATATATTCAAATCTTTTGTAGGTCACTAAGAGGGAGGTTCACAACGGTTGGAAAAACTGGAAATGGAGATCTTCAAAAGATTTTTTTCTACATGGAGCATACTTCATTCCATCTGGATATGGAAGTTGTACTCCGGGTTACACTAGACAGCAATCTTTCCCAGTTGCCAATGGGAATCAAGTGCCTACTTTGACGGCCAATGCAGGTCCACTACGTTGTACTTACAACCGAGCATGCTAAGATGACACAGCTTTGTTTTGGTTTTTCTTCTTTGTATATTCGTTCCTCAAGAACTCTGACCTAATTTGACATGTTTTCTTTTGAGGAGCCATAAGTGTTTACGAAGAAATGTGAACCTAAGCCCCTCCATTTACTTCCTGAACTGGAAAAAATCGGTTTTTTTGTATCCGTATGAGATAAAACTTTAACTAATGCACTTTTCTTCCTGCAATCAAGTTTGTAGTATTCACAGTTTAAATTTGCAACTATAAATAAAATAAAATGTTTTTAATCTATTAAGGTTAGTTAGCAACATATATGTCATGAGTCATGACAGGTTAATTTCAAAACAGCACACTAGAGGTATCATACTATCATTCAATATGTCAACAGACTAATATATGTCTCCGGGCTCTTGTACAAAAATACAATCTGGAACTGTACCTTCTGTGAGGATCTTATCATTGATCCTAAGCACAAGTAGCTAGCAATGCAAACCCATATTTCCCTCCCTTTTAACAAGAAACCATTTCGTGCTACTAAGCGCTAGCGTGTTAAATAAAATTTGCGAAAAAATGCTGGAAAATTGTAAAACCGTAGATTGACTACATAGAACTAACTAGACATTACGAGTCTGATTTGTAACTTTCAGCGATCTCTACTTTTGAGCATCAATTGTACCCCTATATATCTTTGGCTGTGGCTTTGACTTACAACAGAAGCAAAATACTCTACTCAGGCACCTTATAACAACGCATCCCCACTATGGTTCCGAGCTACAAAACCTAAACCCTCCTAGCCAGGCTCTCTTTGTAACACAGCCAAACATAATCTGGTAGACCTGTGACCGGACCCTAATGGTTCAAATTATCTTAATAAACAAACTCACTATAATTAAACTAATCTCAATCTGGGTCATGTCAGAACAAATTATCTGAATTTGAACTAATTATAACTTGTTAATCTACTATATGCGTTATTGCAATTTGATTTTGCAGTTGATGATCAATTGCAAGCTGATAATTTAGTTGATGATCAAACTGCAATTGATCATCAACTACAATCATCTTATAAAGCATTCATTCAATAATAAAAATAACCAACTTTTTTTTTTAAGATAATACCATTTCATTTAAAAACTTAGGATTACATAAAGATCCAATCAAACAAACACCATCCAAACATTTTACTAAACCAAACCTACATACAAATACTAAAGGGGGAATTGCATATATACCCACTAAAACTTAAAAACTTGCATATTTCCCCATAATACAAGTTTTTATTGCATGATGTACAATGCATTTTAAGCATGTTTTGGGTATATATGCAAATATGCAAGTTTTAGTGGGTATATATGCAATTGACCCAATACTAAATTATCAGCCTCCAAATCCGTAAAGGGTTCGGCCTTGTCTCTTAAGCGCATAAACAACATCCATAGCCGTAACAGTCTTCCTTCTAGCATGCTCAGTATAAGTAACCGCATCACGAATCACATTCTCCAAAAATATCTTCAAAACGCCACGAGTCTCTTCATATATCAACCCACTTATCCTCTTCACTCCACCTCTTCTCGCCAACCTCCTTATCGCGGGCTTTGTGATTCCTTGAATGTTGTCGCGGAGAACTTTCCTGTGACGTTTCGCTCCACCCTTTCCTAAACCCTTTCCTCCCTTTCCACGGCCAGACATTTTTCGCTAGCAAAAATCAGTTGGGGTTGTTTGAATGTGAGTTTGTGGTGATGAAATTTGGTTGTGTGAGTTGGGTTTTTAAAGGTGATTTTTTTTTTTTTGGTTTTGGAGGGTGTTTGAAATTTGGGGAAAATTTTGGCGGGTGAATTTGTGATCCGAGTGAAATTGTGTGATGGGTTGTGGCCCGTTGATTGATGAACAGGATGAATTTACTTGTGACTGTGGATCAATGACATGGATTTTTTATTTTTTATTTTTTTTTTATGAATTTATAAATAGAGTTGAGGTTTTTCCCAAATCAAATAAAGCTTTTTATTAAAAGTGGATTAACAGCTTTGTTATCTAAATAATTCTAAAAAAATATACTCTATAGTTTTATGCATTTTTGTTTTCACAGTTATATTTTTTTTTTTGAAAGATAAATTTCATTCAACCACAAACGCCACGGACGGTCCTCAAAGCAAGGACCTCCGGGACAAACGACATTACATCAAGTCTAAAGGATATTTATACCATCTATTCCAATCAATACCTTTTAGTCTTGATCTATGAGTAATCCAAAAAAACGAAGACAACTTAATATTTTCCATCACTTCAATCGCTCTCCGGGACTTGTTGTTGAAGACTCTAGCATTCCTTTCATTCCATATAGACCACATAGCTGTATAAATGATACCTCGAAGGACTTGGATCTCCTTTTTAGTCTTTGTCTGATTATTGGGCAACATCAAAAGATCGCTAATGTCAAACGCGAACACCGGACTTAGATTACACCATGCTCCCACTCTAGACCAGATTTCGGATGTAAACAGGCATCCTGTGAACAAATGTGTATAAGTTTCCTGATCAGCTTCACACATAGGACACAAATCGTTGTCTAGCTGAATCCCACGTTTAACCAATTCTACCCTTGTAGGTAACCTGTTTAGATCTGCCCGCCAGACCATAATTTTGCATTTAAGAGGCGTCCAACCAACCCATTTCAGTTTCGAAACGTTGGCTGGCATTTGTCTATCGCCTATCACCTTCTTTGCATTATTCACCGTGTTTTCACATATATTGACATACCCATTTTCAGTTATTGTAAATAAAGGTTACCAACTAAATTAATCACGCCACCTTGTTAGCTGTGTACACATTAATAATTCATCACTAAATAGTCGTAATAGACATCACGAAACACACCACCAAATCCCATATTTTTTTACATTTTTCATTAAACGGTTATAAACAGAAAGGGTTTTGTTAAACACAACCCTATGGGTTGTTTGTAAGCATTCCAAACTTATGAAAATCACAATTAATGAACTCAAATAGTTCATAATTATACACTTTTAATAATTATAAAAAAGGTAAGTGATGTTAACTATGGAATGTTTAGAGTTCATTAAATGTTTATTAAATGTTAATTATATATTTATAGAAGGCTTATACACAACCTATAGGGTTGTGTTTAACAAAACCCTAAAAAGAAAACGATCTCTAAAAAATAAAAGTTTATATACACAGATTTATATAATTAGTGTTAATAAGAGAATAGCAAGAACAAGAAGAAATATATAAAGTGGCGTTTGGTTCGCAGTATGTTTTGAAAGGAATTGTAATTTGTCAAAGAAATTATAATTCGAACGAATTGTAATTTAAAGAGTTGAAATGTGTTGTAATTGTAATTGATGTATTCTGTCACTGTGTTTGGTTGGATCTCAAGGTAATGTAATTTTAAAAAAAAAAAAAAAAAAAAAAAAAAAAACTTAATAATAATAATAATAATAATAATAATAATAATAATAATAATAATAATAATAATAATTTTTTTTGTTTTTAATAAAAGAGTTTTTTATAAAAAAAAAATAAAAAAATAATAATTGTAATAATAACAATAATAATAATAATAATAAAGTGATGTTTATTCAGGATGGAGTGGGAGCCCAACTAGTGTCTCGGCTTTCCACCAATTTCTTTTAAATTCATTTGATTTTTTAATGAAGTGATGTTTATAACGTTTAAAAAAAAAAAAAAAATAAATAAAAAAAAAATAATAATAATAATAATAATAATAATAATAAAGTGATGATTATTATTAAAAATAATAATAATAATAATAATAATAATAATAATAATAATAATAATAATAATAATAAAATAAACCAAATAAATAATAATAACAATAGATTATTATATTTAATAATAATAATAAAAAAAGATAATAATAATAATAATAATATGTTTAAATAAAAATATAATAATAATAATAATAATAAATATATTAATAATCATAATAAAAATAATATAAATACCTAATAGTAATATTATTAATATTATTATTATTATTATTATAATATCACTTTATTATTATTATTATTATTATTATTATTGTTGTTATTATTATTATTATTAGTAGTAGTAGCAGCAGCAATAGTAATAGTAGTAGTAGTAGTATAAAATTATGAATTACAATGTAATTTAAAACTTTCCATCTAACTTTCTATGTAATTTGAAGTTTCTTCTTTGATGTAGTTGTAATGACTGAATTACAATTATAACGCAAACCGAACATCCTACGTAATGTAATTTCAATTACAATTCCCTCCATTCTGCGAACCAAACACCCTATGTAATGTAAACAAATTACAATTACATCCAATTATGCCATATTACAATGAACCAAACGCCCCTTAAGAGATATGGACATTCATTCTATAATATCCATAACACTCCCCTTTGGATGTCTATTTAAAGATTATGCCTCGTTAAAACCTTACTGTATAAAACCCAGTGGGACAAAATCTAGCGAAGGAAAAAGAGTACATAATTCATTTATATGCTCGGGGATGTAACCTCATTAAAAACCTTGTCGAAAAACCTTGTGGGGACAAAACCGTGGTCAAGGGAAAAAGAGTGCAACACGTATCTTCTCTCCCCCTAATGATCACATCACTTAAGTTCATTGAATCAATGAAATGTACAATGAAGTGTCTTGATAGAATCACATGAATAAATATTCTCTATAGTTTATTTGCATATCCATTTTAAGGACTAACATACGTCATGCATCTAATTCAAATATATCATCCTATTTCACAAGTTATTAATTGCCAAGAAATTCAAAGTGGAACATCCTTTGACCTAGTTGGTTATGGCGTAATCCTTAGTTGTGAGTTACGCCGTAATTGATTGCTGAGTTGGTCTTCTGAGTCACGCGCTAGCTACGGCTTAATGTGAGAGATGGAGTTACGCCGTAACTTCTTCACAGTAGGCATACTATCATAAATCTCTTAAAAAATCTCCAAATCCGGGTCTCATTAGCTCCAATGCTCGTAATTTACCTGAAAGTGAAATATAACGGAAAACAAGCGTAAATCCATATAAATGATATAAAATATGAGCATTATCGGGAGCAAATTAACACTTAATATTCAGGACTATTTGATGTTATCAGGAAGTTTTGCCAATATTTATTTAATGTAGTGTGACTCACATACGATGTCATCAATCTTACCTATCCCTTGACTAATATGATTACTCAAACCTCCCTAACAACTATCAATATAAGCCATGTTTCTTTTAATTTGCAGATGGTTCTCAACTTGTGCATAATGTTGGTGTTGTCCTTTATACCATCGTTCACCTGTTGTAGATGGATACTTGAGCGTCGTCAAAGAATTTATTCTTATACTTACGCGTCGTATTTTTTTTCAAAAATTATGACGCATGTGTATGTACCATCTAAAGTCTAAGAGGGACACATATTGTTTATAGCGATTTGGAACGAGGACGTTCTTATGCAGACTCGTGGTGCGAACACTGAACATGTTGGGAGCCAACAACAGGTGTTGCAAGGTAAGTGTTTTTCAACCAATGTTATAGGCTTATCATTGAGTCATTTGTGCCCAAATTTTGGTTTGCGTGACTGCTTTAATTTACGTAGAGGGCTAATACTTTGAGAACGGTTACGCCAAGAACAATACAAACAAAGCTTGTTCTCAATTGGGTGTTCCTGCATCAACTATATCAACAGGGAAAAAGTTAAATCAACATACCAAACCACATCTATCATCCGGTGTCAAGTTGAAGGATGCAACCTTGATCTCTCATCTTCCAAGGAGTACCATCAGAAACATAAAGTTTGTGAAAGTCATTCCAGATCTACAAAATTTATTGTGGCTTATGTTGAGTGTCGTTTTTGGCAACAATGCAGGAGGTCAGCTTATGAGCACTTGAAGTAACTTTTTCATAAGACCCTCTGACTTTTTTTTTGATGAACTGGTCAACATTATATTAATACCATGTGACTTGATCCATTGATAAATCATCAATTTTTTTACTGTTGGTATGGCTTTCACAGTATGTGAGAGTTTGATGAGGAGAAACGAAGCTGCTGGTGAAGACTTTCTGACCACAATACAAGGCGCAGAAACCAAATCAGGAGGCAATGCGGTTTAACCCAGCTTATTCATCATTTTATGGTACCAAGTCCCTAAATGTGCTCTCTCACTCTACAAGAGTTGTCAGATGTTCTAAACATGCCTAACCTTGCTCGTAATATATTAGTGCCATCCAAGGGTGCCAGAGCCGAGATATTTGATCAAGGTTTGTTTTGTTGCATACTCTGTTTAGTACTTTTGCACCCCTTTTATTTCCAAAGTATTGGCATACGGGTATCCCAGGGTTCATGTGAAAGCAATACAACGTTCCATAACCTACGATAATATTTGTTCATACCCATTTAATGAGTTGGGTTAATGGGTATGTGTGGCTAATGAGACCAGAAGTGATGAATTATGTGTGGTTTTGTTAGAATGTATTTTGGGTTTTGCATTTTTGTGTGTAGGCTTCTTCACCTTTATCTTTTTTCGTGAATATGCAGGAACCCCTTTAGACTATATAATTGATTCCTACCTGGAAAATACCGTTGTCGTCTTATATATTGCATTCTGATCATGTGTTGAAGCATAAAAATCTGCAACCTAAATAATATAAAACAAAATAGTTACATCATATGCTTGTGCAATATAAAAAAACCCGGATAATAAGTGTTGAGAGTCAACCCTACTCATTTGGTTCCCTGTAAAAAAGTGTTCTTTTTTACCCGTTACACGAGCTATGCAGTTAATATTAGTGGCTTCTGGTATTTTTCTAATTTAGTTTATGGACTTAAGTAAGCCATAAGCTCACAAGCCAATAAAAAGTTTGAACTTATGAGATTTTCCAAATCTAAAGAAGCTAATCAGCTAAGGGTGTATTTTAAACTTATCTTATGGGCTTATGAGCTTATAAGCTTGAACAAACACCTTCATAAATAAGTTAATCCAAACACCCCATTAGCGGTTTGTATATCCAAATTACTACCTTTGACCACATAAAGAAAATGTAGTGCAATGTGAAATGGCCAGCATGGGTGGCAAATGCAGGTGGCTGGAACAGTGTGAGACCTGTGTATTGTTTTTTTTTCATTGACCTTCGTTCTATTTCTTTTGTATTGATTCACTAAATTTCTGATTGCTTTTTGTACCAGTGGTTATTTGGGACCCCGAGTATACAATAGAGGTGGTTCACCCGCTGAGCTTACTTTATTGGACCGAGTGCTATGATGTATAATTTGATACAAGCATTAATGCAACAACGTACGAATATGCAACCAATGTTGGGACAAATGATGATTTTTGGTAATTCTTAAGTGATGATGAAAAATATAGTTGGTGATAAAGATGCTTTTGGTTTTGGTGTGTGGCTGCAACTACAATTTGGTTAATTGAATTTACTTCAACAAATGTTAGCTTTTCAAATAGCATAGTGATGAATGTAGTAAGAAATATTTCAGCAACAACCATTGGAAATATTTCAAATCTTTAGATCTTTGATGAATATTTGCAGATGAGGCAAAGGGCATGACTGACTTTGTGCCAATACTGTGTAAAATTCCAATTTCATCAAACACTTCAATTGGTCGTGGAAGAACTTGATAAGCATTCCATCTGCAAGTAAGTTTTATTTCTAAGAGAATCATAACTTACCAAACCACACATACGTTTCTTTATGAGTTATAGTAAAGTTGGAGCGCACATATCAAGATTTCAATACATGTGATTTTGATATTATAACTTGTTATTTTACTGTTTAAACCAATTTAAACTATGCGTTGTTATATACTTTTCAGTCAACAAAAATGGAGTATTCAGTTGTCATTAAGAGTGTGGCGTTGGCTATATATTGGCTGCAAAGTAATATGCAAAAGATAGATGATTTCTTGAGGTGTTATGTCATGAGTCAGGAATGGAAGGTTAGGCAAATGTTAGTGTTAGAATGCAGCAGCACGCCTCAGGTCGGAGAAACAGAAACATGTGACGAGAAAAATCATGATGAGGAAGCAGGGAACGACGCTTTACAGATGGAACCACATCTAGAAAAACAAACCAGTGGTGGTAACCCTCAGGAAGCAAAAAACAATAAAGGGAAAGGAAAAAACAGCAAAGGGAAGAAGGGTAAAAAAGGCAAAGGTAAAACCTAAATGATGCATATAATGGGCTGAATCAATGATTCTTTATTGGCAAGGTTTTGTAAATTCTTTTGCAAATGATGAAAATATGAGATGTTTTTAAGTTCAAGAATCATATTAAGATGCTTTGTATGATTTTTGCTTAGAGTCATTTCTGAAACCACTCACTCTATAAGTAGATATCATTAAAGAGTTTTTTATGATCTTGATCTTTGACTTTATATGATGGTCTCTAGCTTTTGGCTTTTTATATTGGATTGATCATGTTTTTATAAATATATATGCGTATGCAATTTCACTCCAATTTTGCAAATGACGTCAAGTTGGCATGTGATACTGTATAGGCATATAGGTTGTTGAGCTAAGTATTTCAGTATACTTGCATCTTTGACACTTCACTTCATCAGCATGTGAAGGACTTGCTTTCTAAATTTGAGGGGCTTACATATTTCTGTATCAGTAAGTATTATCTTTTATATGTGATGGCGGGGACACTAATCAGTTGATTTAACCTAATGTTTAAATTGTTTTAATTTACATGTTAGTAGTTTAAATTCTAGACAATCGGTATCCATTTTCTTCGCCCCACTAATTATTATGCTGAAATGGTGAAAACCGATACTCACATGGAGAAAATCAAGGGTAGACTTTTATTTGAAAAAAGAAGAATCGAGGAGGATGAGGAGAGAAGAAAGGCTAGAGACAATAAAAAGAAGCCTAAAGAAGTACAAGCTCAGAAACAGAAAGCACATGCCAAACAAAAGAAGGATAAGATTGAATCGGTTAAGAAATGGAGGAAACAACGTCAACAAAATAGGTTTACAAGAGGTGACAAAGATAGTGATATGGGTTTGTCATTTGAAAGTGGAAAAGATTCTGATAAGGCTAAGAAGAATAAACGGGTTGGAGTATCTCTTTGGGATAGGTCAGGTGGTAAAGCAAAACCAAGTGTTGGAAAAGACCGAAAAGGAGGGGCCGGTAAGGGGAAGAGTCGAGAATATAGGGATAATAAGTATGGGTTTGGAGGAAAGAAAGGTATGAACGAATAGAACACATCTGAAACAATTAATTATTTTAAAGGGTTCAACAAGGGTGATTCATTCCAAAATAAGAAAATAAAGAAGTGATCTTTATAACTTAGTTTGTGTTGGTAAGGTTGATGCACATATCAGTTATGTATCTTGAAGGTCAGTTTGTTTTTTTTCATTAATATATCTAAGTCTTTAATCAATTTTGTTTTCATGTATGTCATGTTTGTTTTGGTTTCATCTATCTTTTGGATTACCAAGTATTTGGCATATCTCAGTTACATACAGTTTTGGAATGTAATGTTACTTTCGTCTTGAATTTTGGAGCTTATGAAACTAGGGAGAAGGATCACATTGAAGTATAATCTTTTTGGCTCATAATTTGTTTCAATTTGTACTTTTAATTACTTGATCAAACCATTGAGCGTCTTCTTTTCTTTGGGTAACCATGGTTTCTGGCCTTTTGGCCAACTAATCCATGCGGTTGAACCCACCACCACACAGACTCAAACTAGGTAAAACCCTCCCTTTTCAAGAGGTTGGCGTGGCCACTTCAGGGTTGTTTGCACCCGGCTAGAACTGAACTTGAGACCTCACATACTTTAGAGTGATAGTCACAAGCCCTTTTGCCACTAGGCCACCCTTGAGTGGTTACCATTGACCAACTTCTGAAACTACACCAACAGTATAAACCATATACTTGAATTCAACATTCTATATTAAACCAAAATAGGAAACTTACCTTAAGGACTGATATCTTTAACTTATAAGAACATGCAACCAATCTATAGACATGTATTCAAACCCCTTGACCACTGTAGGGAATTATATTTTGTAAAACAGATTGAAGTATGTTTAAGTCTGTTTAGTGTTAATTCTGGTAGTATTAGTAGTTAAGTCTGGTAGACCAGAATTAATTCTGTTGATAGTTAAGTCTGCCAGTACTAATGGAGTTAAGTCTGGCAGAACTAATAGTTGGTAGTTAAGTCTGTTTGTGATAAAAAACAGAATAGTTTGTTAGAGTTATATTAGGAATAGATATGTACGAGTAGAGATATCTTAGGAAGAGATATCTTTACCCTTCTACAAGTCTTGTAGAATTAGGGTTTCCTTGGGGTATAAAAGGATCCCTAAGGTATTAGGTTAAAGTACGAGTTGTAAGCTTTAATCTTGAGTAAAGTAATAGAAAATACGAAGTTAGTTATTCTTGTGTTCTTCATACTCTGTGTGTTAAGATTCCGCATTAACACGTCAAGATATTGTTAAGAGTTCTTCACATAATAAATTTGGATTTATTCAAGTTTATTATAAGTCATTCAAGGCTACTTAGATCCATGAGACCTATAAGTGGTATCAGAGCCTGTAGAAGGACTCTGCTGTTGAAGATACACAAAAGCAAATACTCATTCCAACCAGAAAAACATCAATCATGTCTGAGAGACTAAGTGAAAACTGAAAAGGCAACTGAAACCTACTCTGAGCATCACAGTGATAAAGAATCCAACCATGAAAAAGGAGCAGATGACACTCAAACCAAACCAACCCAAATCACTAACACCACAAACATCTCCAACATGAATCTTCCACCACTAAAGAAAGATGAATATGAAATCTGGGCAATGGAGATGGATCATTACTTAGAGTACACAAACAATGAAGTTTGGAAGGTGATACAGAAGGGTAACTCTAAAAAGAGAGTTACTAAAGGAAAAGATGGCACTTATACTGTGTTGCCACCTGTCACTGCTGCTGAGATCCTTGCTGTAGAGAAGGAGAGGAAGGCCAAAAGCATCCTGCTAATGGCACTTCTCAAGGAGCATATCAGACGTTTTCATGGGATGGATGATGCAAAAGAGATATAGGAGGCAATCAAGGTTAGATTTGGACGAAAAGCCAACTCTAAGAAAATGCAAAAGGCTGTATACAAACATCAATTTGAGGCTTTTACTATTTTCAGTTTAGAAGGATTAGAGAAGGGCTATGACAGGTTTCAACAACTTCTGTCACAATTGGAGGCCCATGGTGCTGGTGTTTCTGATGAGGATGCAAACCATAAATTCCTCAGGTCTTTGCCAAAGGAATGGTAAGTTTGGCAATGACCATGAGGACCAGACCTGAAATTGACACCATATCAATTGATGATTTGTACAACAACCTAAGGGTTTTTGAACAGGAGATCAATAATGTGTCAAAACCATCCTCTTCTAGCTCTCAGAATCTTGCCTTTGTATCTCATGGCAAGAACAATACTAACCAGGTTAAGTCTGGTAGCAGTTATAGTACTTCCTTAACAAGTACTATGGAAAGAGGGGCACCTGCAGGAGTTGTTGATCAACTTATCTACCCACTCTTTGCTAGATCATCAGAATAAATAGACTTGCTCAATGAAGATCTGGAGAAAATCAATGATGATGACATTAAAGAGATGGATATTAATTGGCGAATAGTCATGATAGCTATCAGGATGAACAGGTTCTTCAAGAGACATGGAAGGAGAGTTCGCTATGATCCAAAGACTCCAGTAGGCTTTGATAAAAAGAAGCTTGAGTGCTATAACTGTCATCAAACTGGGAACTTTGCAAGGGAATGTAAGGCTCCTGCTGCAACCGATAGGAAAAAGAAGGAGTCTCCCAATCTGAAGAAGGAAGCTGAGAAAAAGGAAGATCAAAAGGTTGGGCTGCTGACTATGGATGGAGGTGCTATCAACTGGGGAGAACATGCTGAGGAATCTACCAGTCAATTTGCTTTCATGGCCATTGGCTCAAACAGTGAGGTATCCTTATGTTTAAAACTATGCGTTGATTCATATAATCTTATTAAAACACAAAGTGATGAACAATTAACTCAGTTGAGAGAACAAGAAGTTCAAATTCTAGCTTACACCAATGCTGTAAAAACCTTAGAAACATAAATATCAAATCTTCAAAATCAAAATTCATCTCTAAATGAAAAATTAATGTTTCAAGCTAATGAAAATTTTGCTAAAAATGAAAAGCTAAATAAATATAGAAGAATAGGTATGAAAGCTCAACAGGAAAGAGATGAGTTAAAGAAAATAGTTAAGTCTTGGGGAGAGTCTTCTAAAAATCTACACAGGTTAATTATCTCTGGCATAAGCTTTAGTTGTAAATTGGGTTAAGGCTATGAAATTAAATCAGATAGTGAGGTTTTAAGTTATAAAGAGGAGATGAAACCTGTTACCTTTGGTAGTTCAGAAGAAGACTATGTTGGTAAATCACTTTATAATAGATTTATTAAAAATGATAATTATAAAGGAGTTCCACCACCACTTAGTGAAGACTACACACCTAAACCTGAAAAACAATTTGATGAGTCTTTATTTGATTACAGCAAAATGAGAAGTCCTGAAACAGTTGCCTCCAAAGACTATTCCATTGAATTCTCTGCCTGTCAATTCCATGACAGTAAGGGATTTTGTGAGAAGAGTTCTGGAACCAATGTCTCAGAAGATAAGACCAGTGAGTATTCTTCCTGTCAATCTAATGACAGTGAAGGACCCACTGAAACTATCTCTGAATGTTCTTTAGAACTTAAGTCTGAACCCATAAGGATTTCTAAACCTGTTTTAAACAATGAGACTTATGTGTCAAAACAAGCTGAGTCTGTCAAAACTTTTGTGTCTAAACCAGAAAGTGTTAAACCTAGTTGTGTCCAAACTCCTAGGCAGCAAGTCAAAACTGAGACACCTAAAGTTGACAGAAAGAACTGGAATGGGTTAATGCAAAGAGAATTTGGTGATGGATACTCTTTCACAAAGAAGATTTGTTTTGTGTGTGGAAGCCTAAGTCATTTGATAAGAGTCTGTGACTATCATGAGAAAATAATGGCTAAGGAGGTTGAGTTAAGAAAGAAAATGGCTATAAACACTGGGAATACGGTAGTTAGACCAGTGTGGAATAAAAGATAATGCATGTTTTCAGCTTTTGAAACAAATTGAATCAAAAGCTCAACAGCAATAAATTTTACATGTGTTTGAAATAATTTTCTTAAGCTGTTTATAGTGTTTGTAAGTTGAAAAATGTAATAAATGGATTTTAAGGGGTTTCACTTGGTGAGAGTACTTTGTACTGTCACAACAAATGGTTATCAGTTCACCATGTCTAACCCACACAAGAACTGACTAATCCATGAGCAAACGGCTCTGGTAAAGATATCTCAAATCCGTTTATGGCTGAAAATTTGCCAAAAATTGTACGGTGCTCAACTCACCATATCTGTGTAGATGAAGAGTTGGCTAGCCCACAAGTTCATGGCTTGTAGTAAAGGCAGTGGAAAACCATGACTAGTCCAAAAGGGTACAGTGTTTGGTAAAGACTAATCAAATCTGTTGATAGCTACTGGTTTGCTAAAAATCATATGGTTATCAATGTACCATGGTCTTATACACCAAAACATTGGCTACTCCAATAGTAATGGCTAATTGGTAAAGAGACATCAAATCCATTAATTTTATATGATTCACCTCTCACAGGAGTTAATACACCTGGATGTAATGAGAATAGTATGAAACTTTTATAATTTGATGTACATACAGTCACAGTTGCAGAAAAGACCTTGGAGTGCTGATGAATTGCTGATATAATGCTACACATAACACATAAGGAGGAAATCTCAAAAGATGCAGCTCAAGGATAATTCCAAGATCCTCAGGAAAGACAAAAGAACTTGAAGTTCACAAGTGAAGATCAAGTTAGGAGAGGATTGTAGGGAATTATATTTTGTAAAACAACTTTAAGTATGTTTAAGTCTGTTTAGTGTTAATTCTTGTAGTATTAGTAGTTAAGTCTGGTAGACCAGAATTAAGTCTGTTGATAGTTAAGTCTGCCAGTACTAATGGAGTTAAGTCTGGCAGAACTAATAGTTGGTAGTTAAGTCTGTTTGTGATAAAAACAGAATAGTTTGTTAGAGTTATATCAGGAATATATATGTACGTGTAGAGATATCTTAGGAAAAGATATCTTTACCCTCCTACAAGTCTTGTAGAATTAGGGTTTCCTTGGTGTATAAAAGGATCCCTAAGGTATTAGGTTAAAGTACCAGTTGTAAGCTTTAATCTTGAGTAAAGTAATAGAAAATACGAAGTTAGTTACTCTTATGTTCTTCATACTTTGTGTGTTAAGATTTCGCATTAACACATCAAGATATTGTTAAGAGTTCTTTACATAATAAATTTGGATTTATTCAAGTTTATTATAAGTCATTTAAGGCTACTTAGATCCATAAACTTTTGGACCTACAACCACTAGATACTTTCGGCGATTTGGATGCCCGGGTGGTTAGATCATTGAATTTAGGTTGAAACGTAACTGGTTCGTAGATTTGAGTTTGTTGCTATACTTAGCTGGTGTATTCAACATAACTGGCTCTAGGATTTGTTAATAAAGGTATTATTGCCCTGAAATAGGTATACCATCCATCTAGAAAGAGCTCGAAGAGCTTTCTTAGATATGCACGACTACAGAATTGATGTTATTCATATTATTTGGGGACCCGGGTAAATTATGCAAGTACAATAATAACATCCCATGGTTGCTCCTTAATGCCTATTTTTTTGTTGGTTTAGGGGCAGAAGAAAGATTTTAACCCATGAATGACTATGCTACTTCATGAACAAGTTACTTCAAGTTATTAACAGCTCCAAAGAAGGTCTGCAATCGAAAGTATGTCTCAATGTCATTAATGGCTTTATTAGCAGAGATGATATATCACTTAATGTAACATATTGGATTTCACAAACACATCATATCACTAACACAAGAGGCGTACAAGATGATTTCTAGAGAAAGAAAGTTAGAGGTTTAGGGAACTTTAGTGAGAGAAAGAAAAATCTTATTATGAGCTCCACCTCTCTACCTTGGAAGGTAGAGAGTATTTATAGTCATTACACAAATCGCCACCTATCGGGCTGTGGATCAGGCATACAGTGGGTAAAGACCCATCCGTCCTCCACAGTGTTACGTAAACTAAATACTACTTAACTTATATAACTACGACTGCGAGCTTTCTAACGGATACATATACTTGAGGTGACCGAAACTTTAATACCTGGATTTTCTAAATCCTAACAATCTCCCCCTAAGGGAGGTCACCTCAAACACACATTACAATTACATAGAATACAAACAGATATTACATTGAAATTGTTCTTGGATTCTTGTTCATGTTCATTGTTCTGTAGCTCGTAGTCTTTGAAACTTTATTTTTGCATGTTTGAATAATCTGAGTGGAGGTCTATAACTGATCCACGTGATACAGAGTTTTGAGCCAGCTTTGAGATCATCAGCAAACATCAATCTCTGACTCATCCATCGTGGTGTTGGTATAATGTGATGTTGTGACTTTCGGACCGACATGCTCACATTCTGGATCATGATATCTTCTCATCAGAGTAGCGGAAGCTTTCATTGATTCATGATATTGGCAGCAGCGTAGCAGAAGCATGGAGTGAAAATATCAGAGTCATTGATGCACTAATCATGATTTCTTTCAAGATGAATGTGTAGTGTGAGCATGCGGCTATGGATTGACCGCTCCATTCTGATTAGCTGCAAATGTAGGGTGTACCTACATAAAATAGTTAGCAATAATGCACACAAGAGTGTCTTTGATCACTTTTGTTGAATTGAGGTGCACGGCCCACGGTTCCCCGTTGATCAGTACAAGTACTGCCTGTGATCAGGTATGATTCCGAAGAATTTCCTTGACAGGGTTTCGCAGCTGTTCTAGCCGTTCTCAAACCGGAACGTCTCAAAGAAGACAACACGGAGTGAGTGAACCAGCGAATTGAGATTCACCGATTGATAAGAAGAGATTTGAAAAACAATCGTGTACTGCTTAATAGAAATTGTTTTTGCAATACAACGAAGGTTTTGATGAAAATCAATTATCAATCATAAACTCCTTTTATTTTTGAAATATAAGTACACAGTCGATGTGCTAAAGAAAAGCGTTTTTAAGCACAATGACCGGTTTTTCAAAGGTATCCGTCAATCCATAACCTGAACCAGGATTGATTCAAAACATTGAATCGCCCCATTGTTTCTGTTCAGTTGTCACATGGTTGATCTATTGAATAGATCTCACATGCCACCTACCAGGAGCTTGTTAGATGTTGGCTCCAGAAGGCTTTCCATCTTCATTGTGAATATGTTTACATATCACTCGGATGTTCTGGCAATACCACGAGGATAATGCGTAGGACTCAAGATATAATCTCTCTTTCCACATTGTGTGAAACAGAGAGTCTTCATTGAAAGTGTCCTAATGAGATTTAATGATGATCTCGTGGCTCTAGACTCAATTGTGCACATTTGGTTCCTGTGCCGGAGACTAGGGAGAGGGTCTCCTTCTTCAATATCAACAATCTCTAAGAGAAAGTCGATAGATTATGTAGGTTCCCCGTGAGAATGAAACAAGCCCTTTCAAGAGGAACTTGAGTGGTTTGGGAAGATGTAGTGCAGTGCGTCACTGGGGCCATGACGTCTTGTCTTCAATACCGATGTTACCTTGGTAACCACCAGTAACATATGAATTGAACCCGGTTTCTGCCCTAAGGTTGAATAAATGGAGGGCTATTTCTTTTCACCCTTTTTAACATTCAATTCTTTTTCATTCTTCAACCCCTTCAGTGCTTACCGAGACTTCATAACTAGAACCTTGTTGGGTTTATTCCAGTACTAGTTCATTCTTAGTCCGCACTCTTCCCACATCTCATTTTTCTCCTTTTTTTCAATATACCTAAGGACTTCTACTCTATCTAGTGGATTGTCCCTGGGTAGATCCCTCCGGTTCTGGCGGATTGATAACGTCTAAAATGAACATGTTTTTAGTAGCGTTATTGTCAGTTTTGTGCATGATATTCGGCTATATTTACTCATAACTATTGCAAAAGTGCAAAGATGCGTCTTGTGTATGTATATGTAGCCAGGTATTGCGAATATTGAAGAAATGAAGTTTTTATGCACATTTGGAAGCGTCTAAAGGAAGGAAGTTAAGATTGGAAGCTTATGGACTCAATGATATGGAAGCGTAGTGATTTCGAAGCATCTACAGCAAGGAAAGATCAAGTTTGGCTTTGGAAATCATTAACGTAAGCAAAGAACGAAGCGTAAAGGGAAAAGTCAGCAAAAAGTCAAAAGGAGCAAAACCCAGCCGTTCGGTCGCAACCCGCAACCGGATCCGGCTGGGCTAATGGTCAAAGCTGTGACCGATTCGGTCGACAGAGAAACCGATCCGGTTTCTGGCACTGCAGTTACACAATTCGCATTTATTGTTGTCTTAACTCCCCATAATCATTAGAGTCCGATCATTTCTTGATATTAACTTGGAGAGAACGTTTTTTGGGCAGTTAAGCAAGTGCTTTGGCTATTTAAAGGTCCTAGTACTTGTATACTAAGTGTGACACAACAAATAGAGTATTAGTTTACACCAAAACTCATACTTACCCATTTATTTCAACCCAAAAGCTTGGTAGTTACTGGAAAACGTCCAGAAGCAAGGAAGGAACCATTCTTGTCCATTGTTTCGGTAGTTTGGAGTTGTACGGTGATCCTAGGTGATTGGAGGCGCGTGGTTGCTACATTCCACGATTTCTAATTCTTGTAATCACAAAAGATTAGGTATTCTATGAACTTTGTTATGGAAATCTATTCTCTTGAATTGTTTGAATTACTTTGTTATGACTTGTGTTTAGATATGATTGTTTTCATGGAGTAGTTTGTGTTATACTTGTGTGTTGGAATGTGATTAATCATAATAATGTTCTCAAAATGTGATGCATGTATATATGATCTTGTTTAAATGAGTTTGTTGGAAAAATACTAGTCTTGGATTGATTTGTTAATAAAACATGTTTTAAGAAAAAGGACCGAAAGGATTTCTCTTGTGTTTTATTCCAAAAAGTGTTGTGACAAACTAGTATGGGGATATGGTGATTGACATCCACCATGTTTTGCTTATTAAAACAAGACTAGAACGTTTTCATCACGAAGGGTCGAAAGATTCGTAAGAACAAAATTTAATGAGAGCATGTTGCAAACAAATGGAATTTTTATAGGATAATCATTGGGATAAGGACCGAAAGGATTACCTAAATGTTTTTGTTCTTAGAATGATTTTTACAAACAAATACCATGGTTGGGAAATCATTTGCTTATGATTTGTGCATCATACTAAGAGTATACACCAAACCTTTATGAACATTATCTATGGTTGATTATGGGACTTCACACAAGTATATATTTTTATTCTTGATTTGTATTTTCACTAGAACACTTATTCGAGGGAGCCTTGACAAGCTTTCTTAGAAACTTTTTAATAAAAGCTATTTCAAAACAAAAATCCCTTGGGACGATCTCGACTTACCAAAACGTTACTATTGCGGACGAGTATACTTGCTCGTATGTGTTAAAAGGTTATACGGTTAATTCGTGATTATAAATTTTTAAAACTTGCACCAACCGGAGCACATCACGGATCATGGGAACAAATACCTAACCTTATCATCCTTAAATCACCATACATAAAGTAAAGTTGGTCGGTCTATTTGGTATTGTTCATCTGCCATTGGAACCAATTGAAAACCATTTGAAAATCAATCTAGATACTTATGATATATTATCAAAGCATTTTGTACCTGAATTGTTTTTTGATATTTTTAGAACAAGAGCTCCCCCTCAACATGTGCATCAAGTGAAATCGTTTTGCACACGGAGGCAAGAGAAAGAATTTAGCTTCTTTGATTACCATTTTCTAAAAGATATCAACATCACTTCCCTGATCAAAACAAGTAGATAAAGCATATAAGGGAGGATGAGGTTTTCATAAGCTTGCTCCCCCTCAATATGTGCCTTGAGGTTTGAAAGAGTTTTGCACATACAAGAGGGAACATACTGCACATTGAAACACATTGATCACATTTCAGATCTTTGTGGTTTAAGATAGATGCTCCCCCTCAACCTGTGCATGGAAAATTTGAAATAGTTTGGCACATGTGGGAAGGAGAGCTTGTACATCCTTATAAAACCATTCACCGAATTATCAGATTAAATCCAATTTAAATCACAAGTTCTCCCCCGATCACAATTATCAAATCATTTGAGATTTGTGATCTCTTTAGATTTAAATTGATTTGGAAAGCTTTTAAGGAGAATTGTGACTTGATTATGAAAGCGTTTTAACTGATAAGGATAAGATTTTGAGACTTTGGACTCCATTGATTAAACATGCATGGATATCTTTTGAAAACAATTGAATGACACATAACTTTTTAATTTAATTGAAATCATTCTCCCCCTCAATCAATGACCTAAGTTGTTGATTGAGAGATAGATATTTTGACACACTTTAAGTCCAAATGATTTCCAAAAAATAGAGTCCGAGTTATTTTTCAAAGCAATTAGTTTTCATTAGATAGTAAGGATTTGTTTAAAGAATCAGAGCATTAAATTTGAAAACCAAGATAAAGCATGGCTCTGTTCTTTATTTGAAAAGCGGGTTACTGCCTGAAATGACAATAAACCATTGTTTCTCTTTCTCCCAAAAATATTTTTTGATTTTTTTATTTTTTGATTATTTTTTTATTTTTTTTTAAATTTTTTTTAAGAACATTCGAACAACATCTAAAATCCCGTGTCATTCTTTGAATGACAGCACAAAGACCGTAGATATTATCGAATCGAGAAAAACATGACAATATTTTTTTGAAATTTTTCAAGATTTTCAAATTTTTATGGATTTTTGAAAGTTTTATATCTTTCTATTTGCTTTTTGTTGATTTTGTAATTTTGTATTTTGCTTTTTGAATAACTATTTACAAGAGATAAATTAGTTTAAGAGGATGATGAAATGAGTACCGAGATAAGGATATCGTTCAGCACGTTGTAGAAGTAAGAAATCAACATCTCTTAAACTTTAACCACCAAAGCATTCGAGGCTTCTAAGAAAATCGTCTGAACATGAGCCTTCTAAATGAGAATCTTTGGTAGCTTCCCCCAAAACCGACAATCTTCGAATTAAGACAATTTCCCCCAAGAAGTAGAATGTGAAGGATAACAATCTCATTGAATGAAGCTCAACAGCCCAAAGAAACATGAAAACACCAAAGTAACAAGTTGAACCAGTGGTCCTTTCTGCGGTTATCAAACTCGGGATACATGATTAAGCCCGATCACATGAACCTGTTGTGCATCCCTGATGTAACCATCATTCTGTGGATTTGTGCAGTCGTCTGTATGGGAGAATATCAACATCTTCAATTCACCAAATGCATTCTAGTTATCTTGCATATAACCAATCAGCCCATAGTGTACACATGTACCCAACCAGATTGAAGACTATGACATCCAAGTAACATGTTGAATCACTGATCATCTCTGTGGATATCAACTCCAGAATAACTGAATAAGCTCGATCATGTGAACATGTTGTGCATCCCTGATGTACACAAATCTCTCCCTTGATGGTTGCGATCTCATCGAAATCATCATTACATAGTGTACATGAAGCAATAACCAGAAGCACTTTATCATAACCATATCGAAGATGTCGATAAGCAATATCATCTCATGCTCCAAATATTCTTCTCACATTTCTTCCAACTGAACGCTGATGTAACACATACCAAAAGTCTCCAGAGACCATTTCCCCCAAATAGTTAGAATAATACATCCTTCCCCTAAATAGTTGGAATAATATATCCTTCCCCCAAATAGTTGGAATAATACACCAAAGGCTACGAGTTACACTGAGTTTCTCTACGGTTATGACCATTGTCTTTCCGGGATAACTTCAATCAGGTAGAAGTGTTAAGTTCATTATGTGTACTCGTTGTGCTTTTAGATATATGACTCCTTCCCCCTTGCTGGTTTTGATACCTCAGAATCAGCAAAACATAAAATACCCAAAAACATGAAATCTTGTGAGAAGAACTCAAATAGCCCAAATGAATCCTGTGAGAATCAACTGCTACAGAAACTCTCTCTGAGTATCTTTATCAACCCATATGTAGACAATTTGAAGTGACCAATGTTGAAGAAAACCCGATATACCAAACTTGAAACTGAAGTCGAATTCCCCGCATTTGTATCTTAAGCTTGCACTTAATGATGGAAGAACGGTGTTGAGAATCTACGCTTCAAGAAAATCTCTAGGTACTCACTACTCAAACAAAGTATAAGACATTAACACCTCTTGAGATTATCCACATCATCATCTGCATGTGACACTGAGTAAAACAACGTAACTCCTAATAGTGATAGTTAACCAGGTCTTCAACCAACCACCCCGACTGCTGGCAACTAGATAACCCAAGTCTTCAACTTAAATTCTTAAGCCCGAGCAAGTTATCAAATAAGAACACGCCTTTGTTGAAAGTCAACTTCAATCTCAAATAAGTGATAAATGATTAATTCCGAAGTCATCAACTTGTGTCAAATGCCCAACACGTGAAAACAACATACAATCGGATGTACATTGACCCACTGAATGAACCAGAACAAATGATTCCTCAACATCAATGCATTCTTCCTAAAATTATACATGTAGAGACTGATCTGGAAGATTCATCAATAACTTCGAGCGGATGAGGTAATCATTATACTCAATGTTCATTTGGTTGATTTACGTAGTGCACATTGGAAGGAACAATAATCCATGAAGATTTGGCAAAGGAATACCAAAGAGCGGATCATTATTCATGAGTGCAACTACAATGATAGTCATTAACAACGCTTTGAGGAATAACTGGAGATTGGGCTGCTTGAGTAGTCTGAGAAGTACTTCTTAGATGATCAACATTCGCTCGTGGTTGGAAATACTCATCAAACATATCTTGAACCAATGAATCCCAAACAATAAATCCCATTTATCCTTAGTGAGTGAAACATTATGCATTGGAGGAGAGTCATCAAACATTAAGTCATATAACCATTATTCAAACATCCATCATCTTTTAGTATATTCACTCTTCTCCCCCTCAAAAATTGCATCCGAAGTTGCCATTTTTGATTTAGCAAGTGACTAAGAATATACATCAATGAACGTAGATCCACTTGATGACTGAATGAGAATGGGAGAAACATGAAGCTTGTTGATGAAGAATGTCGATGAGAATGGTCATAAACATGAAGATTTCTCTTTTTCTGAAGATAAAGCGCACTGAAGCGTACACCTTTCTTTTCTTTGAGGAACGGGGCCTGAAGTGTTATCTACAGACGCCATAGTGTTGAAGAACGAGGCCTGAACTGATGTGAACAGACGTCATTGTTTAGAGCCCAGTTATATGTTTAGAGCCGCCCGAATCCAAATACCATGAGACGATTTGTACGACCTGCTTTAGACAACAGACGAAGACAGAGAATTGGAAACATTGGATCCCCACGTGCTCATGGGGTCCTTTTGGTTAGCACAAGCAATCTTTGAATCAACAGAAACCCTAGGTGCAATGCCATTGTCACTAGGAGCTGAACTAGTAGAGCATCAGACTTAGTCGATGGACATTCTGTGCTTAATGGGATTATTATACCAGTTGGCTTCCAAACCTTAACAGGCACTACTCTAGGCATAGTGGATCTAGTTAAGGGGAAAGGTTTGCCATTCGTGAATATTTGACCTGTTGGCTTCCACTGAAATCCTACATTGGTAAAAACCTTCCCTGTAGGTTTCTAGGATTGCTTAATCTGTTTCGCTTTCCAAACTTTCTTAACTGGGGTATGATTCTTAGATCTCAGAAATAACACAACACATTTATCATGATTACCAGAAGATAGACATTCTTTACAGGTTTTGCATACATCATAAGACTTCGAATTAATTTCAGTAAGCTTGGAGCTAATATTAGAACCAACACGCTTCTTTTTGTTCAAGTCAAACTTATTTTCCCTATGGTGTTCTTTCACTTTCTTCTCATGATCACTTTTAGTCAGCGAAATTCTGTCCTTCTTTGTATTGTTACAAGGTTTTGACCCGCTAACTTTAGTGTCAATATTAACATCAATAGAAGTGATGACGGGAGCCTTAGTTTGTTTTACTGCCATTTGATTTTCTGGTCTGGAAGTGTTGGGTTCTGAGGCTTTCAGAGGCACATTAAGAGTCACATTCTTATCCTTAGGCATAGAACTGGGTGCAACTATTCTATCTCGCCTATTACTCGCTTTCGGACTTGTGACAATTACATACTCTAAGAGTTCCTGAGATCGTTTGGCATCCATGCAGGCATAAGTGATTGCACTATCAAAAGGCTTATCTAATCTATCATCCTCTACTATCTCACGGAGGCCCTTTAAACTATCCTTAAGTTGTGTTAGATATGTTTTATGTGCTAGTTCATTATTCCTAATAGGGGGAGGAATATATAACATATCAATAGGATACTTATCACAAGCAAGAACCTTTGGAACAGAATATTTGCAATTAGGGATTGGCAATTTTCCTTTCACCTCACACTTCAGATTCTCAATATCGTTAAGCAAAGAAGTTACCTTTTCAATGTGTTTATCATGATTAACTTTGAATGAATCACATAACTCTTTGTTTTGATCATTAACTTTTGAAATTTCAGCTTTAAAACATTCATTTTCCTTTTGCAATTTATCAATAATGTTTTAAAGTTGGAAATTCTGAGAATCTAAAGGTGGAGGTATTCGGGAGCCAGTCACATCATTCCTTTCATCTTTCAATTGTGAAATATGGAATTTCAATCTTTTGATCGTGTGGCAATGAGCTCGAATCTGTTCATCACGTTTGTTGATTTCAAAATCTGCATCAAACTCAGGAGCATTCGAAGATGTCTTGATATTTGAAGTTTTAACATTTTCTTTCAGATGTTGATATTTTAATTGTAAACCAAGATATTCAACTTCTAATTTAGAATAATGTTTGACTAAGTTATCATGATCGTCATTTTTGATTTTATCATTCAATTTTGAATTTTTTTGTCTCAAGCTCAATGACACGATCCTGGGATACTTTCAATGCAACAGACATTTCATGAAATTGAAAAGCAGTAATAGAAAGCTTAGTAACAGTGTAAAACACATCTTGAGCAACACAACTCAAAATCAAGTTCTCATTTAAGATATGCAAATTCTTCTTTCAATTTCATTATATTTGAGTTCCCGTTCATAATCATTGACCTCAACTATCATTGCATCAAATTCCTTTTCCATTTCTTTAATATCTGAGTTTATCCCCTTTTTAAGACTCTCAAATTGACTTTTTAATTGCTTAAAGAAAGGCATGACTTCAGTTAAATATCATTCTTTAGTTTGCTCAAAAGCCCTTTCCCCTTCAGTTATCCCAGTAGGTGTGATTCTCTTTTTACACGTTTTCTCAAAATCAACAAATAGTTGGTGAACTACATAAAGGCTGATTAAGGTTTTGCTATTAGTGGCAATAGATCTAGGCACTAAATGCATTGGTGTATTTGGAGGATACACAGTGGCTGGAGGGAATTTCCTAAGGGGAGGATTATTTTCAACAAGTTCATCTGCCTTTTTCTTTTCCATATCTAATTTCCAGAACACTTGTTCAGGGGTTAACTGAGTTTGAGGTCTAAACTTGTTTAAGGCAATCCAATTATCCTTAGTGTAATTTGGAGTTTTGAACGTTATATTATGATCTATACACCAAGGATCTTTTAGTTTCTTTTCCATTTTCTCTCTAGAGGCATCTTCTAACTCTCTATCTTCTTCAGTGCATTCTAAACAAGTAGGCATTTGTCTAGGCTTAAGGATTTCATTACCATCATAGATCACTTTTTGAGCAGCTTTTGCTTTCTTACCATACTCAGGATTGGGTTCTTCTACAAGGCCAGTACTATGCTTATCGCTTAATACTCTATGCTTAGTGATCATGTGAGCAGTCTGAATGGTGTTGCCTTGTACATACAACTTGTTTTCAAGTTTGTTCTTTAAAGTTTTAAGGTTGGAAAAATCATTTAAAAGTTTTGATTCCTTTTGTTTGAACTCCTGCTTAAGCACTTTTACATTTTCTTGAAGTTCTTGTTTTTGCTTAGCAGTTTTATTAAGTTTCTCTTGTAAGGAATTTAACTCTTGTTTTAATGTTTCTTCCTTTAAGTTACTTTTTCTGATTAATGTATGCATTTGGCAATCCATTTCCTGCTCAGGTGTGGTCAGCTCAAATTTAGCACGCTGTTCATAGATGGCAACTTGATCCTTATATATGTTATGCTTAGTGGTGAGGGAGTCCTCAGGGATAAATGCAGAGTACTCATGCAACTCATAATCATCATTTTGAGTAGAAGATGCACAGTTAGGTATACCAGAAACTTCCATGCAGCTTTCCTCTGCATTAACGTGCACAGGTTGTGGCTGGTGTACCTCTATCTTGGGTAAATCTGAAGCTTCCATGGAGCGTTCCTTTGCATTAACTTGAACAGGTTGTGGCTGGTGCACCTCTTCCTCTTGTGAATTTGAGCACGAAGATTCCATTTTAGCATTATCTGACTCAACCACGATAGTCTGTAGTACATTGTTGGGTATCTTCTGTTCATTGGTCACGTCGTATAAACTGAGTATCTTAGATACAACTGAATCCGAATCGTTAGGCATGATGTTGACGTGCACGGGATTTTACAAGTCTATGATTTAAACTGAGAAATAGAATCTTTCGCGGGATTTTACTAAAATCAAGACCAAACCGTTAAGCAATGCCAATAGAACGTGTTAAGATAACTGATGGATAGACACAATGATAGACAATTGTGTGTTAGGACTTATGTAGGATTAGCAGAGATGTTGTTTGGTTGTGATTAGGGTTGTTTGATGCACGATTTTACGGAGAAATTTAGGTCTAAAAACTTAAAAACCTCAATAACTTCTGTTCGGAGCGGATTTAGGCCTTAAGGGTTGACCCGAATCAACTTTAGTTTCTTTGGCATGCCATTCTCCTCGTTCTCACGGTCGTTTTGATGGGTAGAACGCTGAAAACGGAGTTACGGATCAAAAGTTATAGTCGTTTGAAGTTTTGTCGGGAAAAGTAAACAAGTCGCTAGAGACAAGTCGCTATAAACCTTGAGAACAAGTCGCTAAGTCACTAAGTCGCTAAGCACAAGTCGCTATGAACTAAGTCGCTAAACACAAGTCGCTAAAGAGCAACTCGCTAAGTATCCAAGTCGCTAGTATCAAGTCGCTAACAATTTACCCTACAACTCGCTAACAATTTCTGAAGCAAGTCACTAACCTCACCAAGTCGCTAGCCGTAGTGGAGAATCCACTAACTTGTACTATTTGTCGGCTTGTCTCAATAGACAAGTCGCTAGGACCAAGTCGCTACCAAAAAGCACTACAACTCGCTACCTTTTTCTGAAGCAAGTCGCTATGATGAAATTCACAACGAGAACCAAGTCGCTACCAAGAAAAACTTCAAAAACACACTTTTCAATCCAAAACAAGTCCAACCACAGTGATTCAAGCTTTCCAAATCAACACCCAAGCACTTACAATGATTCTAAACACAAAAGTACACCCAAAATTCAAACTTTAACACTAGAGATGAACCAAATGATGCAAAAACCACTAAACTTTTTCAAACTCAAAAACCATCTAAAAACCACTAGAAATCCAAAGATATGTAAGAGATGATCTAACCATGGCTCTGATACCATTTGTAACATATTGGATTTCACAAACACATCATATCACTAACACAAGAGGCGTACAAGATGATTTCTAGAGAGAGAAAGTTAGAGGTTTAGGGAACTTTAGTGAGAGAAAGAAAAATCTTATTATGAGCTCCACCTCTCTACCTTGGAAGGTAGAGAGTATTTATAGTCATTACATAAATCGCCACCTATCGGGCTGTGGATCAGGCATACAGTGGGTAAAGACCCGTCCGTCCTCCACGGTGTTACTTAAACTAAATACTACTTAACTTATATAACTACGACTACGAGATTTCTAACAGATACATATACTTGAGGTGACCGACACTTTAATACCTGGATTTTCTAAATCCTAACACTTAATATTAATGAGAGTAACCCCAAAGGCACCTGACACGTAAGGTAAAGTCAAATGATGCTAATATAATAATGTCACTTTTGTGGAAAACTAGAAGGGGGGGTTGAATAGTTTTACCAATTTAAAACTTCCTTTTAAATATTTAGATCGACTTATGTCAATCTATTTGGTTGTTTATGTTGGACGTTGATAGGTAGATATATAAACGTGTAATGAAAGATAAAGAGTAAGAAGCACATAACCACGACACGAGTATTTATAGTGGTTCGGCTACAAGGACACCTTCCTTGCCCTACTCCACTCCCCGAGTCACCTACTCGAGAGTTTGTAAACACTACACGACACCAATCTCCATATGGCGGAGAAGCCTTCACAACATCGCCTACTCTTTTTCTGGTGCTAGGCTAACCACCGAGTTCTTTTACTCCAAGGTGAACCACACCTATCACAACGTCACCTACCCTTTATTAGGTACTAGGCTAAGCACCTAGTTCCATTACTATGGAGGAACTACTACCCATCACAACACAACACCTAATTTCAAGGAGATCCACTCCTTGTTACAACACCATCAAGGATATCACCATCCTTGGAAATAAACTAATACTTATATGTATATCGATGCACCTCATCGATTATACGACCTAGGTATTCTTCACTAATGCCACTTGATTTGATTCCTAGGAATCCTTCACTAATGCCTTTGACACAACGCTTGACACCTTTCACTAATGCCTTCGTCTTGACACCTTTAGCATTCTTCACTAATGCTTTTGACACAGACGTTAAGCATCTTTCACTAATGCTTTCGTCTTGACTCTTTCGGCATCCTTCACTAATGCCTTCAACACAACATCTCTACGGAGGAAGAAAGAACTATCAACAAGAAAACCTCAGTTGTCTTGATGATGACGAAGCATGGCAACTCATGGACTTGAGCTTGCTAGACTTCAAGAAGTGGTGATCTCGCCTTTAAGAGGAACCTAGAGAATTACACAAAAACAAAAGACAAACTACATAGAAAGATCCCTTAGGATCAGTGGTTAGAGAGGTATAATACTTGGAGAAAGTATGTGTGAAAGTGGTGAGCCAAAAGGAAGAAATGACTCACTATTTATAGAGGAGAAAACTTACTATTCCCCGGATCCCACGGATCCCTCCCACAAGGGATCCGGCTAGCGTAAAGCTAGGGATCCGTGGGACGCTCCTCTTTACCCATGGGTATTTTGGTCATGGGTCATGGGTTATGGGTTGATCCATGGGTTACTTATTAGATACAATGTATCTTATAAGTTCAAAGTACCAAGTCAAGTGGTTTGGACAATACCATGGATTATGGGTCAATACCATTTGTTAGTTTTTACCCATTTTAGTATATACTAGTTTAAGTATATATTTACCCAAATATGTAAACACTAGTTGTTGTACATATGTATTACTAAATCATAAAATAACTTATACTTGTTTTAGTGTTTTATGTGAAAACGTAAGTGTGTTAGAAAACTATTGGCTCAAACTATTTACGTATTTTATTTGTTTCGTTAAAATGATTTTACGTTTGTTATCGACAAAACATTAGAAGATCGTAAAATATAAATAAACGTTTTTATGGCTTATTTGTATTAACAATCTCCCCCTTTTTGTTGATGACAAAATATAAAATTATTTTAAGGAAAAACTAAAATTTGTAAAAAGTTCGAATTGGAGTTTTTACTCTCTTCTCCCCCTTTTTGTCGAAACAAAAAGAGCATCGAAAAGAGACTAACCCAAAGTTTTAAGAAAAACATGTAAAAATAAAAGATGTAAAGTGAGTAAGTGATGGGAATGGTTCTCGTCTTAACTCCCCTTTGACGAGTCCATCCCTTTGTGAGGGCGTCAAGTACATAAAAATATAGTCCTTGTGATGAAAATGCTCCCCTTGAAGATTGCAACTTCGCAATGGGGTGTCATGAAGAGTAATCCAAACAAGGATTAAGTTGCAAATGAATTTGCAATGTATGGTTTGACACAAAGCTCCCCTAGCTTTATGGTGTCAAGATCTTCATGTGTATTTAGAGAATCTACAAAATAAAGGTTAGAAAACAAGAGTATAGTGCATAATTTCCTGCAAATAAGACTCAAGTTAGTGTAAAAATGTTTTTATGTACCACGGATCCCTTTGTGGAGGGATCCGTCTAGCCATTTTGGAGGGATCCGTCTGTCTGGTGACATATTCTTCAGCAATGAAGATATGCCAAATAATGCTAATAATGAGATGAGATATGCATAAAATTAGCAAGCATAAACACAAAATGATATGGCATATAAGTAATCATTCAATAAAACCAAGAGATAATCAAACAAATCTCTAAAACTAAGAGAATGATCTAGCCATACATTTTCTATAAATAAGTTACTAAATCCTAGAATGCAACAAAGTGCTCGAGTCTAAGGATGAGTAGACTTGTTGATTTGATCCAATATTTCAAGAAGATGATTAAACATGAAATGTAACTCATTTCGTACTTCTTGAACAAGTCCTTGGGTGATTAGACAATTTGGGTAACTATTGCCTTGATTGGGAACCGTAGGAAAATGAATGTTTTGAGGAGGCTCTACGAATGATTGAGGGATTTCATCTTGAGGTGTGGGATGCGGTTCTCCTAAAGGTGAGGGTGGTGGTAGTGGAAATTCCTCCATATGATCATGTCCATGATTGTTCCTTGTTTCCCATGATGGACTATTTGGTGTTGTGGGTGGTTCTCTATTTAACGAGAAAGTTGGTGAATGGGAGATTTGGGTGAGGAAGGGGCTCGTCAAATCTATGCTCAAGGAATGAGGACTTAGACGGCTTGCTAGAACTATCAATGTTTGGTTTTGAACTAGATGACCCTTTTTGTAGCCCAAAAGGTTTGATGCTAATCCTTGCGGTTCTCTTAGCAATTGTTGAATGAGTTTGTTGAGGTGGGATTCTCCCATTGTTATCTCTTATGGGAGATGATTCGGTGGATGAAATTTCATGGATCATATGCCCCTTTCTTTTGGATGAGCCTTTTGTTGAGGAGTTGTTGCTAAGAGCTTTAGTCATGGTGATGGTAATGAGGCATATATGAGCTTCTACTTGCTGATTTTTGAGAGATAAGTGAGAGTGGTGCCTTAACCTTAAGAGTGTTTGGTTTATAAAGGGTAATTTGAATTAGGGAATTAAATTCTTGGCCACTAAGAGGATTAAGCATGCACTTGGGATTTTGATCAGCTCTAGAGACAATAAATGAAGGCTAAAAGTGGTTAGATAACCAAAAGGTGGTTTAAAATTGAAGAGGGAAGCTGGTTTCAGCTTTCTAGGTGAAATGATTATGATTTTGTGAGGTTTATTTCCTATGTATTCCGAGGTTTTGACTTAATTTTGAAGTTTTTAACTGTTGGATATCTTAAGTGCTCAACCATAATGAGTGATGGTGCTTAATGATGGTTTTGGGTAAGAGAATTGATTTTAGGTAGTCTAACTAAGTGTTTGACAAGGATACCATTTAATTTGATATGGAGAAATGATGGTAATTAGTCCTAGAAGTCAGATGACGACTTAAGAAAAATTTACTAAAATCTTTAAAAATAAAGAAAAAAATGAAAAACTAGTTTTGAGCCTAATTTTGAGTCAAAAGTGATTAAGATCAATTTGCTAAAATTGATGGATATACCAAACTAAGTGTTATGAGATGTGATAAATAATGTGTGAGCATTGGAGCAGAAATATGGTGAGTTTTGATGAGTTGATAAATCAAAAACACTTCAAAATATATCCTAGGTAAGCCATGGGTAAGTGTGAGGCTTTCAACTATTTGAGGAAGACTTAGTTAGCTCCAATATCTTATGTTTGACTAGTGTGAGGTGATCTAGTAAGTTATTTTGATGTAAGCAAGTCTGTATTGCTCATCAGTGGTCACAGATCCCGCGGTTCCCTTCTGGGAGGGATCCGGCTAGTTAAAATGCTGTGATCCGTCTACTGCAGATCAGAAGGCTTTCAGCAAATGTGCAACTTTGCATTTTTTAGTAAATGCTTCTCCTAATTGTTTCTATAAGGACTAAATTCAAGAACACAACAAATATAAGGCATAGCAAAGTAGGGAGAGCTAAAAGTTCCTAAAATGAGTGACGACGACCACTTGAATGTTTTCAAGGAGTCGTAAAATCTCATTCTACAAGTTCCTAAGTTACGATTGTTTAGTGCCAAGATATGGCAAGACCTACATACTACACTATTCTACATAAGCATTGTTTAAGTGTTACAACCCATTGTTTGAAATTTTTCTTGACAAATTTAGGTCCTATGACCTTACCTCATTTCTCCTCCCCTTCCCGTCTTCGCACATCATCCACTCTTTATCACACCATCTCTACTTCTTTTTCTTCAAGAAGTTGGCGAAACACTTGAAGATTCCCTTGGTTTGTTGCCATTCGGGTGATGTATTATGAACGTATGGCAATTGGTTAATGTAGTCCAAGGGGTCAAGATTGGTATTTCCGAGTGGGTTGCTACTACCTTCACCTTCTCTTTGCCTCTCCCTTTCATCCGAGGAGTCCGTGGGTGGGTGAGGCCTTTTTCCATCTACCATAAACCTTGTGTTTCTTCCCTCGGTCAATGATACCATAAACTTGTTGCAAAAGCTATGGTCATAGGTTTGTGGAGAAGGATCTAATGCAAAGATGAATTTAGCAAGACGGGTTAGGAGCATTGCATACGGGAGTACCATCTTGTCCATGCTTCTTACACTTGCCATTCTCTTGATCATGTAGTAGGCAAGGTTGAAGCGAGTCTCGGTCACTAGGCAATAGATCTTGAAACTTATACATGCATTAGGGTGATCCTTGTTTCCTACTAGGCACACCACATTCTCCCTTATCACATCTTCTCATTTCCTATACAATCTGTACATCTCGGAGAGCTCCATTTGGAAAGGATCCCTATAGATCACTTTCGACTTCCTAGTAACCCTTGATGGGGATGCTCTTGGCATAAACACGGTGTCCCTCACCGTGGTTGCTTCCGGGATTATCATGTGATAAATTTCATGATGATCAACCATAGAGTGTATCTCCTCCAACGACCACTCATTAGAATACATGCAAACACCATCATATAGAACCCCTATTATTCTTCCAAACTCCACAAGCGAAAGAGTGTACTCATGTCCATTTATGGTGAATTCAATTGAGATGGACCCATCATCATTTCTAATTATCCCCATTGACTTGTAGAACTCGAGTACAAAGACCGGGAAAATTTGTTCGTTTATGTCCTGTTAATACAAATAAGCCGTAAAAACATTTATTTATATTTTAGGATCTTCTAATGTTTTGTCGATAACAAACGTAAAATCATATTAACGAAACAAATAAAATACGTAAATGGTTTGAACTAATAGTTTTTAACATATTCACATAAAACACTAAAACAAGTATAAATGGTTTTATGATTTAGATATATATATATGTACAACAACTAGTGTTTACATATTGGGTTAGCATATACTTAAACTAAGTATATTAAAATGGGTAAAAACAAGTATATACTAAAATGGGTAAAAACAAGTATATACTAAGGTAAAAACTAGCAAATGGTATTGACCCATAACCCATGGTTTTATATATACCACTTAACCAAGTTCATTGTATCCTTAAGGTACATTGTATCTAGAAAGAAAACCATGGATCAACCCATAACCCATGACCCATAACCCATGACCCATGACCCATACCCAACGTCTAGATACATTGAACCCTTGGTAAGCACTCAAGAGAATGTCTAGATACATTGAACCCTTTGTGAGCACTCAAGAGAATGTCTAGATACATTGAACCCTTGGTGAGCACTCAAGAGATACATTGTATCTAGCTAAAGACCCATGGATTAACCCATGACCCATGACCCATAACCAAAAATACCCATGGGTAAAGAGGAGCGTTCCACGGATCCCTAGCTTTGTGCTAGCCGGATCCCTTGTGGAAGGGATCCGTGGGATCCGGGGAACAGTAGAGAATTTTCTCTATAAATAGTGAGCCATTTCTTTCCTTTTAGATCACCACTTCACATATACTTTCTCCAAGTTTTATATCTCTCTAACCTCAGATCCAAGAGATCTATGTAGTTTGTCTTTTGTTTTTGTGTGATCTTCTAGGTTCCTCTTAAAGGAAAGATCACCACTTCTTGAAGAAGTGCAAGCTCAAGTCCATGAGTTGCCATGCTTCGTCATCATCAAGACAACGAAGGTTCTCTTGTTGATAGATCTACCTTTCTCCATAGATGTTGGGTTGAAGGCATTAGTGAAGAATGCCGAAAGTGTCAAGATGAAAGCATTAGTGAAAGGTGCTCATCATCCGTGTAAAAGCATTAGTGAAGAATGCTAAAGGTGTCAAGACGAAGGCATTAGTGAAGGGTGCCAAGCGTTGTGTCAAAGACATTAGTGAAGGATGCCGATGAATCAAATCAAGTAGCATTTGGGAAGAATGCTTAGGTCGTATAATCGATGAGGTGCATCATTATACATATAAGTATTTGTTTATTTACAAGGATGGTGATATCCTTGATGGTGTTGTAACAAGGAGTAGATCTCCTTGAGATTAGGTGTTGTGTCGTGAAGGGTAGTAGTTCCTCCATAGTAATGGAACTAGGTGCTTAGCCTAGTACCTAATAAAGGGTAGGTGACGTTGTGATAGGATTAGTTCTCCTAAGGTGTGAAAGAACTCGGTGGTTAGCCTAGCACCGTATAAAGAGTAGGCGACGTTGTGTTAGGTGTGGTTCGCCTTGGTGTGAAAGAACTCGGTATTTAGCTTTGTACCGGAAAAAGGTTAAGCGACGTTGTGAAGGCTTCTCCGCCATAAGGAGATTGGTGTATTGCTTACGAACTCTCGAGTAGGTGACTCGGGGAGTGGAGTGGGGCAAGGAAGGTGTCCTTGTAGCCGAACCACTATAAATAACTTGTGTCGTGGTGATGTGCTTCTTACTCTTTATCTTTCATTACACGTTTATATATCTATCTATCAACGTCCAACATAAACAACAAATAGATTGACATAAGTCGATCTAAATATTTAAAAGGAAGTTTTGAATTGGTAAAACTATTCAACCCCCCCTTCTAGTTTTCCACAATTGGCATCAGAGCTTCGTTACCAATTTTTTTTTGTATATTGTACTTTGAAAACTTGATACGATCTGTATATGTTTGAAAACTACAAAGAAGGGAATTTCTTAAAACAAAAAGTCATGTTTTTATAAATCATCATATGTTGGATAGTGATAGATCATTCTAACATTTTCCTTTGAGAAGTCTTCATACTAGGATTTGGGTATCTTAGAAGATCATGAAGTATTTCGCGTCTATGGTCTCTAAAACCATAAAAAGGAAGTATAGCAAAGGATTGGGGTATCTTAGAAGATCATGAAGTATTTCGCGTCTATGGTTTTTAAAACCATAAAAAGGGGATATAGCAAAGGTATGTTTTCTTAGTTACATTTTTTTTTCAAAAACGTGCTAAATTGCTTGTGGACAAAATGGCGATATATGCTTCTATCTTACAATAAGCATAATATGAAAAGTGTTTTAGTGATTTTTTTTTCTTTGAAGTTTTGTTAGATATCTTGTTAATCAAGCTTGAATAAAGGTAAAAATGGGTAATATAACTTCACTAAAAAGTCTACAAAGACTAAACCTTTTCGTCGGGTCAAAACGTACATTTTTGTAATTCTGTGTCAGATCCGCGGATCCCTCAGGTTACACTGGACGGATCCCTCAAGCAAGGGATCCGTGGGATCTGTAGGTACAGAAGACAGTTTTTGTCTGAATTTCAAAAATTCATAACTTTTTAACCGTAAGTCGTTAGAAGTCGTGCCACCTATCGTTTTAAAGGTATTTGAGTATACTTTCATTTAAAAATGATTTCATAAACTGATTCAAAATAATAATTTACAGAATCATTGATTAATAATAGAAAGTCATTTTTCGGTCATAACTTTTGCACAAACTTTTGATCTAATTGGAGACGGATATTTTCGCTTTTGAATAACAATGTGTCCTCTATTGAAATTAAGGTTTTGATCATATTTATAAATATAAAATAAACTAATCAAGCTTGGTATACATGTTTATATTTAACACAAAGCGATGAAAAGAACTTTCGTATGCTATGCTAAATGATAAATTGTCTTCTTTGCATTACTTGATTATTTGCTTATCTCAAATAGCTTTTGTGCTTGTTTGATTGAATAGCATATGTGGTTTCCTTACCTTGCTATTCATTCTCTTGTTTGTCGATTTAGTAATATTCTACTAATCAATGTGCTATTTGAAGGAGTGTTTGGGATAACATCTAGTTGTGTCGAAAATATTAGTTTATACACTTAAATAAGTCATATAGGTTGAAAAATGTTTAAAACATATAACACACTAAATGGATTTTTGATTGAGTTTGTCATGTATGCAACATAAATGTTTTATGTGCTTATATGATTTCTTTTGTTCTTGTATCATTTTCTAAAAACAACAAGAATGTACATCGGATCATAACCTACACTTGTGTTGATGATGTACTCTCCCATTTTCCTTTTCATGATCGCTCTCCAAGCTTTATAGTAGGATTGACAACTTGATTATTTCACCCGATATACTCAAGTAAATTATTTTGCAACGCAAATATAATTGTTCATATCCGAAAGTCCAAACTCAAAGCTTTCCAACAACATATGTTGAACTAGCTCATCCAACCATCTTTTGTTGTTTACCATGTGGACAACTTTTAAACTTATTTTTAACATGACGCCTTCGTCACCTTAGTTGTCTCAAGTATAATATTAAACGAAGCAAAGTATCATCATTGTTACTCTTCGATAAGCCATTGTAGGAATATAAAATTTCCTAACTTGAGAATGAATACTGGAGAACTTATTGCACTAGAAACTCAATTTGACCTAACGGTTGAATTGCTTCCTTGATAGAAGTTGGGTACGTGGAATCACCCGTAAAAATGGTCGTGTTTAGCCGTAATTGAGCACCGCTAGTAACAATATCATATTCATTCTCTCACTTGGGAAATTTATACTCCTATGTTTTCCTAAAGTAAGTTTACAATGGAAATACTTTGCATTGTCTTAGGATTACTAATCAAACAAGTTGTAAAATTAATTTTCCTTTAGTTAATCACAACCACTTGCCTCATCAAGCGATTATCTTGATTTGATCGAGAAGAGCTACATGACTTCATGGACGAAGTTCATTGTATGCTAATCACCATCTGTAATGACTATACATAGTTCATTGCTTCCGTTGGCCAAAACAACCCTATTGTCTTGAACACCATCATCTACTCTGCACGCCATTGTTAATACAAATGATTTACTAATCTAGATCGTAAATCTAGTTTGAGCTTCTTGAATAGCGGTTGTTAAGGTTGATAAACCTACGTGTTACTTGTGAGTTAGATCTCATTTAAATTGCTTATGTGCTATTTCTACATGCTCTTAGTATGTTTTACTTGTATACATGTATGCTTACTATAGAGATCATTAAGCTTCTAATTTCGGTACTAAGAACAAACGCTCACTATTAAGTAAAATTGTCCCTGATGCCGGATCCCTAGTTTGTAACTATCCGGATCCCTCAAGTGAAGGATCCGTGGGATCAGGGCAAATAGAAGTGGAGTTTCAATCCTTTACACCTCAAACCATGTTCCTAGACTACTTCACACTAGCTGAACTTAATACCTTAGGATCTCTTAAGTCCTTCTCAAGCTTAGTAAGCTTCACACTCACTCATAGCTCATTAAGGATCACACTCAAAATGCTTTTCAATCTATCGTTTCACCTAAACTCATTACTCTTCCGCTCTCTAGATCACTCATTATTTCTCACATGATCCCTCACATCTAGACGTAGAAATCTTTCAATTATGTCAAAATTGATCATAATCATCCTTACCTCAAAATTGGTCGAAATGGATCAAATTCTAGTTCTTCCACCTTAAAACCTTTAGGATCTTCTCCAAGACATTATCCTAAGTCACTATCTGATCACTAGGATTATTTAGCTCCATTTGACACTCTCAAGATTTTAGTGTCATCTTTGTTCATTCATTGGTACTCACAAAAGTTCCAATTTCTTCCATATAAGGCAATCATTAGCTACATCACTCATTGCCCTTGAACATTTAAGTACCCTTCCATGAAAGACACTTAGGAGAACTGAAAAAGGTATAGGCTTTAGACCTTTCAAACATCACTTCTATCCTGTCCTAGCTGCTGAGAGCCGGATCCCTAGGATTAGCCTAGACGGATCCCCTATTGGTGGGAACCGTAGGATCCGGGTGACAGATTTATGTCAACTCTTGCTCGAACAATCATTTCAAGCTCATCTTGCTAACTTGAACACTCCACCTCATCCTAATTAAATCCCTAGATCAGTAAAACTCTGAAGTTGACTCTTGTGCATGCTAATCATCACATTCCAAAGGATATTAGAGACTTAAGTCTTGAATGCACTTGCTAAATCCTTCCCTTTATAAGTCATCTTGTTAGAATCCCTTAGTCATCAAACACAACATAATTCTCAGCATTTAGAAACCTTTTCCTTAATCATTTTATCATGAGGAAAGCTCCTAGTGCTAACTCATCCACCCAAGAAACTTGATCGTGTTGTACACGAAATTTCCTCAACCGAATCATCTCCGGTTAAACCCACAAATGCTAGGATTTACCATCCACCGAATCATCAGCCGTAAGAGATAATAGTGCTAGAATCCCACCACAACAAACCCAATCAACAATTGCCAAGAGAACCGCAAGAATTAGCATTAAACCTTTTAGGTTAGAAAAGGGATCATCGAGCTCTAAACCAAACGTACCTAGTTCTAGAAAAATGTCTAAACCTTCATTCCTAGAGCATTCACCACTGAGAACTTCCCATTCACTAACCTTATCGTTAAATAGGGAACCACCTACATCACCAACTAATCCATCGTTGGAAACAAGGAACCACCAAGGACTTGATAATATGGAAAAATTTCCATTACCACCACCCTCATTCCTAGTAGAACCTCATCCTACATTACTCAATGTACCTCCACCATCATTTGTAGAACCTCCTCAAAACATCTAAGTCATGTATCGATCATTTTCTTAGTTTTTAGAGTCATGTATATCATATCTCTAGCTTTATGAAATTACATGCTACTTGCTATTTTTCTGAGTATATGATTACGTTGTATTCATATCTCACTTTTGTGATAACATTATTTGTTATACCACCATTTGCTGAATTTATTCATCAGCCAGACGGATCCCTCTTATTTGCCTAGACGGATCCCTACTAGGAGGGAACCGTAGGATCCGTGAGACAGAAAACTATTTTTCTACTAACTTGGATCACATATGCAGGAAATTGTGCATTATACTTGTTTTCTAACCTTTGTTTTGTAGTTATTCAATCTACACTTGAAGCCTTTGACACCCTAAAGCTAGGGGGAGCTTTGTGTCAAAACAATACATTGCAAATTACTTGCAATATTAGGATTACATTTCTCGACATCCCTTTGCAAAATTGCAATCATCAAGGGGGATCACATTCGTCACTTAGACGAAATATTTTGCAAACTTAGTTGCAAACAAACTAGATTAGTATCACTTACTTGACGCCCTTACATAGGGATGGACTCGTCAAGGGGGAGTAAAGACGAGATCCTCTCCCGTTACTTGCTCTCTATCTCTTTATTCTCTTTCACATGTTTTTCTTAAAAACGATGTGTTGCTTTCCTTCAAACACTTTTTGTTTCGACAAAAATGGAGAGAAGAAAGTAAAAACTACAAATTCAAACTTTTACGAATTTTAGCTTTTTCTTAAAATAATTTTATGTTTTGTCATCAACAAAAAGGGGGAGATTGTTAATACAAATAAGCCGTAAAAACGTTTATTTATATTTTACGATCTTCTAATGTTTTTTCGATAACAAACGTAAAATCATATTAACGAAACAAATAAAATACGTAAATGGTTTGAACTAATAGTTTTTAACATATTCACATAAAACACTAAAACAAGTATAAATGGTTTTATGATTTAGATATATATATATATATATGTACAACAACTAGTGTTTACATATTGGGTTAGCATATACTTAAACTAAGTATACTAAAATGGGTAAAAACAAGTATATACTAAAATGGGTAAAAACAAGTATATACTAAGGTAAAAACTAGCAAATGGTATTGACTCATAACCCATGGTTTTATATATACCACTTAACCAAGTTCATTGTATCCTTAAGGTACATTGTATCTAGAAAGAAAACTATGGATCAACCCATAACCCATGACCCATGACCCATGACCCATGACCCATGACCCATACCCAATGTCTAGATACATTGAACCCTTGGTAAGCACTCAAGAGAATGTCTAGATACATTGAACCCTTTGTGAGCACTCAAGAGAATGTCTAGATACATTGAACCCTTGGTGAGCACTCAAGAGATACATTGTATCTAGCTAAAGACCCATGGATTAACCCATGACCCATGACCCATAACCAAAAATACCCATGAGCAAAGAGGAGCGTTCCACGGATCCCTAGCTTTGTGCTAGCCGGATCCCTTGTGGAAGGGATCCGTGGGATCCGGGGAACAGTAGAGAATTTTCTCTATAAATAGTGAGCCATTTCTTTCCTTTTAGATCACCACTTCACATATACTTTCTCCAAGTTTTATATCTCTCTAACCTCAGATCCAAGAGATCTATGTAGTTTGTCTTTTGTTTTTGTGTGATCTTCTAGGTTCCTCTTAAAGGAAAGATCACCACTTCTTGAAGAAGTGCAAGCTCAAGTCCATGAGTTGCCATTCTTCGTCATCATCAAGACAACGAAGGTTCTCTTGTTGATAGATCTACCTTTCTCCATAGATGTTGGGTTGAAGGCATTAGTGAAGAATGCTGAAAGTGTCAAGATGAAAGCATTAGTGAAAGGTGCTCATCATCCGTGTAAAAGCATTAGTGAAGAATGCTAAAGGTGTCAAGACGAAGGCATTAGTGAAGGGTGCCAAGCGTTGTGTCAAAGACATTAGTGAAGGATGCCGATGAATCAAATCAAGTAGCATTTGGGAAGAATGCTTAGGTCATATAATCGATGAGGTGCATCATTATACATATAAGTATTTGTTTATTTACAAGGATGGTGATATCCTTGATGGTGTTGTAACAAGGAGTAAATCTCCTTGAGATTAGGTGTTGTGTCGTGAAGGGTAGTAGTTCCTCCATAGTAATGGAACTAGGTGCTTAGCCTAGTACCTAATAAAGGGTAGGCGACGTTGTGATAGGATTAGTTCTACTAAGGTGTGAAAGAACTCGGTGGTTAGCCTAGCACCGTATAAAGAGTAGGCGACGTTGTGTTAGGTGTGGTTCGCCTTGGTGTGAAAGAACTCGGTATTTAGCTTTGTACCGGAAAAAGGTTAAGCGACGTTGTGAAGGCTTCTCCGCCATAAGGAGATTGGTGTAGTGCTTACGAACTCTCGAGTAGGTGACTCGGGGAGTGGAGTGGGGCAAGGAAGGTGTCCTTGTAGCCGAACCACTATAAATAACTTGTGTCGTGGTGATGTGCTTCTTACTTTTTATCTTTCATTACACGTTTATATATTTATCTATCAACGTCCAACATAAACAACCAAATAGATTGACATAAGTCGATCTAAATATTTAAAAGGAAGTTTTAAATTGGTAAAACTATTCAACCCCCCATTCTAGTTTTCCACATGTCCAATAAACAATCAAACCCAATAGCTCCAAAAACTTCTCTTATGTCGGTATTGGCAAGAAATGATGGTTCTACTACTCGACCTTCGTGAAAAAGTCTCTTTTCAAGCATTTTAAAAGCTTTCCTATCTTCAGGACTAAGTCCATATTTTCTATGATACATTGGTATGTAATGAGCGGTGTCTTGGTAATCTTGTTGTTTGTTGCTTGGCATGATTGTTCCTAAACAATACAACCACAATGTGGTGTTAATTGTGAATAGTAACCTAGAGGGTTTGATCACAATTTTGCTCTCATCATCTTTGTTGGATTCAAGAAATGTGTTTAATTTGTATTAACAATATTAATTCTTTGATTTAGATTATCTTAGGAAATAATGTGGTGACAAATTATGATAAACCCATTTGAACCCAACTCTTAAAGATGAAGAAATTGTAATCTTAGAAATCAAGGAATTAAATTAACAATGTAGTGAAGATTATACTTACACAAGTGATTGTTATGCTTGATAGAAATGATTAAATTGCTCCTTTGAACAGTAGCTGAGTTCTTTTTCGTGAGTCTTTGAGGTGAATATAATTGTGGAACATCCACAGTGATCATTCTTTAACTTATATTGTCTTCTGTTGCATGGATCCCGCGGATCCCTCTCATTTAGGATCTGGCTAGTGTAAACGCAGGGATCCGGCATGACAGCAAAAATCAGCTCAAACATTCCTTGATAACTTTGGTTTGGGAGTTCTAAACCGCCTAGTGTTTTGATGTTTAGGCTCTAAAACTTGTGATTTGAGGTTTTGATGATTTAATACTATTCCTATTTGACGTGGTTCCTTTTTTAAGAATTAGTCATAATTCTTGGGGAGTTTTTCAAATATTATAATAAAATCCCATTTTATCATAATATAAGAAGTTTCACATAGATATTTATTGACATAGATGAAGTGTCAATAAGCCCTTTGTGATGAATAATGATTGAGGCTATCGAATAACCAAGATATCATTATTACGAGTTGGTAGTGTAGTCTATACAAATCAGTCAAAGAATACTATTCTTGATGATGACTTCAATATAGATAACTACTTAAGTAATTATTAATAAATATAAATTATGCAACTAAGATTTTAACAATAATAAAACCAAATATAAATTATTAACGATCATACATTTGCTAAATATTCTTTTTAAGAAAAGAAGTATTTAGATGAAATGCTTTGTTATCTTCTTGGAATCTCCAGATTCATGTGTGAGAAGGACAATACTAAACATTCTTTTTGCGAAAAGAAATATTTAGATAGATTCTTCATGATCTTCTTGGTAACCCCAAATCCAAGTATGGAGAATACTTAACAAGGAAAATGTTAGAACATTCTATCATTGTCCAACAATAAACATAATAATGATTTTTTAAAACATGACAAAAAAAAAATCCTTCTTTGTAGTTTTCAAACATACACGGATCGTATCAAGTTTTTAAAGTACAACATACTCTAAGAAACTTGGTAACGAAGCTCTGATGCCAATTGTGGAAAACTAGAAGGGGGGGTTGTATAGTTTTACCAATTTAAAACTTTCTTTTAAATATTTAGATCGACTTATGTCAATCTATTTGGTTGTTTATGTTGGACGTTGATAGATAGATATATAAACGTGTAATGAAAGATAAAGAGTAAGAAACACATAACCACGACACGAGTATTTATAGTGGTTTGGCTACACTAATGCCTTCAATACAACATCTCTACGGAGGAATAAAAAACTATCAACAAGAAAACCTCAGTTGTCTTGATGATGATGAACATTGGCAACTCATGGACTTGAGCTTGCTCGACTTCAAGAAGTGGTGATCTCGCCTTTAAGAGGAACCTAGAGAATCACACAAAAACAAAAGACAAACTACATAGAAAGATCCCTTAGGATCAGTGGTTAGAGAGGTACAATACTTGGAGAAAGTATGTGAGAAAGTGGTGAGCCAAAAGGAAGAAATGGCTCACTATTTTTAGAGGAGAAAACTTACTGTTCCCCGGATCCCACGGATCCCTCCCATAAGGGATGCGGCTAGCGTAAAGCTAGGGATCTGTGGGACGCTCCTCTTTACCCATGGGTATTTTGGTTATGGGTCATGGGTCATGGGTTATGGGTTGATCCATGGGTTACTTATTAGATACAATGTATCTTATAAGTTTAATGTACCAAGTCAAGTGGTTTGGACAATACCATGGATTATGGGTCAATACCATTTGTTAGTTTTCACCATTTTAGTATATACTAGTTTAAGTATATATTTACCCAAATATGTAGACACTAGTTGTTGTACATATGTATTACTAAATCATAAAATCACTTATACTTGTTTTAGTGTTTTATGTGAAAACGTAAGTGTGTTAGAAAACTATTGGCTCAAACTATTTACGTATTTTATTTGTTTCGTTAAAATGATTTTACGTTTGTTATCGACAAAACATTAGAAGATCGTAAAATATAAACAAACTTTTTTACGGCTTATTTGTATTAACAACTTTGGTTTATTTCAGTTTTCAAAACCTGATATGTCCAGTTTCTTTTAACCGTACAAGCTTATCAAAATTTGGCCAATGGACATAATCTATAAGTTGAAGTCGAAAAAAACATATGCCGATTAAAGTGGGCTTATGAGAAAGCTGATCCAAAAAACCTCATGATATATTAAAGAAGTGGAGCTTTAGGTTCGAAAATATGTAAGTTAAAGTTTTATAGATAACAGATTTGTATCTCGCTATAGACTATTTATTTAGATCATATTAGTATTCTTAGGTGGTTTGTGAAATTTGTCAGTATCATCCATATGCCACCATTGCAAAAGCACCCTCAAGGTTTATATATATATATATATATATATATATATATATATATATATATATATATATATATATATATATATAGAATCTGGATCGATTGAGAAGTTTTTTAGATTGAGAAGAGTGAGAAACAATCCTAACCATTAATCTCATTAAACTAACTTAAGGGTATGATGGGTATTTAAAATTTATATTCTCTTTCTTATTAAACTACATTAATTCTAATTTATATTTGAAACAAACACCACAACATTGTCATTAATTTTACGTAACTCTTTTTTCCAAGGATTCACATAATTTATGATTCAATTGATTAGTTTATGGCTCTAGAATTGTTTATGATTCTTTTATTTTTTTTGGCTTTAAACGAAAACGTTAGCATGTAATTTTATATTCTTATACATAAATTATTTGTGAATCACTATCATAATGATATACAATGTTTTAGTTTTTTTAACTATTGAATCATTAGTTTATTAATATTAATGTTTATGCTAAAAGAACACTTGTTTGAAGTTGATTCACTAATCCATATGTGATTCAAAATAACTTTTGTAACGATTCACTAATCTAATCATATGATGTTTACCAATCCAATTTTGATTCATTTACTTGAATATGGGTAAAAAAAAAAAAAAAAAAAAAAAAAAAAAAAAAAAAAAAAGATGCCCACTTTATTACTCCCTCCGTCTCATATTTATTGTCCATATTTCCTTTTACGGATGTCTCAAATTAATTGTCCACTTACCCAATTTAGTAAGAAAAAGAGAATATAATGAGGGAATATTCCATTTAAGTGGTTGATAGTTGTAATGGTCCCACTTTTATTAATATTTGTGCTTCTTGTCTCCTGACAATAAATTTGAGACGGAGGGAGTATATGATTCACTTTACCGAAAATAATTTACGAAAAACACACACATAATTCTAAATGGTTCGCTATGTATAACTATCGGTTAATGATTCAAAACCCAAATGATAATGGATTAGTAAACAAAAAAAGAAGTATACCAAAACATGAAAAAAAAAATGAATCATACATTAAATAAAACTTTTTCGTGTAGTCTAATATCTTTTTGGATCCATGCTAATATGAATCATTATAATTTGATTGAACAAAAAGAACAATAAATCATACATTAAATAATAGTTATATGGAAACAACAGAAAATTAATAAAAATAAAGTACAAAATAAAATTAAATGAATCAATGAAAAAAAACGCTCGTACATATGCAACAGATAGTCAATTTGGAACTTTGAAAATTTAGATCAGGCACTTTAGTCATTAATTGCTCTTGATTGATTTAATTAGTATAATACCCTTTTTATCATAATAAACAATTTATATAATCAATTAAGAACAAAACAATCCAATGGTTATAATTGCTTCTCAACCTTCTTAATTTAAAAACATTTTCAATGGAACCAAAGCCTATATATATATATATATATATATATATATAGAAAAAAATTTCGTTTTTTTCACGTTTTTTCGTTGTTTTTTTTCGTTTTTTTACCTTACTGAAATTTGCATGAAAAAAATCATATATGATAAAACACTAAGTTGAATATCACATGTGATATTAGTGTTAAATCATATATGATATGTAATATCATATGTGATATTACACTAATATCACATGTGATATTACATATCATATATGATATTACATTAATATCACATGTGATATTCAAATTAGTGTTTTATCATATATGATTTTTTAATGCAAATTTCAGTAACGTAAAAAAACGAAAAAACTTAAAAAAAAACGTGAAAAATACGAAAAAAAAAATTGTCGAAAATATATCAAAGTGCCTATCTATAGAAAGATAATTAAATGCTCGTCGCAATGATATATTTTTTTTCGCTTAACGATTAACGGTTTGAAAGATATTAATATTTGAAAAAAAATGATGTAAGTGGGTTTTTTAAATTGTTGGGATTAATCTCATCCATTATATCATATATATATATATATATATATATTGAAACTTTATTTTAAGAACCTAATTTAAATGCGAGAACCCTCTTTAAACCATTGGATTATTTGATTAATGGCTATGATTGATTGTGCCATTATTGTAATTAACTTAAAGATTAGGAAAATATATGCAAAGCTGAAAGGGTAATTATGGGATATCATAATTATATTTTTTTCAAACCCTCCATAGCAATAATATCAATAGGATTAGGTAAAAAAACACAGATCTCTTTTTCTCCTTCTCACATATTTAGCCGCCTCTCTCCAAACCCCCCCCCCCCCCCACCACCAATTAAATCTGGTTTCCACGTTCAAGCTATGAAAATCAATGAATTTGACGACAATTGTTTTTTTGTCATATGAATAAAGAAGCATATCGATGATGGTTTTGTATGGAACGGTTCGGGTTGCGTGTTCATAAAATCTGTATATGAAAGATAAATGGGATATTGGTTGTCTTATGGTTTGAAGAATATTGATGTGACTGGGCTGATATCAAAACAGATCTGGTATGGTTTCTCAGTTAGTAGTACTAATTTGCTAATGATCCTTTGGATCAGAGGTTATATATGTTACAGTACTAAGAGAGAGTATGTGTAAAAGTGGTGGTGAGCAAGAGAGAAATGGCTCACTATTTATAGACAAAAATGTATACTGTCCCACGGTTCCGACGGATCCCTCCCTAAAGGGATCCGACTAGTGCAATCCTTGGGATCCGGCTGTTGGGTCAGCTTAATTCCGAATTTCGGGTTGCAAACTGGGTTATGGGTTGATAAGGTTTTAAAAGGTACCATTTTGAGAGGTCGTTTAAGCCCTTATTTGATCACTTTTGTATCCGTTATTGCTTAATATCGTTCCTTTTCACTTTTTAGGTCTCTTGAAGGCAAAATGCTGGAATGGCACTTATTTGAACGAAAAGGCGCGGATATACGAAGAAAATGGCCAAAGTCAGAATCGAGACACTCAAAGCTGCTGAAAACAGAAGGCGACGGCGTCAGGTGTTAATTGCGACGCCGTCGGAGGATTTTTGTGACGATACAGAAGCCAAAAAACCCTATTTTCAAGTGACGACGTCAGGCTTTAAAAGAGTAGGCCGTTGCTACTCAGACGGCCTAGATGCAACCCAGACGACGTCAGAAGCTGAAGAGGACGGCGTCACAGACATAAGGTGACGCCGTCGCAAGGTTAACGTAGCCAAAACGAAACCCTAATGACGGCGACACGACGGCGTCACAAAACATAAGGTGACGCCGTCGCATATGTAATATTATATATAGAATCCGAATTTTTCAGTTTTAAGAGAGTCTTTTTGGAGTAAAAACCTAAAACCGAACTAAGGGTGTCTTGTACAGTATTTTAGGGTTTCAAACCCTATCTTACATCAAGATAAGTATTTACTTCATCAATTCAATTATGTCTTTGATCATTTGTGTGTATGCTTGCATGTTCTCCATGTCCGGCTAATTTATTTGTGTGTTTGCTTAGGGAATATGAAACTTAATTATTGAATATTGATTGGTTGCTTCTTATCTTAGTTGATTAATGATCTAGTAATGCGATAGGTCATTCGTTGTGTACTTAATGCTTGATTCATCTTTGTGAACCTTAGAATATAATTACCTGAGTAGTTGTAAGCTAAACCATCCAAAGAGTGCCTTAGAGTAAGAGTTTATTATCCCTAGTGGGTTTTGTAGACAAGACCCTTTGGTAAGTTCAAAGAGTTAGGGAGAAACGCATACCCTACAACTTTAGACACACAACGCAACTAAGAATAAGGACGTGATAACTCAACCATCAATAGGAGGTAATTAAGGAGTAGTAAAACCTAAGCAAACACATCTTTAAACTATCATACGAGCACACATTAATTAGACATAGACTACCACCACCTTAGTTTAGATAATTAGATAATAGTAGAGTAATCGGTAGAAATACCAAACCCCCAAATCCAATACCCGAGATTCGTACTTTTCAATTTCCTAATAAACATAAAAAAGATAAAAAACAATCTTCCTCAACCTTAACCTTAGCGTAGTAACTTCTCACTAGCATTCCTATTCCCCTAGAGAACGATATCAATACCCGTGGCTTACCCTAATACTACACTACAACGATTAGGTTCACTGCCTAGGGTGTTGAAAAACTTGCTCAACGAAAAGGAAGTTCCTTTGACCCCGAACGCGCTGTGTAAGCGTATCAAGTTTTTGGCGCCGTTGCCGGGGAATAGAATAGCTAGTTAGTAGTCCACCTCGTTTAGGTTCTTTGCTTGATTCCTATCAAGTAAATTTTTTCTCATTTTTAGCTTCCTCTTAGTCTATCCCCCTTCTTCGTGACTTTTGTTCGTAACACCCATCACTTTTCATCATGGAAGATGATAACCAACCACCACTCATCAACCCACCACCAAATGACCCGCCAAGAGCCCGTACTCTTGGTGAATACTCAAGACCAAGCCACCTAGGCTATAGGAACACCAATGAGCTTCCCGACCAAGCCCAAACTACGGCCCTGCGATCCGACACCATCCGGTTGGTGCAAAACGGATGTGCATTCCATGGACTTCGTTCCGAAGATCCAAATCAGCATCTGAGGGATTTCCTCAAAATTGTCTATTCCATCGACCTTGATGCTACTACTCGGGAGACCACGCGCATGCGTCTCTTCCAATTCTCTCTACGGGACCAAGCTAGTAATTGGCTTGAGCGACTTCCCGCCGGCTCTATCTCAAGTTGGGATGATCTTACCTCTCGCTTCCTTGCTCAATTTTTTCCACCGGGGAGAACCACTAAGCTTAGGAATGACATCTTGATGTTCCAACAACGTCAAGGTGAATCTCTCTACGAAGCATGGACTCGATTCAAGGACTTACTTCATAAAGTCCCTCATCACGGCATTGATCTTTGGCTCCTAGTCCAAATTTTCTATGATCATGTCAGTCTCTCCCTCCAACAAACCATTGATTATGCCTCCGGTGGAAGGCTAAGTAACCTCGATGCTGAGGCATGCTGGGAGGTTATTGAGGACCTAGCTCAATATGAAGAGGAAGGTTGGGAAACTCCAGTTGTTCAAGAGAACGGGTCAACTTCCCGAGCATAAGCAATTATGAGTATGGAGGCCCAAGTGAAGGCGTTGATGGGAGTAACCACGTGTGCTGATGAACATGTGAATGCGGTCAAGGAATTTTTGATCCTAAGAAAATCCCGGCAGGATGAATTCGAGGACATTATGTTGACATTTGTCTACAAGCAAGAAGAGGAAATAAAACGCCTCGAAGCTCAAATACGAACAACTCATGACACTTTCTTGGGCCTAGCTAACAACTTCATGTTGAGCATCCGTGGTGAAATCGCAAAAAACAATATACCTAAAAAGCTAGAAAAGGTGTATGCGATACCAGGACACACCAGGGTGACATTCGAACCTTCTCCCTTAGTAAACCTCGTCATGGAATCATATTCTTGCTTGAACCCCTGTCTCAGCGTTTCCCACTTGCTCCCTAGAAACACATTCATTGGAATGGTGCACGTATCACTTCCCGATTTTCCCAATGCGAGGAAAAGTTCTTTCGGTTTTAAACCTAGAAAAAAAGAACCTCACCCTCAAGACTTCGGAACTTCTGAGATCACGATTGAAAGAAAATTTGACATATGCATTGCTTACCATAGTGGAGATTACTGGTGGAATAACCAAATTGATTTTAAAATAAAAACCAAGTTCCTTGTCAAAAATAGTAACCAGATTTTTGATCCGGGCGGATTGACAAAACTATTTTCTTTTATGAAAATTTGGGCATGACACCGTCGCATATAATGTGTGACGCCGTCGCTTAGCCAGATCAGACGAATAAATACCTCACCATCCCTTTCATTCCTTACCCTACACAATTTTTATCCGCCCCACACCACACACCCACGTTTTCCCCACCTCTAATTCATCATTTTGCCACGTCAATCTCCACAAGGTAAGTAATCCACATTGATCTTTGTCTATTCAATTGTCCTAATTCATGCTCAATTTTGTTTTTCCCTCTTTTTCGATCCGAAAACCCCAACTAATTTGATCGATGCTAAGTGCCGCCTATGAATCTTGTTAACTTGGCTAAAGATTAGGTGAATAATAGTGTTATCATGTGGGGGTTAACCTTGCGAGAAGCCTTGACGGCTTAGGAATCAAAACCACCTAGCCATTACACCATTGTCACTGCAACATGGGTGTTTGGGTTAAGGGCTGTGGTTAAAAACCTGGGTTTTTCCCTCGCAAAGGTCGGATTTGAATTCTGGTCGGGGTGACGGCGTCAGGTCTATGTTGCGACGCCGTCGTAACCATCTGACGTCGTTCTGAGCATCATAAAGGTTACTCATTTGTTCCCCATCTGTTTGATTTTCTGTTTCAGATGAGCAGAAAAACGAAGAGAACTAGGGGACAGTCTTCTAGTGCCCAGGAAAGTATAGCTGACACAATTGCTGGGTGGGGAGTATTTGTCGAGGAAGATTGCCAATCTCGTTACAATGATTTGCTTCACCAAACCATTGACTCAGGGGCTGTTGTGGACTGGGGGTTTCTTGAGGAATGTGATCTGGCTAGAGAGTTCTCAAATAGTTTTAGGAGGGACAAGTTCACTGATCCCTAGTGGGAAAGGCTGTTTAGGATGCGTGAGCCCGTATATGGCGAGTTGGTGCGTGAATTTCACGCATCTTATACAATGGATATTAATTCATGTCGAGATAACATTGAGTTTCTGGGGGTCTGATTTAGGTTAGGTGGAGATTGGAGGGCTATGCCAGTACTTGAGTTTGGATGGAGGTTGGGATTATATACTGCTGGAAATGCTGAGAGTGATGTTTTTAGGGCTAGCTTGGCAGCCGGGCTTACCCATAGGGATGACATGTTGGGTATTCAGTTCTGGAACACAATAGCTAACGGGGAGTACATTACTGGGAGTACTCTCGCATCTCAAATCCGGGATCCACGGATTAGGCTAGTGCACCGTTGTCTCACATTCTCTATCACAGGGCGCCGGAACACTAGTCATCGTGTCACTTTACCAGATCTATTCTATCTCTACTGCATGATGGCCGAGGGTGTGCACTGTAACATCCCATTCTGGTTAGCCGACTACTTGAGGACTGCCAGTGGGATGAGGTTTGAGGATAAGGTGTATGGGGGTATGTTTATCACCCGGTTGGCTCGGTCTTTTGGCATTTTGGCAGGGGAGGTACCCGCATACCTTAATGAGGTGTCACCAAGGGTCGTCAAAGCCAAGTCTTTAAAAGCTATGGAGGTAATCATGGATTATGGTAGGGGCTTTGCTTGGTTCCATGCTCAGCCCGCCATTCAAGGTGGTGATGATGATGATGATGAGGAGCCACAAATACCAACAAACCAGCAGGGGGGTAAAGCAGGAAGTTCCACTGACGCCTACAGGCACATGTCTAGTGGAGATTGGCAGGCCTATCAGGGAGCATGGATGGGACGCATGGATACATGGATGGCACAGCAAGACCAAAGGGCTAGCTGGACCTATGACCATACGGTCAGGCAGATGCAACATCTATCTATGCGTGATCAGCTTGATCCACATCTCCAGATTGATCCTTTCCCAAGGCGAGAGGAGGATTATCCACCCTACGGGTATTTAGGCCATCTTCCTCCTGGTTATGACTATCGTTATGGACCCCCTCCCCAGTGACTCATGTAGTTTTTATGGATTGTTTATGAAACAATTTTTATTTGGGCATGTAATAATCTAGGACATCTTAACTTTGTGGTGAACTTTGAACCATGTGGTGTTTATGTATATTTGAATGTGGTGTGATCTGTCTAGCTTGTGTGATTGGATTGTCTTTGTTTGTGTCATATATCTTTTATTGATTGTTTAATCTCATGTTTAAATTTGTAAAAATGCTTTATTTTATTTTTAACCTCGTCTTAATTGCATATAAAGGTATTTTACATAAGGGATAAGTGTAGGGAGGATTACACACGTTTTTAAAAGAAACGTAAACATGAGAATAACAATTAACCAAAAGATATATATGTTTGTTTTTTCGAGTCAAATGCTTGTATCGAGTCATAATGGATGTTTTGCAGAAATTTTTCCAGATTCTAAAGATGTAAAGTTTCCAGAATTTTTTCTTAGAAAATCGCAGAACAGTTTTTGTCAGGATAACCTGACGGCGTCAGGATTGCAACCTGACGGCGTCAAGAAGGAGTAAAAACATCAGGTCACTTTTTCTCGTTTTCTGAGCTACTTATAAATTTTTGGAATTTTCCAGGTCTTAATTTTCTTAGAAATTCTGTAAACATCCATTCCACAAGCATTATATCCTAGTTTAAATCGAGTCTTATATATATTATTACTGCCGATTTTACGCGAAGGTTTCGTTTGTTTTCTTCAAATGTGCAGGTTTAGTTTGTTAAGAAGAAGTTACACAAGATTGGAAGGAGCTTTTCACGCATAAATTCTTCTTGGAAAGGATTTAACCACCACTTTATACGGATCCTACCGAGCTAATCAGGGGAGTATTAGTTTCTTTCGTTTTTGATTACCTTCTTTTATCATAACTTTGATACTTTCGGGGAACATTGGGGACAATGTTCAGTTTAAGTGTAGGGAGGGAAAATAAAACGGGAACTTTGAAACTATGCTTATCCTTGATTATTTGCTTTGTCCAATTGTGATTGTGTAATAAACCATGAGAAAATGTCGGTTAGGGTAATTTTGGCACCAAATTTAAAATTTTTCATGACATATAGGAGTGGGCCATTAGTCTTAACAAAAGCGTCTCACGGATAGGAAGTTATATGACTAGCACAAAAACCCTTTACCACCCAAATTCCACCCAAAATGTGAGGATCGCCCTTAGATTAGTAGGAATTAAAAGCATTCATCTTCAATGCTTAGAGTGTGAACCGGTAGTATATTAGATTCTAGAACTTGTTTTGTGATGCATTCCGAGATCGCAAGTGAGACTACACTTGTGTAGTTAGGAATAACTAAATGATAAGAGGCATTAGGATAACCCTTGTTTGATACCCGTAATATAATTACTTCTTCCACATCGGTTGAGTAATTCCCCCACACCCTTTGCGTTGTACTCAT
>BPTQ01000001.1:156739953-156752978 GCA_019973895.1 Chrysanthemum seticuspe
TTATCCTTTACCTTCTATTTGTGAGTAATTGGCCAGGATCATGTATCTTTCCTAGGTGCTTACGCCAAAGCGATGGAGGTTTGATCTATTCTCAAGCCTATGGTAATCTATGTACTAGGACCGGTTAATGAGTGTTTATCTTCCATTTCCTATTTGTTATATTTCATATATACACCCGAGAGAGATGTGAGTACCCAAACACCCAATGTGAGGTGCTAGTATGTAATTTCCGTGCTTGTTATGACTTTTGAGGGGCTTATATGTGTTGTGGACCGTTTTAAATCAATGCTTCATGACCTCTAACTTATAAATTAATTGGCTAAAAGCACATTTGCTTGAGGACAAGCAAATAACAAGTGTAGGGATATTTGATAAGGTTTTAAAAGGTACTATTTTGAGGGGTCGTTTAAGCGCTTATTTGATCACTTTTGTATCCGTTATTGCTTAATATCGTTCCTTTTCACTTTTTAGGTCTCTTGAAGGCAAAATGCTGGAATGGCACTTATTTGAACGAAAAGGCGCGGATATACGAAGAAAATGGCCAAAGTCAGAATCGAGACACTCAAAGCTGCTGAAAACAGAAGGCGACGGCGTCAGGTGTTAATTGCGACGCCGTCGGAGGATTTTTGTGACGATACAGAAGCCAAAAAACCCTATTTTCAAGTGACGACGTCAGGCTTTAAAAGAGTAGGCCGTTGCTACTCAGACGGCCTAGATGCAACCCAGACGACGTCAGAAGCTGAAGAGGACGGCGTCACAGACATAAGGTGACGCCGTCGCAAGGTTAACGTGGCCAAGACGAAACCCTAATGACGGCGACACGACGGCGTCACAAAACATAAGGTGACGCCGTCGCATATGTAATATTATATATAGAATCCGAATTTTTCAGTTTTAAGAGAGTCTTTTTGGAGTAAAAACCTAAAACCGAACCAAGGGTGTCTTGTACAGTATTTTAGGGTTTCAAACCCTATCTTACATCAAGATAAGTATTTACTTCATCAATTCAATTATGTCTTTGATTATTTGTGTGTATGCTTGCATGTTCTCCATGTCCGGCTAATTTATTTGTGTGTTTGCTTAGGGAATATGAAACTTAATTATTGAATATTGATTGGTTGTTTCTTATCTTAGTTGATTAATGATCTAGTAATGCGATAGGTCATTCGTTGTGTACTTAATGCTTGATTCATCTTTGAGAACCTTAGAATATAATTACCTGAGTAGTTTTAAGCTAAACCATCCAAAGAGTGCCTTAGAGTAAGAGTTTATTATCCCTAGTGGGTTTTGTAGACGAGACCCTTTGGTAAGTTCAAAGAGTTAGGGAGAAACGCATACCCTACAACTTTAGACACACAACGCAACTAAGAATAAGGACGTGACAACTCAACCATCAATAGGAGGTAATTAAGGAGTAGTAAAACCTAAGCAAACACATCTTTAAACTATCATACGAGCACACATTAATTAGACATAGACTACCACCACCTTAGTTTAGATAATTAGATAATAGTAGAGTAATCGGTAGAAATACCAAACCCCCAAATCCAATACCCGAGATTCGTACTTTTCAATTTCCTAAAAAACATAAAAAAGATAAAAAATAATCTTCCTCAACCTTAACCTTAGCGTAGTAACTTCTCACTAGCATTCCTATTCCCCTAGAGAACGATATCAATACCCGTGGCTTACCCTAATACTACACTACAACGATTAGGTTCACTGCCTAGGGTGTTGAAAAACTTGCTCGACGAAAAGGAAGTTCCTTTGACCCCGAACGCGCTGTGTAAGCGTATCATGGGTTATGAAGCATGGGTTATGGGTAATGGGTTATGGATACCCAACAAGATGCAATGTATCTAGACATTTGGTTATGGGTATTGGGTCATGGATCATGGATAATACCCAATATGACTTCATGCATGATGTCATGCAATGGGTCATGGTTTATGGATCATTGATAACGCTTAGATTGTGCATGTTTTTAGTAGCGTTATGTGTGCTTTTATATATGATATTTGGTTATATTTACGTGATTATAGTGCTTAAACGCGTCAAGAGATGTTTATCTAGTGTTTATAACCAAGTGCAGGGAAACGGAAGGAAAGTAAAGGAATGTTCAGCAAATGGAAGATTCCCGTTTCAGTAAGCCTAATTCAGTATTTCAAGGACCTTTGAAGACCATAGTGATTGAAGAACCAAGTTCTCCAGGATAAAGAGAAGAAAGATCAAGTTTCCGTAACTCAGGAAATCCAACCGGATTGGTTACAACTGTAACCGGATCGGTTGGAATATGTCCAGAAACGCCAATATGACCATCACCAACCGTTCGGTCGCCACCCGCAACCGAAACGGTTGGCCCATTTTGTAGAAGACCTACCGGATCGGTTGGTCATATGACCGATCCGGTTGGAAAAGTTGCATCTGCCAAATCTTCATCACTAAGTTTCCCCTTTGCATCCAAACGATTCTAGGTCCTTTTCTTGGTGTATTCTAGTCCCTTCCTTACTCCTTGGAGGCCAAGTTCAGCAATTAATACCCTAGGCTTTGGATTTAGTATAAATAGAGGCCATTTGTGACCGTATGAGACACACACTTAAAATACAAATCTCTCTACTCATCAAACAAAGTTTTAAGCTCTCAAATTCGTCCTTAGAAGTCCAGGGAAGTTTGGAGTTCCAGAAGTTCCACATTTGAAGGCCAAATCACCAAGAAGTCCACCCCAATACTTTGGGAATCATTACTTCACCATTTGTAATCTTGTTCCAAGCATTGTAAGACTTTTAATCATGTTTTCTAATGTTCAAAGTTCTGAGTTTATGTTCATGTTTGCTATGAGTGGCTAGTTTCTTTATACACTTGCTTAAATGATGTTGATTATCATATGATTAGTTAGTGATTGTGTTAACATGTTTTAATTCAATTTCAAGTTGATTCTAAGATCCAATTATGCTAAAGTTTCGTAGTGACATTTGTTAATCAAGTTTGGCTAATTGATAGTAATCGTTGAGGTCGAAAGAACTTATTGTTATTCAAATAGTCATAATCATTTTGTCTATGGATGATTGTTTTTACCCATTATTCTTGATTATACAAAGGAACTAAGGTGTGGTTGTAATAGAAACGCTTTTTGATTATCAAATTGGATTGGTTGGAAACATCTAAAAGGTCGTAATATTAGTTGTTGAGAATCAATTGTAGCCTTTTGTCTATGATCGGTTACCTTTTGTATTGACCATTTCTTAAGAAATTTGATGAAACAAGTGGATGTTTTTGTGTTTAAGTTTATAGACTTATGAAACTTGAATTGATCTTGAATTGATTGGTTAAACGTAATGCTTGTTTTTATGAACTAAAATCTTGACGAAGGTTTAACTTGTAAGAACAATAGATTAGTCTTCCAACTAATTATCATAACCAACATGTTAAGAGGTTAACACAATCACATTAATCTATGATATGAAACTAGTTTAAGCAAGTGTAGTTTTTAATCATTTGAATTTCATTATATCTATTTGCTTTGTTATATGTTTTGGATAGACTCTGTTGATTCAAACTTGTGTTTAGATTCACTCAAATCCCTGCGAACGATCCCGACTTACCTTCATAATCTTGCTATAACGGACGAGTATAGTTGCTCGTATGTGTTATTGGTAATATTGGTAATTCACCTTTTATAAATTTAAAACTTGTACACACGTAGCACATCAAATTTTTGGCGCCGCTGCCGGGGATTTGATTGTGTTTCAGCAAGTTTTTGAATTTCCCTCAGTCGATTCAACCAAATTTTTAATTCTCAGAAACCTTAACCGGATCCGGTTGGCCTTCAACCGAATCGGTTACGATTTTAGCCATAACTCAGCTGGTCTAACCGATCGGTCGCAACCCGCAACCGATCCGGTTACCCACTCTGACCCAGAAAACTGTTTTCGTTGTTTGTCCGTGTGTTTAGATATTGCCTGGATTCTCTAGGACATTGTATGAACACTCGAGCAGCGGGAATAGAACCAATTACACCTCTTACCAACCCCAAACGTTTGATTCAAAGAAGAAGAAGAACACTTTTCATACCATTGGAAAATCGTGTACCAAGAGTACAAAACCCACCGTTTGATAACCTCGTAGAAGCCAAAGTTGTTTATAACCCTTTCACAAATTTACCTTTTCCCATGGCGTACGATCAACCTATGTGGGGAACCAACCGAGCCGTAGCACCAACCCCCGAAAGTGCTATTGTTGTTGTCAATCTTGGTGACAACTTCACTGTGAAGGGACATCACCTTTCTATGATCAAAGACCGTCAATTCGATGGCCGTACGCGGGCCGATCTGCAGAAGCACATTGCCGAATTCATCGAAATTTGCGGCATGTTCCGTTATGGCGACACCGATGACAATGCCATCAAACTTAAACTTTTCCCATCATCACTCGCCAGAGATGCTAAAGTATGGTACAATGAATTAACCCCAGGAATCATCAATACTTGGGAGGAGATGAGGCAAGCTTTTGTAAGCCGATTCTTTCCACCTGCCATGTTTGATCGATTAATGGGAGAAATTCGTGCTTTCACCCAAAACCCAAACGAATCACTTGTCGAAGCTTGGCTTCGAATGAAAGATTTGCTTCGTAGTTGTCATGGACATGGACTATCCAAAGGAACCATTATCCAAATCTTTTACCATGGACTAGATGAAATCTCTCAAGGCATCCTTGATGCTGGAGGAATTTTTCTCTATAAGACTCCCAACGATGCACATCAATTGCTCGAAGATCGAGTACTTCTCAAACTTGATTGGTCCAAAGATTCCAAAACTAAACCTCTCCGAAAAACTGTTGCTTTTGTCGAAAACACGGATACCTCAAAACTCATGGAGAAGATAGAAGCGTTAACCTAAAAAATTGACTCGCAATACAAAGATATCAAAGACGAAATGAAGGAAATGCGAGACGGATGCAACAATTGTGGAGGAAATCATCCATCGTCCGAGTGCAATGATAAACCTATGGGTGGACCAAAGGAAGGAGAAGCGAGTTACGCTCAAGGAGGATGCCGTGGAGGAGGATATCGTAGTAATTATTACGGTCGAAATTCTGGAAATTGGCAAGATCTCCGACCAAGGGATGACAACCGTGATTCTCAACCACGAACTGACGATCCACCACCACAAAACCCCGACAAAAAGATGGAAGAAACTGAATTCGAGAAAACCATGAGAGAATTCGTGGCTGGTCAAAAATCTGCAAATGATTTTATCAAAAATCAATTTTTCAATCTCAAAGCCAAAGTTGAGCAAGGATAGAAAAATCATCAAGCATCTATCCAAGATCTTGAAAACAAGTTTGGTAGACTTTCTGACCAACATTCCTCTAGACCATCTAGTTCATTGCCAAGTAATACCCAATCCAACCCAAAACCATCAAATGATAAGACATAACGTCCACCACAAACAACAAATGAGCATATCAATGCTGTCTTCACAAGAAGTGGTCTCTCGTACGATCCACCACCAAATCCTAACACTCCTGTCACCATTGATAGTGAGGATGAAACCGAGGAACCAAACACAACTCAAACCACCAAAAAGAAAAACATTCCATCCGTCAAGGCGTATTACACCAAAAATTCCTTATCCTCAACGCCTAAAGAAAGAAAAGATGGAAGAGCGTTATAAGAAGTTCATTGAAATAATTAAAGAGGTTAGACTCAATGTTCCTCTCGTTGATGTCTTAGCCGGAATGCCCAATTACGGGAAATTTTTGAAAGAACTTCTTAATAACAAAAGCAAGCTAGAGCAAATATCAGCTACTTTCCTTAACGAAGAATGCTCAGCTATTATCCAAAACAAGATCCCATCGAAGCTCAGAGATCCTTGGAGCTTTCTTATTCCATGTACTTTCGGGAATAATGTTAAATGTGATGCTTTGGCCGATCTTGGCGCAAGTATCAATTTGATGCCTTATTCGCTGTATTCCAAGTTGTGCAACAACAGCCTGAAACCAACAAAAATGAGCATTCGATTAGCAAATCATTCCTATCAATATCCTGTGGGAATTGCCGAGAATATGCATGTTCAAGTCGGTAAATTCATTTTTCCCGTGGACTTTGTAATCTTGGAAATGGAAGAAGATAGTAAAGTTCCACTCATCTTAGGAAGACCTTTCCTAAATACTGCCGATGCAATCATCAAAGTGAAAGGAAAAGAACTCAACCTTGGAGTTGGGGAAGATCGAATCACTTTTCTAATCGATAAAGCAATGCGCTACCCACATTCCAGTGATGACACTTGTTTTAACATCGATATTATTCATGAAGTCACTGATGAAGAATTGGACGCATTACTTAACGAATCCGATCCATTCATGACTACTTCTGAAAAAATCAATGAAACAGACTTTGACAAAGAGTTTGATGATTTCATGAAAGTAGAATTCGAAGGAGATAACTCAGAAGAAGAAGAAATGGAGGAAGAGGAAGAAAATTTTGAAGAAATAACTTTCAATGACGAGATGCGAATTAAATCCTCTATCGAAGAACCACCCACAGATCTCGAACTCAAACCTCTCCCAACTCATCTTGAATATGCTTACTTGGAGGAAAAATCACTTTTCCCAGTAGTCATATCTTCATTGCTCGAGGATAGTGAGAAAGAAAGTTTAGTTTCCGTCCTCATAAATCACAAACAAGCTTTCGCTTGGAAAACATCCGACATCCCAGGAATTAGTCCTAATTTCTGCAAACACAAAATCAATTTTGAAGAAGGGATTAAACCTGTGGTAGAACGTTAACATCGACTCAATCCCAACATGAAAGAAGTTGTTAAAAAGGAAATCATAAAACTTCTCGATGCAGGAATCATTTACCCAATTGAGGATAACCCTTGGGTAAGCCCTGTTCATTGTGTTCCCAAGAAAGGAGGAATGACAGTTGTGACTAATGAACGAAATGAACTAGTTCCAACTAGAACTGTCACTGGTTGGCGTATTTGTATTGACTATCGTAAGTTAAACAAAGCCACCAGAAAAGATCACTTTCCACTCCCGTTCATGGATAAAATGCTTGAAAGACTGGCAGGAAATAAATTCTTTTGTTTCCTCGACGGATTTTCAGGATATTTCCAAATTCCTATCGATCCTAACGATCAAGAAAAGACCACTTTCACTTGTCCTTTTGGAACCTACGCATATCGGCGTATGCCTTTTGGTCTTTGCAATGCACCTACGACTTTTCAAAGATGTATGATCGCCATATTCCAAGACATGCTAGAAACCTCCATGGAAGTTTTCATGGATGACTTTTTAGTCTTCGGAGACTCGTTTGAAGCTTGTCTTTCTAATCTCGATAAAATGCTCGAAAGATGCGAAGCTGCACATCTTGTCCTTAACTGGGAAAAATGTCACTTTATGGTAACCGAAGGAATTATGCTTGGCCACAAATCTCCAGTGCAGGAATGGAAGTAGACAAAGAAAATATCGATGTCATCTCGAAACTTCCACCACCAACTAACGTCAAAGCCGTTAGAAGTTTTTTAGGACATGCTGGTTTTTACCGCCGATTTATCAAAGATTTTTCAAAAATATCTCGTCCGATGACAAAACTTCTTGAGAAAGAATCAATCTTTGACTTCAATGCTAATTGCATAAAAGCTTTCGAAACACTGAAATCTCAACTTACTAGTGCTCCGATCATGGTTTCACCTAATTGGTCACTACCCTTCGAACTTATGTGCGACGCAAGCGATTTTGCTTTGGAGCCGTCTTAGGCCAACGTGAAGGAAAACACTTTCGGCCTATATATTTTGCTAGCAAGACACTGAATAGTGCTCAGCAAAATTATACCGTCACCGAAAAGGAATTACTGGCCGTCGTTTTCGCATTCGACAAATTCTGATCCTACCTCGTGCTTTAAAAAACAGTCGTTTTTACCGATCATTCAACACTCAAGTATCTGTTCACCAAGCAGGATGCTAAACCACGTCTTATTCGATGGATTTTGCTACTCCAAGAATTTGACATCGAAATCAAAGATAAGAAAGGAGCAGAAAATCTTGCTGCTGATCACCTATCTCGTCTTGAAAACCCATATCTTGAGGAGTTAAAAGAAGAGGAAATCGATGACTATTTCCCCGATGAAACTCTCATGACCATCGATGGAACTGACGACCCTTGGTTTGCTGACTTTGCGAACTACCTCGCAGGAGGAATTCTCAGAAAAGGTCTAACTCATGCTCAAAGAAGCAAATTCTTTTCGGAACTTAAATACTATTTTTGGGAAGAGCCATATCTTTTCAAAATGTGTCCTGGCGGAATGATCCGAAGATGTGTTTCTGGTTCCGAAACCCGCAAAATTCTTGACGAATGTCATCATAACCCAACTGAGGGACATTATGGTCCTTCCACCACAGCTAAAAACGTTTTTGATGCTGGATTCTATTGGCCAACAATATTCAAAGAAGCACACACACTTGTTCAAAACTGTGACGCTTGCCAAAGAACCACCAATCTCTCTCAAAGAGATGAAATGCCATTAACTAGTATCCAAGTGTGTGAAATATTCGATATTTGGGGAATAGATTTCATGGGACCTTTCCCTAAATCCCACAAATTCGAATACATTCTCGTTGCTATAGATTACGTGTCCAAATGGGCAGAAGCTGAAGCTTTACCAAAAAACGATGCTCGTGTCGTCGTTAATTTCCTCAAAAAGCTTTTCGCTCGTTATGGAATTCCCAAGGCATTAATAAGCGATCGAGGAACCCATTTTTGTAACCAACAAATGGAGAAAACCATGAAAAGATATGGAGTTCATCATCGATTCGCGACGGCCTATCATCCACAAACCAGTGGTTAAGTTGAAAATACCAACAGAGCTCTCAAAAGAATACTAGAGAAAACAGTGAAGGACAATCCTTCAGTATGGGCAAAGAAACTTGACGATGCTCTGTGGGCATTTCGTACGGCTTATAAAACTCGAATTGGCACAACTCCTTACAAACTCTTGTATGGAAAGACTTGTCATTTGCCGTTCGAAGTTGAACATCATGCTTATTGGGCTCTCAGAAACTGTAACACCGATCTCAAAATAGCTAGAGAAAAGAGATTCCTGCAATTGCACGAACTCGATGAATTAAGACTCCGAGCTTATGAAAATTCCAAACTGTATAAAGCTAGAACAAAAGCTTATCACGATAAAAAGCTACGAATTCGAAAAGAATTCAAAGCCGGAGATAAAGTGCTGCTTTTTAACATGAAATTCAAATTCAAAGCTCCTAAATTACAACCAAAATGGTTTGGACAATATATCGTTAAACATAGATATCCATCCGGGTATGTCGAAATCTATGACAAACAGGGTGGAAGTTTCATTGTTAATGGGCATCGAATCAAGTTATATTACGACAAGGAGCAAACGAATGAAGTTTCAGTTGCAACAGTTTCCCATGAAAATGAGTTCGAAACTATCACCTTTGTAGCACCATTTCCAGGAAGAATCCCACAAATTGTTCTATGGAAACCATCTGTCGAGTTCGTCTGGGACGATATTGAAGCTATTGGTGAAGAATTCATGTACATCCCAGAACTTTTCAAAATGTTCAAAGCTGCTCTTGTGGCCAAATAAGTTCGGGAAGATTCGAGTCAGGCTGATGACTCGGTAATAAAACAAGCGCTTCTCGGGAGGCAACCCGTGTGTTTCAGATTTGATTTTCTGTGGTCACGCCCCAAAGTTTAAACCTTTGGTTGAACTTAATTGTGGGGGGGGGGGGGTGCCACCTTTTAATAAAACCTTTTGTTTGTTTATAAGATTTTGTGCAGGTAATGATTTCTCCAGTGGACGCTAGGAATGAAGAAAGTATTTTAAGCTGATAAACTCGTTGACATATCTGGTTTCATCTCTATTTTCCCTATTTCTATACTTTGAAGTTTGTTTTTCATTGAGGACAATGTCTAACTTAAGTGTGGGGGGTGAATAGGAAAAATTAGAGTTTTCATGCTTAAATTTTAAATTTTGTTTGCCCTTGTGATCTAGTTGTTTTCACACCTTTAGGATTATCTATTAGAATAACTGGATCAAACCACTGGTAAAACTGGTAATATTTGAAACTTCGAGATGTATTCCGATTACTATTGCAATCCATTCTGGGATCGATAAACATTTGCTAGCACATATTATACCCTTTTTCACTAAATTGTGAGGATTTGAGCCTATTTCATAAACAACATACATCTTTTATGCTTGGATCTTTTGCTATGAGTGTGCCGATGATTTTATTTATTCTAGAACTTGTACTTGTAAATCATTACCAGACCGCAGTGAGATTGCATTCGTGCGATATAAGTGAATTCGTGTGATAAAGAGGCACCTTAGGATTTAACCCAAATGGCCTTCCATTTTACATCTAATGATATATTAGCTAGCCACATCAATTAGTTAACCACCCACATGGACCCATTTGTAGTGCTTATTTTTAGCACTAGATACCCCTAGTTACACCCTCTGAGCCATCCTTTTCATTTTTACTTCACCCAGAAAATACAAAAAGATTTTAAACTTTTAACCTTAGCCTACCCCGTATTAATGTCTAAACGGTTGGTTGCTAGTCGCTTGAAAAGTGAAGATTGTTCAAATGATTATGAGTACCACATCCTGTGAGATTGATTGAGCCATGCATTATATTATGTTAAAAAAAATGTGTTGAAAGTATGAAAATAATAGCCAATGTGCTATGATCGTAGAACAATTGTCATGGCAAAGCAAAAAAACTGTGGAAAGCGGAAAAGAAGAAATTGAAGCTATAATCATTTATCTGGTTCGTGGAATGTTTGGTAGCTAGCAACACGGGTATTAGACTTGATTTCATTTTATTTTATTTTAACACCAATTTCATATATATCTCCATGCCTTATCCATACCCTTAACCCTTAGCCATATCATTATAACCCGAATAAAAGTTATCTTTAGATGTTTTTACTTGGTGCTCACACCACGACGGTGAAGTTTTGTTTCTTGTACAAGCTTATGGTAATAATCTAATCATGTCTGAGCAATGAGTGTGATTTATCTTGTTACTCCACTAAAAATGAGTGATTGAGTGAATTATATTTCGTTCCTTTTTCGTGAGGTATTTTGAAATGTTAATCATGCAAGAAAATCATTGGATATTGTCAAACATCTTGATGTTTCACCTTTATAAAGCATAATTGATCAATCTTCTCTCGTATTTATACTTGGTTGATTTGCATCACATTGTTCATAATCACAATCTTGTTCCAGTGGATTTTTTCCTAGATTTGCTTGAGGGAAAGCAAAGTTTAAGTGTGGGGGAATTTGATAACGCTCAGATTGTGCATATTTTTAGTAGCGTTATGTGTGCTTTTATATATGATATTTGGTTATATTTACGTGATTATAGTGCTTAAACGCGTCAAGAGATGTTTGTCTAGTGTTTATAACCAAGTGTAGGGAAACGGAAGGAAAGTAAAGGAATGTTCAGCAAATGGAAGATTCCCGTTTCAGTAAGCCTAATTCAGTATTTCAAGGACCTTTGAAGACCATAGTGATTGAAGAACCAAGTTCTACAGGATAAAGAGAAGAAAGATCAAGTTTCCGTAACTCAGGAAATCCAATCGGATCGGTTACAACTGTAACCGGATCGGTTGGAATATGTCCAGAAACGCCAATATGACCATCACCAACCGTTCGGTTGCCACCCGCAACCAGAACGGTTGGCCCATTTTGTAGAAGACCTACCGGATCGGTTGGTCATATGACCGATCCGGTTGGAGAAGCTGCATCTGCCAAATCTTCATCACTAAGTTTCCCCTTTGCATCCAAACGATTCTAGGTCCTTCTCTTGGTGTATTCTAGTCCCTTCCTTACTCCTTGGAGGCCAAGTTCAGCTATTAATACCCTAGGCTTTGGAATTAGTATAAATAGAGGCCATTTGTGAGCATATGAGACACACACTTAAAATACAAATCTCTCTACTCATCAAACAAAGTTTTAAGCTCTCAAATTCATCCTTAGAAGTCCAGGGAAGTTTGGAGTTCCAGAAGTTCCACATTTGGAGGCCAAATCACCAAGAAGTCCACCCCAATACTTTGGGAATCATTACTTCACCATTTGTAATCTTGTTCCAAGCATTGTAAGACTTTTAATCATGTTTTCTAATGTTCAAAGTTCTGAGTTTATGTTCATGTTTGCTATGAGTGGCTAGTTTCTTTATACACTTGCTTAAATGATGTTGATTATCATATGATTAGTTAGTGATTGTGTTAACATGTTTTAATTCAATTTCAAGTTGATTCTAAGATCCAATTGTGCTAAAGTTTCGTAGTGACATTTGTTAATCAATTTTGGCTAATTGATAGTAATCGTTGAGGTCGAAAGAACTTATTGTTATTCAACTAGTCATAATCATTTTGTCTATGGATGATTGTTTTTACCCATTATTCTTGATTATACAAAGGAACTAAGGTGTGGTTGTAATAGAAACGCTTTTTGATTATCAAATTGGATTGGTTGGAAACATCTAAAAGGTCGTAATATTAGTTGTCGAGAATCAATTGTAGCCTTTTGTCTATGATCGGTTACCTTTTGTATTGACAATTTCTTAAGCAATTTGATGAAACAAGTGGATGTTTTTGTGTTTAAGTTTATAGACTTATGAAACTTGTATTGATCTTGAATTGATTGGTTAAACGTAATGCTTGTTTTTATGAACTAAAATCTTGACGAAGGTTTAACTTGTAAGAACAATAGATTAGTCTTACAACTAATTATCATAACCAACATGTTAAGAGGTTAACACAATCACATTAATCTATGATATGAAACTAGTTTAAGCAAGTGTAGTTTTTAATCATCTGAATTTCATTATATCTATTTGCTTTGTTATATGTTTTGGATAGACTCTGTTGATTCAAACTTGTGTTTAGATTCACTCAAATCCCTGCGAACGATCCCGACTTACCTCCATAATCTTGCTATAACGGACGAGTATACTTGCTCTTATGTGTTATTGGTAATA
>BPTQ01000001.1:156752988-156789959 GCA_019973895.1 Chrysanthemum seticuspe
CGGTTTTAACTAATTGTTTACAGTGATACTTTGAAATCGTGTTAACCTAGAATCTTAGTTGAACTTTAACTTAATTTTGTACAATTGTGTTAGTGATTGATTAGTATACTATTAGTTGTAGTAAATTCGTTCACATATTTCTTTGATCGGTGAGTATCGTTTGTACTTGTATTTGAGTCTTGAAACTTGTAATCTTTTGTACTAATTTTCAGAATGTTACGAACCTTGTTTGTCCCATATGATTAGTTAGTGATTGTGTTAACATGTTTTAATTCAATTTCAAGTTGATTCTAAGATCCAATTGTGCTAAAGTTTCATAGTGACATTTGTTAATCAATTTTGGCTAATTGATAGTAATCGTGAGGTCGAAAGAACTTATTGTTATTCAACTAGTCATACTCATTTTGTCTATGGATGATTGTTTTTACCCATTATTCTTGATTATACAAAGGAACTAAGGTGTGGTTGTAATAGAAACGCTTTTTGATTATCAATTGGATTGGTTGGAAACATCTAAAAGGTCGTAATATTAGTTGTCGAGAATCAATTGTAGCCTTTTGTCTATGATCGGTTACCTTTTGTATTGACAATTTCTTAAGCAATTTGATGAAACAAGTGGATGTTTTTGTGTTTAAGTTTATAGACTTATGAAACTTGTATTGATCTTGAATTGATTGGTTAAACGTAATGCTTGTTTTTATGAACTAAAATCTTGACGAAGGTTTAACTTGTAAGAACAATAGATTAGTCTTACAACTAATTATCATAACCAACATGTTAAGAGGTTAACACAATCACATTAATCTATGATATGAAACTAGTTTAAGCAAGTGTAGTTTTTAATCATCTGAATTTCATTATATCTATTTGCTTTGTTATATGTTTTGGATAGACTCTGTTGATTCAAACTTGTGTTTAGATTCACTCAAATCCCTGCGAACGATCCCGACTTACCTCCATAATCTTGCTATAACGGACGAGTATACTTGCTCTTATGTGTTATTGGTAATATTGGTAATTCACCTTTTATAAATTTAAAACTTGTACACACGTAGCACATCAATCATGCTCCATGGGTATGGGTTATGAACTTTAGGTTTTACCCAACAACATTCATTGTACCTAGTCAATGGTTCATAGGTCATGGATCACGGGTCATGGACTTTGGTTTTTACCCATTACAATATATACAAAGTATATATATATGTACATTTCCGTAATATGTAAACACTAGTTGTTATACATATGCATTTCTATAAGATGTAAACAATATTACTTGTTTAGTGTTTATATGAAAATATCTTTGGTTTTATATAACTTATTTACTAAGCATGTTTTGATATGGTTTTAATATTTTTAGTATAAGTGTGTTAGTAAACTATTGGCTTAAACCTTTTACGTATTTTATTTGTTTTGTTAAAATGATTTTACGTTTGTTATCGACAAAACATTAGAAGATCGTAAAATATAAATAAACGTTTTTATGGCTTATTTGTATTAACAAGACTCTTTGATATCATATCAAAAAGTCGGTCTTTCTCCTAATTGCATGCCTATATGCCACTTTTACATGCCATGATTGCTATGCTTTACTTACATACATGAATACTTGATGTAGAAATCAATAGGTTTGAAATTCGATGAGCGGTGCGAAAATTTGCATGCATTCTGTGAATAAAATAGTCCTAGAAGCCGGATCCCTGGGTTATAACTAGCCGGATCCCTCAAATGAAGGATCCGAGGGATCCGGGTGGACAGTTATAGAATTCTTACACCTTCACATTAATCTAACCCTCCAGACCTTATTAGATTAGTTAAACATGATACATTAGGATCAATTTACCTATCCTTAAGCTAAGTTGATCCCACATTCACTCATGAATGAATTAAGATCACATTCGAGGTGTTTTTGATTTATCATTTCTTCATAACTCATCGTTTTTTCGCTCCAATGCTTACACATTGTTTATCTCATCTGAAAACACCTAGTTTGATATTTCTCTCAAATTTAGAAAATTGATTTTAGTCATCCTTATCTCAAAAGAGGCTAAAAACTAGTTTTTCATTTCTTGTGATATTTAAGGAATTTTTCAAATTTCCTTTAAGTCACCATCTGATCTCTAGGATCATTTGACATCATTTGACACTCTCAAAATCTTAGTATCATGCTTAATTACTTATGTGCATACATGAAAACTCCATTCTCTTATCAAAAACCATCATTATATATCCTCAATCATTATGGTTTAACATTTAAGTCCTATACCATTTAAGACACCTTAGTGAACTTAAACACTCAAGATATATAGGTACTAGACCTTGGTAGAACATCATCACTCCATTTCCTTCCTGTCTGAAGACGGGTCCCTAGTTTTTAACTAGACGGATCCCCAAAGTTAGGGATCCGTAGGAATCGGGTCTACAGAACAGCTAAAATTCACGCTACTCATCAATTTTAAACTCTCTTTGGTAATCTAAACATTTTACTTTGCCTTAAATGACTCCCTAGGATAGAAAAACACTATAGTTGATCTTAGTGCATGCTAAAAACCTTAGTGGTCTAAAATTTAATTCACTAACCTAATTTAATCCTTTATAAACCAAGTGTGCTTGTGCTCTCAAAACCACCATTCAAAATCAGTAGCTAAGACACCCCTTGCATCCTACTTTTCACTATGACTAAAGAATCTAGCACAACCTCATCAACCAAAGGTTCCTCCAAGAAAAATTCTCATGTTGTTCATGTGATTTCTTCAACCGAGTCATCACCTGTCAAAACCACAAATACTAGAATTCCTCCTTAACAAACTCAACCAACTAAAGCTAGGAAAACCGCCCGTATTGGCATCCGACCATGTGGTTTACCAAACACTACCATACCCTCTAAACCAAACACACCTAGCTCTACTAAAACACCTAAACCGTCATTTCTAGAACCTATATTACACTTCTTTACCACACCTCTTTCACATCTAAACCTTTACTCCTTAGAAGACTCACCACCTAGGACTTCTCTATCACCATCCTTATCATTAAATGAGGAACTACCTTCACATCAAAACATTGATGATGGAACGTCACCAACAACCGTATTCTACTCACCTCCACCATCAAATAGTCCATCTTTGAGTTCAAAGAATCTCCAATCTCAAAGACCGGACCTAAATGATACCTCCTTATTTCCACCACCAACCCATACATCACCGCCTTCATTCTTAGTTGAACCCCATCCTACTTCACTCAACTCACCTCCACAAATCCCACCATCCTTTGTGGAATCTCCTTCCCGCTCACCCGACATTTCACCTCAAAACATTCCATTTCCAATGCCTCCATCTCCTACTCATGACAATAATTTCTCTAATTGTCAACATACCCAAGGGTTAGTTCAAAAAGTACGAAATGAGTTACATTTCATGTTTAATCATCTCATTGAATGATTTGATCAAATCAACAAATCTACTCATTGTTAGCCTCGCTAAAGTGAAGTCATTACGTGAAAGCATTAGTTTCTTCTTTTACTCATTCGCAAGGACTAGTTTAGTCATTTTGATAAGTTAGGCTTGTATCTAGTATAAATACACCTCCTAGTCCCAACTAGGAGGGTGGAAGTTCACATTTTTTAAAACAAGGTATGTGTGGTTTCTTCTTCTTCTCTCTAGAAACACACACATCTTTCCCTTTTCTATCTAATGACAATACCATGTCTTTCTTATTCTTTGAGCTTCCCCGACCCCCTGAAGTACATGAATCTTTAGTTTTTATCGGTCCTACAATTGGTATAATGAGCCAGGTTGTGTTATCTTTGATATTTGTTTAGGCTGTTTTTACCTTGTTATTTTGAATATGGGAAAAAAAAAATCCAACTTTTGAGGTTAATAGTTTATTCAGATTATTGTATCAATATTGGTCGAAATAGTCAAATGTTTTATTAGCAGTTTCAAGGTTCTGTTTCTTGAGTCCTTGTGTCCGATATCAGTTTCTTGGTAAACTAAGTTTTGTGACTGTTATGTACAAACTCGTGGAATATTATATGGTCAAATGGTCAAGATTCGTAGTTACATGGGTTAAATTGAAGTTTTTTTCTGCTGATTTATGGGTTTCTTCTTAGGCAGGAAAAAAGTCGCCGGAAAAAGTCAACATGGTTAAAACCCTCTTTTGACCATATAATATTCCACGAGTTGCCTAAGCATCTTCAGATCTGTTTACAAAGTAATTCGTAAGGTTTTTACGAATAAGGTTTTTACGCCTAAGTCTTACGTCTAAGATTTACGACTAAGTCTTACGCGTAAAGATTTACGCATAAGGTTACTGTGCTCACGCATAAGACGTTACGACCAAGAATTTACGCATAAAGATTTGTTTTACGCATAAGACCCTACGACCATCTTTACGCCTAAGTCTATTTGACAGAAATAGGAGATGAAGACTGACCAGACCATGAACGAAAGACCATGACTCAACGTGGACTTCAGTTTCAACATCATACGTCCAAAACCAAAACGAAAAAAATTGATACGTGACTAAACCACTGCCAAATCTCAATCAAAACCAAATCCACATCTAACTCATAATCCCATCTCCTTCTAACCTCACATCAACAATACTAATCTACTAAATCCCTTCACTAAGACTCGAACTCAAAGAAATTAATACACGATCTCAGTTTATTCTTTACTTGTGGTACAAACATAAATCTGACATCAAGAGTCCAACCACACAAGAAAGAATAGATCATCATCGATCCTATTTATGAAGCAACCCTTCAATTCACTATTCGAACAAAACAAGAAAAAGAAAAATAACAAATATGTTATTCTCTATTCTTTAGTTCGTTATATTGTAAACAAAAATTAACAGAAACCTACCTTAGACCCACAAAATAATCTTGAAGTTTTCTTTCTTGATTAGTCGTGAGCTAAAAATGGAAATCATCAAGGTGCGGTTATGTTGTTGGAGATGTGATGGGTGAGATAAGATTGATTTTAGATCTATGATGGCAGATTTGAAATAAGAGTGGGTGCAGCTTTGGTGAGAGGTGGAGATAAAATGTGATGCATGTATTTTAGGGTTAGGCTGTGATAATTCAATTTAGGGTTACGAATAATTATCCCTACTTATAACCAGTTATAACATCTTTGTTTGGATTGGATTTGGGCCTATGTGATGGACCGGATATGTAGTGTGTGTTTGGGGCGACTAACGGATCAATTTGGGCTGCAATTTTTATGTCATAAGAATGATTATTGTATCGGAACTTATATAAAAAATTTTGAACTAAATGCATATATTTTCCAATGTAATTTGTTTGCATTGTGATTAATTTTTTGATATAATTTTTGGCAAGAGGAGTGGTATTTTGGTATTTCGAGTTCACAAGGTTACTATTCCACGGCTAAATTTTTCAAAGAATATCAATCGTGACTACGAAGATGACTCGTTATTATTTATTTGGGTTTGAAGTGAAGTTTAACGGGCGCGTCTACTTATTTCGTCTTCTTTCTTTCTTCCCTTCTGCGAAGATGAGTTGTTTGGGCATATATTGAGTGTGATAAAGACTTGGATATCTAGTTACTTTTGTGATTCCTTCTCTCTTAATCTACAAAGTTGCTATCACTTTCGGTGTCTCACGTAGTTGAGGATATATCAAGAGGTTTTGTACTTTGGGTACACCGTTCTTTTTCACAAGGATAGTAAAAGCTTAAGTAACCAGTCTGGGAGATTTTACTTCATTCTCAAGTTCGTCGTATTGTGTTATCTTCACATGTGGTTACTACAGACAGCTGTTGAATTTTGATTCAGGGGATTGGAATGAGTTAGACAATTTCAAATGGTATTGTTCATCGACATCTTCTCACGGGCCGATATGATTTATGACAGAGTACTTCCAGTTAATGCTTCATGTACACAATTTTATGTTGATTTCGATAAATCGTAACCATCAGGGGAGAAAAATGTGTACATCGGGGACGCACAACAAGTTCACGTAATCGGCTTAATTGTTTATTTAATGATTTTTGTTAGAAATTGGTTGATTTTATATCCTTCTCTTGTCTGTTTCTACATACTTCTACCTTATCCACCTTCAACAATTTCGGGCAACAAATTCAAGATGATCAGTGGTTCAACTTGTTACTTTGGTGTTATCATTTCATGTGTACATTATGGGCTGCTAACTGGAATGAATTTGATGAAATGAAGATGTTGATATCTTATTCCCCCGAATGGACAATCTTGAAGAAGGTTGAGTCAACAGTCTATTCTACATTTTCCACTGCGTGTTAGAAGACTAAAGACGGTTCTAATTTAACTATCAAAAGACTTCTTTGAATTCAGGAAATTCATCAGAAAGGTTGTCAGTTTGGGGGAGAGCACTAATTAGGGGAGAGAAAAAAGGCCAGATTTAATCCCTAGTTAGATTTGCTCGCATTGTTTTTCTGCAAGTAAAGAGATGGCAGCTGAGAAGATTCATGAAGTTTGAAGATTGTAAAGACATTCTTGGAGCTGCTATGCTTATCTTTTTTATTTAATTTTTCTTGTTAGGAACATTGTAAGCAACTCCCGTATGACATCACTTGGGGAGAGATTGTTAGCCTCGCAAAAGTGAAGTCATTACGGAAATTGCATTAGTTTCTTCTTTTACTTATTCACAAGGACTAGTTCAGTCAATAGTGCTAAGTTAGACTTGTATCTAGTATAAATACACCTCCTAGTCCTAACTAGGAGGGTGGAAGTTCACATTTTGTAAAACAAGGTGTGTGTGGTTTCTTCTTCTTCTCTCTAGAAACATACACATCTTTCCCTTTTCTATCTAATAACAATACCATGTCTTTCTTATTCTTTGAGCTTCCCTGACCCCCTGAACCACATGAATCTTTAGTTTTTATCGGTCCTACACTCATCCTTAGAACTTGGGAATACAAGCACAATGGTGCTCTTGTCTAGTCTTAGGCAAAACTTAGAATTGTTAGAAAATATACTACATGCTTGTATCATTCTCTTAGTTTTAGAGATATGTATATCATTTCTCGTGTTTTATTGAATGAAGCTACATGTTGTATGGTTATGACAATATGTTTGTTGCTATAATACATAACTCATTTGGATGTTAACATCACTTTTACATCTACATTGCTGTCAAAAGAATGCAGGTACACGGTTCCCTCAATTTTGCCTAGACGGATCCCTCACAGGAAGGATCCGTGGATCCGTGCAATAGAAACATTATTTATCACTAATATGAATCTCATTTGCAGGAAATTATGCACCATATACTTGTTTTCTAACCTTTGTTTTGTAGATTTTCAAAATACACATGAAGACTTTGACACCCTCAACAAGGGGGAGCTTTTTGTCAAAGCAAAGCATTGCAAAAATGTTTGCAATACATTCACTTAGGTTTTTCTATACTACTTGACGTCCTCCTCAAAAGAGAGCACTCGTCAAGGGGGAGCATTTCGCCAAAAACTAAACCATTTCAAACATACTTGCAACACACTCGTTTAGTCTTCCTAACTACTTGACGCCCTCAATAAAGGGAAGCAACCATCAAGTGGGAGCTAAGATGAGAGAATTTCTCTCATCTTACTACTCACTTTCTCTTTTTGTTATTGTTTCACAGGTTTTTCTCAAAACAATGTGTTAGTTCCTTTTCAACGCCCTTTTTGTCTTGACAAAAAAGGGGAGAAGTGAGTAAAAACTCCAATTTAAATTTTTATGAATTTTATTTTCTTCTTAAAATAATCTTATGTTTTATCATCAATAAAAAGGGGGAGATTTTTAATACAAATAAACCATAAAAACGTTTATTTATATTTCACGATCTTCTAATGTTTTGTCGCTAACAAACGTAAAATCATTTTAATGAAACAAATAAAATACGAAAAAGGTTTGAGCCAATAGTTTACTAACACACTTATACTAAACATATTAAAACCATATCAAAACATGTTTAGTAAATAAGTTATATAAAACCAAATTTTATTTTATATAAACACTAAACAAGTAATATTGTTTACATCTTATAAAAATGCATATGTATAACAACTAGTGTTTACATAATATGAAAATGTACATATATACTTTGTATATATATTATAATGGGTAAAGTAATGGGTAAAAACCAAAGTCCATGACCCATGATCCATTGACTAGGTACAATGAATGTTGTTGGGTAAAAACCAAAGTCCATAACCCATACTCATGGAGCATGATCCATGACCCATGACCCATTTCATGACATCATGCATGAAGCCATGTTGGGTATTATCTATGATCCATGACCCAAAATTCATGACCCATGCCCCAAGATCCATAACCCAATGTCTAGGTACATTGCATCTTGTTGGGTATCCATAATCCATTACCCATAACCCATGGTTCATAACCCATAACCCGGTTTGCAACCCGAAATCCGGACTAAACTGACCAAGTAAGCCGGATCCCCAGGTTTGCACTAGCTGGATCCCTCTGGGAAGGGATCCGTTGGAACCGTGGGACAATAGACAAGTTTGTCTATAAATAGTGAGCCATTTTGTTATCTTGCTCACCACCACTTTTACACATACTTTCTCTCAGTATTGTAACATCTCTAACCTCTGATCCAAAGGATCATTCTATGTAGTTTTATGCTTGTGTGATTCTCTAGGTTCCTCTTAATGGCGAGATCACCACCTCTTGAAGACGTGCAAGCTCAAGGTCATGAGTTGCTAAGCTTCGTCATCATCAAGACCACTGAAGTGTATCTTGTTGATAGTTCTTTCCTCCCTCCATAGAAGTGTTGTGTTGAAGGCATTAATGAAAGAAGTCGAAGGGTCATGTTGAAGTCATTAGTGAAAGGTGCCAGAGGGTCGTTTCGAAGGAATTAGTGAAAGGTGCCAAGGGTATACATTCAATATGGTGCATCGATGTACAAGATAGATAGTTTGGGTTAAAGGATATTGATATCCTTCTAGTGTTGTAACAAGGAGTGTGTCTCCTTTGGGGTAGTTGTGTTGTGGTGTAGTGTTGGGTAGTAGTTCCTCCTTTGTAATGGAACTCGGTATTTAGCCTTGTACCGGATAAAGTGTAGGTGACGTTGTGATAGGTGTGGTTCTACCTCGTGGAAGAACTCGGTGTCTAGCCAAGTACCGGATAAAGAGTAGGCGACGTTGTGAAGGCTTCCCCGCCACATTAAGGAGCATGTGTTGTGTAGTGCTTACAAACTCTCGAGTGGGGTACTCAAGGAGGGGAGTAGGGCAAGGAAGGTATCCTTGTAGCCGAACCACTATAAATACTCTTGTCATGGTTTTGTGTTTCTTTACTCTTTATCTTTGCATTACTTATTTATATGCTTATCTATCAATATCCAACACACATATCAAATAGATTGACATAAGTCGATATAAATAGTTTAAAACAAAGTTTTAATCGGTAAAACTATTCACCCCCTTCTAGTTTTTCACATTCTTTACTTTTTAAGCATGTGTATCAGGTACACCAAAGATCATTAAGCCACCAAAAACCATTGATGGTGAGGTATGAATTAAGAATAAATCTAGATCAATATCTACTGTCATATCTATTTTAATTGGAAAATGACATACTAATTAGCCCATGAACCATTTACAGAAGCCAACGGCTAATAAAGTGTCAAGTATAAAAGTAGTAGATGGTAACAACGTCGACTGTGGTTATTGGATCACTTAAATTTCATGTACATCCTAAAATGTGGTATTGCAGAGTGAAAGAAGCTGAGTGGGAATTCATTTTGGTTGTGTCCATAAGTTAGCAAATTCTTCAATTAGCATATTTCCTTTATGTTGTAGAAGCAAATATATTGGTATTAAAGTTATCATGAATTGGATATCTTTGGCACAAGGAAAAAATATATAATTATTGATAAGAATGTGAATTCTTTCACAATAACTATTACGTAGTCGTTGTTTAATAAGTTGTTATCTCTTTCCATTTTAATACTTACCGATTTACATTCTCTACCACAGAAGTGATATTGATTGGCTAATCGAATAGGTGTTTGCACAAGTGATTACTAAATGTACCCCTCTATTTAAGCATTCAACACTTACTTTGTTCACTCATTATGCAAAGTTAATGTGTTAGTTATAATTCAGAAACAATATTATTGCAACAACAATTTAGTGTTTGAGTAAAATGTATTAGGTTTTTGGTTCTGCTAGAAGAATTACACTAAGTATGTTACCACTGCTAGTGTAAGAGTTACCACGGCTAGAAGGATAGTTACCACTGCTCAAGACAAAGTACTGCTAGTAGAAGACGCGTACCACTGCTAATGGTATTTACCACTGCCAGTATTATTATGTCAGTTTAAGTGTTTGTTATTCTAGAATGTCTTGAGTAGAAAGTTTTGTATCAGATAAATATAGAAAATATATTTATCTTGTAGATTACGTATTGTATATTGTAAAGGACTCCTTAGCCTATAAAAGGAGGTCATAGGTTAGAGTTAGATATACGTTTTTGTGATATCTAAAGTCGATCACTTCAAGGTTGTAAAACCCTAATACTGTCAAGAGTATTCGTATATTAATAAATATATTGAGGTGTTTAGTGATAACTACTGTTCTATTATTATTATTCTTCTTAAGGTTAAACACTAGATTCCACATAGTGTTTAATATATTGTGTTCGTTAAGTTAGCTTCTATATTAGATCGTTTGCTCAACTGGGATCAACAAGTGGTATCAGAGCTTGTGATCTAGAAGCTGTGATAAAAAAGAAGTTGTGTTTGATTCAAATCTGTTCTTATTTAATCATTCAAGATGAGTGACGAAACTCACATGGTTACTGCCTCTAAGGTGCCTATGCTGAAGCTGGGAGAGTATGAGATATGGAAGATGAGGAAGATGCAATACATTCACATGATTGACCACAACATATGGGATGTCATTGTAAAAGGTGATACTCTACCAAATATTGGTGATGATGGTAAAGCAATCACCATTGTGGCTGAAACTGATAAAGCTCAAAGGAAGCTGGAGATCAAGGCTCACAGTATTCTCAGTATGGGAATACTCAATGAGTATTCATTAGACTTTCAAGAATATGAGACTGCCAAGGAGTTGATGGATGCTATTGAACAAAGATTCGCTGGTAATAGTGCTACCAGAAAATCAAGGAAGAACATGCTTAAGCATCAATTTGAAAACTTCTCTGCTACCAGTGGAGAAAGTCTTGATGGAACTTACAACTGACTACAGAAGCTCATCAGTCACTTGAAATTACTTGATTATAAAGTTCCTCAAGAAGACATCAACCTCAAGTTTGTTAGAAGCTTGACACCTGAATGGGCAATGCACACAGTTGTTTGGAGAAACAAAGATGATTTTGACAAACTGACCTTGGATAGTCTCTATAACAACTTAAAGGTCTATGAGTCTGAGAAGAATGTAGCTAGTTCATACTCTACTACTCAGAACTTGGCTTTTGTGTCTACCAACAACAGGAGTTCTCAAGAAACTACCACTGCTACTTATGAAGTTTCCACTACTAACTCTAATGTTTCCACTGCTAGTGATAACATTAGTGATGGTGCTATCTGTGCTTTTCTAGCTGATCTCATAACTAATGATTCAGTGTTGAACCAGGATTTGGATCAAATTGATCCTGATGATCTTGAAGAAATTGAACTTAAGTGGGAGATGGCTATGCTCACTTTGAAGGCTAGGAGATTTATGAGGAGAACTGGTAGAGAGATCAAGTACAGTGGTCAAAGTAAAGCTGGGTTTGATAAGAGCAAGATGGAGTGTTACAACTGTAAAAGGAAGGGGCACTTTGCAAGGGAGTGTAGGGCTCCAAAGAGGAATGGTGACAATTTTAAGAAGGAAACTAAAGAACCAAAGCCTTCTTCACCATTGGTGGCTCAAGATGGACTTGGTGACTATGACTGGAGTGACCAGATTGAGGAAGGACTTAATGCTGCTTTTCTTGCAAGTGAAGCTTCCAAAGTACACAACTTTGCTCTCATGGCATATGCTTCATCATCATCTGGTTCTGATTCGGAGGTATCCAATAGTTCAAATAGTTCTGGTTGTTCTTTTAAATCTTGTCATGATACTTTAGAAGCTCTTAAAGCTGTGAATAAGAGTCTTAGAAAATAAGTTGAACGTCTTGAAATGGATAACTTAGGTTATAGAGTTGGACTTAAAAATGTAGAAGAAAAACTTGAGTTTAGTAAAAAGTGTGAGTTTGAATATGTGGACAAGATTAACATTCTAGGTGGTGAAGTTGAGATTAGAGATAGAGAAATCAATGTACTTAAGCAGAAACTTGAAGAAGCTGAAAATGTAAAACAATAAGCCCTAGATGAAAAAGAGAAACATGTAGTTAGGGTTGAGAAACAAAAATATTCTTCTGAGTTAGTACATAAGTCTAATGAATGTCAATTAATGAAAAAAGGTTCTGGCTTAGGGTACACTGAAGTAGCACCTCCCATGAAAAGTGCTTTTGCACCACCTGGAACTGAGTTGTCTTTCAGTAGTGAGTTTAGTTTTAACAAACATGTAGGTGAAATTAGTGAGTCTTCGTCACCTAAGGTAGTTAATGAGAGCTCATCTGATGCACCAATCATTGAAGATTGGGTGTCAGAAAGTGAGGATGATAAGTCTGAGTCAACACAATCTGAAAATGAAGAAAACATTAAATCTGTTGGATCAAAACAAGCTAAATTTGTGAAACCTAGATTTAGAACACATATCTCTAAGAAAGTTGTTGAGTAAAATGAGATTCCTAGGGAACAGATGAACAGGTACAAACCTAGGGGAAATAAAAGGAACTTTAATGGCTTAATCTCAAATAAGATAGGAAGTGAGTTTAAGTTTGTTAAAAAGGCTTGTTATCAGTGTGGTAGTTTTGAGCATTTGCAGAAATATTGTAATAACTACCAACCATCTGTTTGGAACCAATGAAAGGGTCAATCATCAAAAAATTTCAAAGCAATCACACCCTCATCCTAACAGAAACATGGTTCCAAGAGCAGTGTTAATGAGAAATGGAACAACTAAATCAATCATCACTGCTGCACCAAAAGGCTTTCCAGCTGCTAGATCAAAAACTGATTTCACTACTAAGCAAAACGTTTTCACTGCTAAGCAAAATAGTACCACTGCTAAGGCAAAAGTAGTATCCACTGCTGTGCCTAAGGTAATAACTGATACAGTGGTTGGAAGTCATTTTTATGCTGTAAAGACCTCAACTTGCTGGCAATGAAAACCTAAGACAAAGGTTTTGGAACATGGCAGTAGTGCATCAATGGACTTAAAGAAATTTGACTATGTTGATGCACAAGGCAGACCCAAGTCAGTATTGGCTTGGGTCCACAAAAGAAATAATCTCTTTACTTTCATGTGCAGGGCAATCTACAGGAAGAGCTAAAGGAAAAAGGTATATTTAACAGTGATTGCTCTAGGCACATGACATGGGATGAGAGCAACCTTGAGGATTTTGAAGCATTTGTTGGAGGATATGTGGCTTTTGGTAATGATCCCAAGGGTGGAAAAATTGTTGGCAGATGGACAATTAACAATTTTGTTCCACTAACAATTTTGCTGATTTTAAAGTCAAACACACACAATCAGTAGCAACGGAATGAAAAGAAAAAGTGAAAGTCTATTTATTAAAGGTTGCATCCAAGGATGCAGTAGTACAAAAGAAACTTTCATAACATCAACACATAAAAAGACAAACACCTACACCATCTAGTCCATATCTCTCTTCCCTTTTACACTGACATCAGGCATGCTTTGCTTACCCCTCTTCCCAATCACCTCCCAAACACGGCGACTGGGAAGACCAAGAACCTGTTCCCTCTTCTCTGGTGTTGGGTTGGGGGGATTTTGCCTATGTGCAGAGGTAGCTACCACCAAAGCTTTAGAAGTCCCTACTGCTTTCTCATCATCAGTGTCGTCATAGAAAGAGACATAGCTTGGCATGGATTTCAGCTCATAATCTGAACTTGTGTCCTCCACATATGGTGGTGGGGTAGAAAGTTCATCAGATGGAGTACCCCCAGCAGCTGGTGTTGGATTTGGGTTCATGAAGGTTAATGTGTTGTGAAGGGAAGGAAAGTACTTCCTCCATCCATCATTGAATTATGAACTTGATGATGAATCAGATGAAATTTCAATCACGTCAGGATTGCTCATTGTGATATTACATATGTTGGAGGGTTGTAGGTGATCGAGAACTTGAAGAGTATGTGATGTGTTTGGTTTATGGTTGAAAGACCCTTAAATAGATAAAGTCAATACTAATGTATCCACCAGACGATTTAATGCAAGTAATGTTTGAGTTGGTGGAGGAGTAAATAAGGGAGTTGACCATAAGATGAGTTGGTGGAGGAGTAAATAAAGGGGTTGACCATAAGATGATATTTTACAAAGGTATTGCTTAGTAACTTTCATTAGTCCTGCTAGTGCATAATGTTTTGTGTGCTTGTGTTACACTTAGCACTGCTAAGTGTCTAACCTTAACAAAGTTTGTGTAGTTCTGGGTTGTGTTTGCCTCATGCAGATTTGGAAGAAGATTTGTACATAGTTTCTTGGATCATTTATGAGCACTAGGATTTTGGAGTATTGCTGATGGTGCATTTGTTGTTAAAAAAAAATTGTGCAAATTTTGTTGTATTCTTCTTCAAAAAGCTGCATGATATCACTCCATTGACAAATCATTTGCAAAGAAGGACTTTGTTGAAAGATTTAAGGGCAAAGATGTTTCCACTGCTAGTGTTACTGGAATCACTGCTAGTATTGCAAAAGAACTGCTAGCTCGTTTCTGATGCCGTGTGAAACTAGAGGGGCTGTTTTGAAACTTTTTGTGACAACGTATTTATTCCTCAAATCACTGTCGGTCATTCAATTGGTCTTACAAACACAATTACTTGGCTCTTAACACGAACCCTAATCACACAAATCACTCAACTTTACTAATCTCAAACCCACGAACCCTAATTTTATAATGGCGAATGAACTTTCAACTTCTCAAAATTTGGTTGCGTACTTTGTAAAGAATGAAGCTTCTGAAGGTTTTCATGAGATGATTGACTTCATCAAACAAAGCCCTATCTCGTATGCTTTGATGGCTACACCGATTATTTTTAAGGCTTACACTCGTCAATTTTGGAGGACGGCGGAGATTGAACAGAGGGATGGTGTAGACATTATTAGGGCAATGGTTGATGATAAGGAGATTTTGGTTACTGAGGATGTGATTAGGACTGTGCTACAGTTTCAGGATGCTGATGGAGAAGTAAATATGGCAAATACAGAGATCTTTGCTGGTTTGGAGAGAATGGGATATGAGAGAAGGGGTACAAGTTTAAAATTTCAAAAAGGTATGTTTTCCCCACAATGGAAGTTCTTGATACATACCATTCTTATGTGTCTTAGTAGCAAAACAACAGGCTTTGATGAATTTCCCTCTAAGATTGCTACTGCTCTCATATGCCTCACTCAACAAAGGGTATATAATTGGTCAAGAATGATCTTTGAAGCTTTGCAAAAGAATATAAAGGATCAGGGCAAATATTTTCTATATCCTAGGTTCATTCAGATGATAATAGATAGTCAGATTGTGGATCCAAAACCGCATCAGGGGAAGTATGGTTTGTTTTTCATTACCACCAAAGTATTTGCCAACATGAAAGGAAATAGCAAAGGTTTTTCAGGGGCTGTTACTCCTCTCTTTCCTCATATGCTTGATTTGCCACATGCCCCAGAAAATGAAGAAGAGGCTGAACCACAACCTACCCCAACCACTGCTAATAATGAGGATTCCATTGCTACCCCTACCACACCACCACCTATAACTGCTGAGCCTTCACCTTCAACTTCACAACCTCAACTGATATTAATCACACATAGGAAGAAGAAGGGCACTAGGCTTTCTCAGGCTGGTGCTAGTGGTGTAGATAATGAGGCTATCACAGGTACTGGAGGTGACATGATTGGAAGGGCTTTCACTACTGACTCAAGCTTAGTAGCTGAGCAGGACAGTGATATCATCAATAAGACCCAACCAATGACGACTCCTAATGTAGAGGGTTCTCTTGAACTCAATACAGGTGGAGGAATCCCCAGCCAACTGGCTAATATGGGGGGCATGGATGTTCAGGCTAGGTCTGATGCCATGTTAAACACACACCATGATTCACCTCTCGGAGGAGGTAACATAGCTCGAAGTGATGAGGATAGACTGGAAAATGAATAGGAATTGATGGATAACATTTTTGTACAGATTGACAATTCCAATGACCCACCTCTCGGACCAGGTAATACAGGTCGAAGTGGAGAGGATAGCATGACACTTATACATGAATTGATGGAAAGGTGTACCACTATGGAGTCTCAGATCACTGGCCTACAACAACTGACAACTTCTCAAGCTGCTACAATAAAGAAGTTGCAGCACGGAGTTAGAGTTTTGGAAAGACAAAGACAGCAAAGGGTCAACAAATTCAAAAGAGTGAAGAAGGTGGGCACTGCAAACAAGGTAAGATCCTCTGAAGGACAAGGTTTGGAGGATGCATCCAAAAAGGGGAGGAAAGATAGCATGAATTCAAGGGAGGCTTTGGTTGATATGGAGATGGATAGTGGGGATAATGCTAATGATTATTTGGTGGCTGATAAGGATGGGAATGAAGCAGTGTTGGATGATCCTACAAAGATTGCAGTTGTGGAGAAGGAAAAAGAAGTGGAGCAAGCAACCACTGCTAGTATTGCTGCAACCACTGCTAGTGTTGCTGAAATCACTGCTGCAATAACTGCTGAAACTATGGCTAGTATAATTGAGACCACTGCTAGTTCTAAAGTTTCCACTGCTGAACCAACCACTGCTATAACAACAACCACCACAATAACAACCACTACCAAATCAAAGGAGGCTGAAGATGAGATTGCACTACAACTGCTTAACTTAAAGCAATCTCAACCCATAAAACCTGCACCTAAAACTTCAAACAAACCATTTGGTAAAAGTATTAGAATTGGTGAGCCTGTACAAAAGCCAGTAGTTACTCAACCTAAGGATCTTGGAAAGGGTAAAGCTGCTGTTATTGAAGAAGAGCCACCTTTGAAGTTTAGGAGTAGAGAAGAGCAAGAAGAATTTGATGCAGAGGAAGCTAAAAAGTTACATGAGGAGTTGAATGCTGATGTTCTTGCTGAAGAAAGGAAGGCTACAGAACATGAAGAAGCTTCTCTTAAGGCTATTGAAGAGTGGAATAAGGAACAAAGATTGCTTCAAGCCTCTGAGAAACTGGATCAAGAGATGCCAATAGAAGAATGGGGTCTATATGATATTGATACAAGATCAAAGTTGTTGGTGGAGATGTGCAAAAAGATGAGACAACAGAATGAGTTTAAAGAATATCATGCTAAGAAGAACAAGCCACCTACCAAGCAACAAAAGAGGAATCAAATGATAAAATTCATTAAACACATGGGTGAAAATAAGAATTTGAATTTGAAGAACTGTTCTTTTGAAAGGGTTGAGGAATTGTACAACATTTGCAAAAGAAGAATTGATGATTTCACTCCCATGGATTCAGAGAAGGAAGCTGAGATGATAAGAAAACAAAAGAGAGTTGGATCTGTTATGGACGAATCCAGTTCTAAAAGACAGAAGCTGAATGATGCAGAAAGATTGGATCACCTTGTTGTGGTTAAGGAGCAAATGTCTGAAGATCGTGTCTTTGCTACACCATTGAAGTCTAAGTTCCCCCTTACAGATTGGCAAATTGTCTCAGTTGATGGAAAAGATGTCATTGAGCTGACAAGATCAGATGGATATAAGAGTCAATATATTTCTTTTGGTTATCTTTTATTCTTTTTGACAAGAAGTGATTTCGAGAAGTTATGGGAATTGGTGTCATTCAGATGTGGTAAGCTAGGACCCACATGTACTATGGAATTTTCTATATGGTCTGCTTTAAAGTGCCTTTTTGAGCCTAATTCAAGTGATAAGTGTTGGGAAGATTGCATGGTTCAAGATTGGGTGCTATATGAATACTGTGGAGTGTATGCTGTCAAGCTTAGTGAAGGGAAACTCTATATGTTTGTAGATAGAGATTATCCACTTATGCAGATTATAGCTAGACAGATGCTAGAGTTCAAGCTTACATTATCTTGTTCCAATTAAAAACATCCATTGATTCACCCACTTCTGAGAAAGATTGAAAAGATTGCTAACTATGAAAAGCCATTAGCAATCAAGGAAAAGATTCATGGAAGAAAGAAGAGGATGGCTGATAGGTCAAAAGCTGTGGATTATGATTCTCAGTCTGAGATAGAGCATACAAAGACTGAAGAGGACATGGAAGCAAACAAGGAAGACTGTTGGTTCTTACAAAGTTATCTAAAAAGGAGCCAGAGGTTAGTAATGTAGTACCTCTTATAGTTCATCATCCAATTGTCTCCTATACATTTGAAATCAATGATGGAACTGAAGGGTGTTGGAAGTTTAAGAGAACCAATGGTGAGATTTATTGTTTTATTAAATTTTCACAAATACTTTACTACATGGATAGAGATGATTTGGTGACCATCTGGAAGCTGTACAAAGATAAATTTGGTTATGTGTGTCCAGATGATTATCATGAGAGGGTTGTGTATTATAATTTGAAGATCTTGTTTGAACCCACTCAGGATGAACCAAAATGGAAAGGACTCTACAATGGTAAGGTTGCAAGATGGTTTCTATATCAGTCTTGTGGAGTGCATGTGTTAACCATTCCACCAACAGTTATTCATATGTTGGTTGAAAATGATTATCCTAAACTGAATAATCATCCAGGGATTATTACTCAGATGTTACAGCCTGGTAGTTTAAAGTTACAAAAACCCTTTGATGATCAAGCTTACAAGTTGCTAAGGAAGTATGAGAAGATACTTAATCCTCATAAGTGTTTGGAAGCATCCTCCAAATAAGGTATTATGTGCTTAAGAAGAAACTTGGTGATTTTGGTAGTGAATATCAAGTTTAGGGGAGGATTGTTGGGTTTTTGGTTCTGCTAGAAGAATTACACTAAGTGTGTTACCACTGCTAGTGTAAGAGTTACCACGGCTAGAAGGATAGTTACCACTGCTCAAGACAAAGTACTACTAGTAGAAGACGCGTACCACTGCTAATGTTATTTACCACTGCTAATATTATTATGTCGGTTTAAGTGTTTGTTATTCTAGAATGTCTTGAGTAGAAATTTTTGTATTAGATAAATATAGAAAAGATATTTATCTTGTATATTACGTATTGTATATTGTAAAGGACTCCTTTAGCCTATAAAAGGAGGTCCTAGGTTAGAGTTAGATATACGTTTTTGTGATATCTAAAGTCGATCACTTTAAGGTTGTAAAACCCTAATACTGTAAAGAGTATTCGTATATTAATAAATATATTGAGGTGTTTAGTGATAACTACTGTTCTATTATTATTATTCTTCTTAAGGTTAAACACTAGATTCCGCATAGTGTTTAATATATTGTGTTCGTCAAGTCAGCTTCTATATTAGACCGTTTGCTCAACTGGGATCAACAAAATGTACTACAAGAGCTGATTGCTTGCACTATACATGGCACATGAGGCTGGAAGTCCATACTTCCCTCTATGCTACAATAGCTTGGGGAATTGGAATTTTATAATTATAAAGATGTAGTAGCTGACATCACAGGATAATAACTTTCTCTAACCTATAAAAATAGGAATGAAAAGGCCCTTCCTTTGTAAGTTTCAGATTTTTCTGTCTTTGTACATAAGGTACTCTCAGAATGTGTGCTTATGCAATGCGTGACTGTTGAATTTTATGCTATTTTTTAGGATAAGGTGGGAGACGTTGTAATTGCGATAACATGTATTCACTAGGATATGCTTAGTTCACTGAATTTTATGCTATTTTTTAGGAGAAGGTAGGAGACGTGACGATGCATGCTAATCTTGCTCATGCTTGCAAACTTAGCCCAAAACTCAAGAGGGAAAAGGTGGTTGCTGCGAATGTGCATATACCCGACATCAAAACAAAGAACCCTGTGTTGGCTAGGTGGGCAACAAAGGAAAGAGAGTTGCAGGAGTCATGGGGAGGTATGAGCTTTGGAAACTCAATACATCCACACGTCTCCATGATTTTATTCCTTAGACACTTTTCCGGCTATTTTTTTATCGGCCTTCTTTCGCTATAGAAAAATATGTCAACGATATTCATAAGTCAACCACCGTAGGAGTGTGTAGAGAAAGAATGCACAAGGAAAAGGTGTTGTTATTTAGGTTTGATTTAGTTCTCAATATTTAAGTGTTTACTTTATTTCGCATTTGAACTAAAAGCATATACTTTGTAATGGAGAATAATTTATTGAGTTTATTTCCTCTTATCAGATTACCATTCATTTCATTTTGTTATTTATTCGATGTATAAATATTTTACAATATTTATACTTCATTAACCATTGCTTAATTTATTCCGTTGTCACTTTTTCAGCAATTACACTTTTCAACTATTTTTTACCACCCTTCTTTCGTTATATAAAAAGATGCCAACGATATTTATAAGTTATGCCCGCCCATCGAGCGGGCTTTGAAAGCTAGTGTGTGTGTGTGTGTATATATATATATATATATATATATATATCAATGTTGCAAAAATCGGTCAACTCGGCCCATTAATCGCCGATTAATCGTTAATCGGCCGAGTTCCTTGTCGATTTTTGAAAATCGGTCGAAAAATCGGCGTAGGAAAAAAGCGACATTAAGCAGTCAAAAAATCGGCCGAATCGGTAAAAAACCGGCCGAATCGGGAAAATCGGTCATTTTAAAAATAATAATAATTTAGGCATTATACTTAATTTGGGGATCGTATATTTCACTTCTAACGCACAATGAGCATCATAATCAGAATTGGAGCCTTTTATTAAGGTTTGGAAACATAGCAGGCTTGGAATCAGTTAAGATTTTTAGTTTGCTCTCCAGAAAAACCAAAAAATTGCAGGAAATGCCAATCCGATTAATCAACGATTAATCCCGACTTGACCGATTACTCGCTGCAGGGTGGTCGACCGCCCGACTACCGATTCACGATTTTTGCAACATTGATATATATATATATATATATATATATATATATATATATATATATATATATATATATATATATATATATATATATATATATATATAGGATAAAGATCAAATAAAAAGACAAATATCCGTAAAAAGATAAAAAGATTTTTTTTTCAAAAAAAGTTCTCGAAAAATTCCCAAAATATTCCACAAGATCGGGTATGATGGTGCATGAAAAAAATGTGAAAAACTTATTTCTAAAAGTGGATATTTTTTTTCGAAAAAAAATTATGAAAAAATACGTTTGCGCATTAAATCGTTTTTTTGTGCATCAAAAATTGGTTTTTGCACCCAACTTCTTTTGACTTTTTCCATCAAAATAACATTGCGCATCTAATTAAAACAAGTTGAAAATTTTGTGCATCAAAATTTTTTTGCGCATCAAAATTCGCTTTTTGTGCATTAAAAAAAACGTATCAAAACTCAAAATTATAAAAAATGTTTTCACAAAAGTTTATGCACCAACATACCCGATCTTGTGGAATTTTTTTGGAATATTTGGAGAATTAAAAAAAAAAAATCTTTTTATTCTTTTTATGTATATTTGTCTTTTTATTTTAACTTTACCCTATCTATACATTATATATAAGAGGAGGCATGCCACATATAATGCCACGTGGCATCCCATAATGCCACGTCATAAATCCATGTCATCGATGTTTGTCCACCTAAGCATTGTTTAAACCCACCAAAATTTCGGATTAATTTTATTTAAAAATGAAGGTAGAGAGGTTCGAACTTGAGACTTTGCATTACATTAACAACCATGCCAACCATTACATCAACATTGTTTTTTGTTTAGAGTTTGCAAATAAAAACCTATAACCTTGCCAAACAAACAAAACCCTCTAACATATTAGTAGGTATAACAACATCACACGTACTTGACCTTATACTTCCCATACTAAACCCTAATGCCATATTTATTCTACCTCCCATGTTAAACCTTAATGTTTTGCAGGTTTCATGTTTTATGTATCCAATCTTCAAGGTCCAGATAATTTTGGTGTTCATGATTTTGATATCGTACTTTTCTTATTTTTATATGTTTACAGGTTTATGTAAAAATTTTTTATGTTTTTCTAATCTTTTTTTTATGTGTACTGAATCTTCAGTTTGAGGGATGGAGCAGAAAATTGCATTCAACAAGTTATACCTAAATCAATTCAATTATGTAAGTTTAATTCTCAACTTTGAGGTTTTTATTGGATTTTTTTTTGATTATGGGTTTGAGGAAGAGATGTGAATCGGTATAGAGTCCAAAAACTTTTTATGATGATGAGGTGCATGGTGATTTGAGAAAAAAGAATAATAAAGATGAAATCTTGAATATCTTCAATTACATGTAAGTCAATAATTCAGATTTTTTTTGATTTGTTATGCAATTAAGATGATTTCATGACGTGAATATTGATTAGTTTTTGTAATTAGAATCTGAGTGAAGTATAAAGAGGATGATGACTTGCAAGGAGATTTGAGGTACTGTTTATAGGGCTATTTGTGATTGCTTATTTAGACTACTTATTCGGTGTTTGGGATTACTTATTAGCATAACTTTTTTTAGGGGTTGTTTGAGATTTCTTATTGACACTAATTTGGTCATTTGTTTCAAGAAAGCGTTCAACAGTGGAGAATCTATGTTAAACAGAGAATCATAAATGTGGATATATATATAACTGAAACAAGAACGCGTCAGTGATTTGGGAGGCCGAAGTTTTGCAATGGGTCATTTATACTGAGAATCGAAGAAAGGCTGATCACCTTCATTTATACAGAGAATGGGAGAATGGCTCGTCACTTTCCAAGTATTACGTAGTGTTGGAATCACTCCTAAAAGCTTAATTCAAGTGTTAGTTACTCATATGTAATAGGTAGCTTATTATGGCCTTTATGTTTGTTTAAGGTCAAGCTTATGTAGAAGGCTCATAAGCTTAGGCCCATGTCCAATAAGGAAAAAGGAAGGAGTGGGAGTGTTGCTCTAGCTCCTTGCCTATAAATACTCTTGTATAACCCTCACTTGAGGGTTGGTTGTTCAATTTATTCCTTTCACTCACATCCTACGCATAACCGGTCATAAGCATATCTTGTGTGTGTGTGTTTGGTTTATTGGTCAATCGCCTTTATCTCTTTCTATTAAGCTTGTGTTGTAAAACTAGTGACCTAACAGTGGTATCAATCGCCTAACTAGTTGGGTGAATCGTTGTTTCTTAAAGTGGGTTTTTGGTCCTACGCGTAGAACAACGTTGATACTTTGGTTCGCTTAAAAACGTATTTTTTACACTTTTGAATCCAAGATTCTTGTACTTTCAACGTTTTAAGGTGTTAAAATACTTTTTTTTGGCAAAAAGTTTGAAACTTTATGCGTGGATCGTTGTTTTTAAACTAGTTTTTATACGAGGGTTTCATTCTACGCTTAACTGTTTTCGGAGTTTTGGTTCATCAAGTTTCACACGTTTGAGTTATTTTGGTGATATTGAAGCTATCTCATCACAAAAATCTGGTTTAGAAACATCTTTGGGCATAATCATTTTTACGAGTAAGATTACGCGTATCAAAACCCTAATCTTACGCGTAACTTTATCCGTGGTTTGATCTTCAGTTTCGTGGCTTACTCCGTGTTTTCTTGCTTGGATAAGCCTGAAAATACGTCGACTTTGGATATCTTTTGCACTGTGATAGTGTAAAAGATCACTTGGGATAAAACCCTAAAATTACGCATAAGCATAAAGCTTACGCGTAGAAAATCCTACGCCTAAGATTCATCTTACTCCTAAGCCCAGTCTTACGCATAAGGTAATCCTACGCCTAAGTTTCTACGCCTAACTTTGTGTCTACGCATAACTTTAGAGTCTTTTCCCTACTTAGGCGTAAGCTAAATCTACGCGTAACTCTTGATTGTTACGCGTAACTTTGGTGTTTTTACGCATAAGTACTACTTGGTTTATTGTGATTTCTACGCCTAAGGATACTTCATCAGCTAAGGTTCATTCGACTACAAAGATCCATTTTATAACACAAGTTTATCAACATGTCACAACCACAATACTCTAACTATTTCCCATACACTTATTCTCAACGACAACAACAACTAAGTCCACAACATCAACAATGGAATCAACAACAAGCAATTTATCAACAACAATTTAATCAACAACATACTCCACAACTTGGAGCAATTCCTCCACCACAAATGGTTCAAACACCACCCAGTCTTCAAGTTCAACCCTACACAAATGAATTCAATCAACATCCATCAAGGAACACTATGAAGGAACCCACTTGGTTTGCAAAGATGTGTGAAGCTTTAAGCAGCCAACAATCAATTCATGAGGCTGGATCACTTGATAGACCTCCAATGCTCACTCCAGGAAACTACGATCAATGGGTGATAAGGTTCTTTAGGTTTTGTGATCTGAAGAAGCCACATGGAAAGTTCTTAAAGAAGGTTATCTTGGAAGGTCCATTTGAGATGCCTAATGTCATTGTACCCGGAGATCCTATGCTAATCCACCAAGAGATGAACAATCAAACATTGCTACTGTTGCAGACTTGAATCCAGAAGAACTTCTACACTATGAAGCTGATGAGCTTGCAATGCAATATATCCTTTTAGGATTACCAAATCCAATTCTTCGAAGTGTTGATGCTCAAAAGACTGCAAAGAAAATGTGGGAACATATTCATCTACTTATGGAAGGATCTGCACTCAATCAGGAAGATATGGAATCCAAAATTTACTTGGCTTATGAACACTTCATGATTGAACCTGGAGAGACACTAGAGTCTTATCATCATCGACTTTCAGACATCATCAATGATTTGGATAAACACAACATCATCATGCCAAGAATTGCAGTGAATACTAAGTTCCTGAGTTGTCTTGGTCCTGAATGGGAGAAGTATGTCATTTTTCTCCGTCAAGCAAAGAATATGCATCATTCTACATATGGATTATTGTACGATTACTTGAAGCCTCATGAAAAGGAAGTTGATAGCGAAAGGATTCTCCGTGCTCAAATTGCTTCAACGACAACTCCGGAAAATCAACAACTTTCCTTGTATGCTCAAAACAGTTATCCTCCTCAACAAGCAACTCAACCAACTGCCTCAGTCACACCAAACGATCAATCACAGCAACCTCAACAAAATCAATTGGTTCCTTATAACAACAACAATGATCAAGCACTTCATAGTCAAACTAATGAGGAATCCGATCCGTTCGAAGCATTGCAACAAGGATTTGTTATGATTGCTAATGCTTTTAGCCGTTATACCAACAAATCCAACAATCATATTCATTCCTCATCTAATACACGAAATCAGGATGTTGTGAACAATGGACGAGTTGTAGTTCAGAATCGTGGTTATGGTCGTCAGATGGGCGATGGTCAAGGGTTTAATGCTATGGGTAGGAACAACAACAGAGCTCAAGTGGTGGAACAGGGAAATGCTCAGAATGGGTTGAATGGTCTTCGATGCTACAACTGCAATGAGAAGGGACACCTGGCTAATGCATGCCCAAAGCCGAGGACTAAGGGCAATGCTTATTTCAAAGAGGCTCTTCTTTTGGCTCTTAAGGATGAAGCTGGTGGAACTCTTACAAACAAAGAACAGAGTTTTATGGCAGATGCAGACTCAGATGATGATATGGAGGACTTGCAGGCTAATGCAGTTGTTATGTTGATGGCTAATATGCATGAGTTACACATGAGTGACACAGGCCCAGTGTATGACACTGATGGCTTGTCTCAGGTACCCGAACAAACCATATTTATCTCTGATCTAATATCTCCGCAAACATCTGAATCCGGAAAGGCTCAGAGTGTTCAAAATAAGTCATCTACATCTCATTCCGACAATTTTCAATTAGACCCCGTAGTTACATTTGACGATCAAGATGACCTTATGGTTTCCTTTGACAATCAAATTGACTCCGTGGTTATACTTGAGGATCTAAATAATGATCATGTGGTGACTTCCGTTGAACAAGCCGAACTTTTGCCTCATCCAGATCTTGCTCTTTTACTTAAAGACCAACAATCCCAAATTGAAGAATGTTGTGCATTAAATCAGGACTTAAAAAGCAAAAATGCACTGTTAACCAAGGATTTTGAATGCTTACAAATGCAATTCAATTTTTTTAAAACTCAAGAAAACCGTGAAAAAGGTTTTGAAGCCGCTTTTGCTAAATCTCATCAAAACGAAAAATATTTAGAGAGACAGATGCGTGATCTAGCCGCTTCGAAGAATGCTTTGTTGTCTGAGATAGAACAACTGAAACATGAACATAAAAAGCAAATTAACGCTCTTACCTTGGAAAATCAAAAAAGCTAAGGCTGAGTTGTTAACTTGTCAAAAACAGTTTTCTGCATACAAAAAGCATTCAACAAAACGAATAGATGATCATCTTGAAGAAATCATCGGCTTGCAAAACAAACTTAAAGAGTTTAAAACTGTTGTTTACAAACATGGTGAGTCAGTAACTGCTATTGAAAAGTTTACTTTAAAACCCAATCCAAATGGATATGGACTGAATCTTGCTGATTACAAACCTAAGCTTTCAACCAAAGCATTCAAACCAAATCCTGAAGTTTCCAGTGCAGAATATAAAATTGATAATGCTGTTATGAGTGTTGTTGAATATCATCATCAAGAGGAATTAGATGCTGAAGACGAGAGTCGATCAAAATTAAAAACTGTTGTTTACAACAAACCTTTTAATTATTCTAAACCGGTCACTTTCGTCACACCAACGGATTCTTCTAACACACCAAGGGTTATCATTAAAACGTCTGAGTCTTCTAATGTTAATCCCCAACCATATTATGCACAAATTTATGGTCCTTTACCTTCCATTAGTGAAGTAAACTCAAAACCTGAAAATCGAAAAATTCTTAGATATTTTGACATTTTCATGGCTGACCTCAAAACCTTACAACATGAGATAGAATATCATTCTGAAATCAAATTTCAACATTTTCAATCGCCTCTGGCGCGAGAACGAAGAGACATTTTTCAGAAAAATCTTTTACCAAATGTTAAAAATTTGAAAAATTGTGCATTATCTTGGGAACGGGACTTTCATAAGGAACTTGGAGTGATGAAGGTCGTTTTCGAGAAAACAGAAACATCTATTTCTAATACTAAACGTAAAAAGAAAATGTTGAGAAAAGATGTTGATCGACTCTTGAATGATGTTATCTGTGCTGATATCCATAATGTTGTGTTATTAAATTCTGTCTCATATGCATCTGATTATATCTCTGCTGATACTGTTGATAATGTTGTAACTGTTGAGAATACTGATATTGTGCTTCAGATCGAGTCTTTAAAAGCTGAAAACGAACGATTGCTTAACGAACTTTACAATGCAAAACGTCGTCTTAATTGGTGTCAAAAAGATATTCACAATCAACAACTTGTTTTTCAAAACAAAATCGCTCAGTTGCGTGCAAAATCTTCTGATCCTAAAATTGAGCAACTGGATGATCAAAATGTGTCTTTGAAAAGTCAAATCTCAAAATATGAACAAGAACTTGTAAAAGTTAAACAGGAATATGGTGTCATATTTGATTTACTCAATAAGACTCGTCATGAAGCATCAAACGAACTTGATCACTATCTTGCACACACTAGAGAAGTCATGAATTTTGCTGGTAATATTCGTTCTGAAAATCAAGATTTGATTCATACTATCTTTAAGTTAAGAGAAATGTTAGGAAAGTATGAACAACTTCAGCCTACCGTGATTAAGAGAATAGCACCAGTAACACTTAGTAATCGTGAACCTAGAATCCCTACTGCCAAATCACAAGTTGCTAACGTGCTTCCTTCTACTGAAACAGGAATAGTTGCATCTTTTCCAAATGTCCGCACTTCATAGCCTAGGAGCACTACATCGAAGAATAGGAAGTTGCGACCTAAGAAAAGATCAATAAGGAATGCTAAAGTAGAAGAACACCCTAGGACTATGAATAAGACTCAAGTTGCTTCCACTATAGATATTGCGTCTGGAAAATGTAATAGAAATAGTGATGTAATGAATGCTAAACCTTTAAGTACTTTTGATATTCAGTTTAATGCACCTTGTGTTATTTGTCGTAAAAGTATGAATTCTGATTGTCATGACAAATGTGTTGCTAAAGCTATAATCTCTCGTTTACGGAATCCTAAGAATCGGAATACCTCTAGGCCCAATAATCATTCTAAGTCTGTGCTTGGTAGACCGCCTTCTTTAGATTCTAAGGCAAACATTGCTGTCCCTGTAGCTCCAGTTTCACCTCCTAAGAATGTAGTACCACCTAGTGCATTCACTAAGACTAAAGTAAATAGTAGCTATAGATGGCAGAAATGGATATACAATACACTAGGATTTAAATGGATGCCTAAAGTTATTGATGTGTGTATGTCTACTATCACTGCTCTGGAACCCTCTAACATTTCGGGTTCCACATCTACTTCTATTCCATCTGTGTTGTCTGTGTGTAATGCAGGTGATACAGATCATTCTCTGGATTGTTGATAGCAGATGTTCCCGACACATGACAGGCAACCTTAAACTGTTATCAAACTTTATTGCAAAGTTCATTGGCACTGTCAGATTCGGAAATGATCACTTCGCAGCTATCATGGGCTACAGAGACTATATCAATGGGAACATCGAAATTAGCAGGGTTTACTATGTGGAAGGCCTCGGTCACAATCTGTTTTCAGTAGGTCAGTTTTGTGATGGAGATTTGGAGGTTGCTTTCCGGGAGAAAACTTGTTTCATTCGTGATCTACAAGGGAACGACCTTATGTCTGGCTCGCGTAATTCTAGTCTCTATACTATCTCTATGCAAGACATGGTTGCTTCATCTCCCATCTACTTACTTTCAAAGGCAACATCAACAAAATCTTGGCTATGGCACCGTCGTCTCTCACATTTAAACTTTCAAACTATAACCAATCTTGCTCGACACAAATTAGTTGAAGGTCTCTCACGATTCCGGTATTCAAAAGATCACCTTTGCTCAGTTTGTGAACAAGGGAAAAGCACTCGTGCTCATTTTCCTTCAAAGGTGGAACACAACTCTAAACATGTGCTTCATCTTCTTCACATGGATTTGTGTGGCCCGATGCGCGTGCAAACGATAAATGGCAAACGCTACATCTTAGTAATTGTTGATGACTATTCACGATGGACTTGGGTCTACTTTCTTCGAAGCAAAGACCAAGCTCCACAAATGATCATCACCTTTCTCACGAAAATTCAAGTTCAGCTCCAGAACACCGTCCGCCAAATAAGAACAGACAAAGGAACTGAATTTGTTAAACAAACCCTTCGTGCATTTTATGAGAAAGTGGGAATTCAACATCAGACATCTATTGCACGTACACCAGAACAAAACGGAGTTGTTGAAAGATGAAACCGAAAGTTAGTGGAAGCTGCAAGAACAATGTTAATCAATGCTAAACTTCCAGATTACTTGTGGGCAGAAGCTGTATCTACTGCATGCTATACTCAAAACCATTCTATGATCACAAAACGCCACAACAAAACACCTTTCGAGCTTCTCCACAACCATAAACCGAATCTCAAACACTTTCATGTATTTGGATCCCTTTGCTATCCGAATAATAATCGTGATGATTTTGGAAAGCTCAAAGCCAAAGCTGACATTGGAGTCTTCATTGGATATTGTGAGAATTCTAAAGGTTACCGGATCTGGAATCGTCGTACAAAACAGGTTATGGAAACGATTCATGCTCACTTTGATGAACTTACGGAAATGGCTTCTGAGTATAACAGCTTGGAACCCGGTCACAACCGCTTAAACTTCCCTCAACCCCCATCATCAGCTGAACAAAGCCCCCAGCTCACTCGTCAACAAATGGAAAGGTTATTTGCTCCGCTGTTCAGTGACGATATTGATGAACGTGCTCCAGGTGTATCCGCTGTTTCCGCTGCTCAACCTGATAATACTCTTATACCTGATACACCCGCTACAACAACTATTGTTGAAGATGCACCACCAGTTGACTCCACCACAATAGTTGAACAAACCGCTTCCAACAATGATGAACTAGCTGATGATATTCATAATGAAGTACCCCCACCTGTAGATTTTGATCCAAATGCGTTCTTTAACCCGTTTGCTAATGACACTGCTGCCCCTGATGTCGCGAAATCATCAACAAACCATTTGAATCCTCAGAATCTGCACAATGTATACCAACATCAACCCTCTACATATAGATGGACAAAAGACCATTCTCTGGCAAATATTATTGGCAACCCGAATCAACCAGTCATTATGAGACAACGTCTTCACACAGATGGTGAACATTGCATTTATGCACTCACTGTCTGCCAATCTGAGCCTAAAAACATTATAGACGCAATGACAAAAGACAACTGGATTGAATCCATGCAAGAAGAACTCAACCAATTCAAATGTCTTGAAGTATGGGAACTGGTTGAAAGACCAACAAGGGTCTACGTCATTGGTCTCAAATGGATTTGGAAAAACAAATTGGATGCTGAAGGGAACGTAATCCGAAACAAGTCACGTCTAGTTGCTAAGGGTTATCTTTAGGAAGAGGGAATAGAATTTGAAGAATCTTTTGCTCCGGTTGCTCGTCTTGAGGCTGTTCGGATATTTCTCGCGTTCGCGGCTCATATGAATATGACGGTCTTTCAGATGGATATCAAAACTGCGTTTCTCAACGGACAACTGAAAGAAACGGTTTATGTCAGCCAACCCAAAGGATTCGTTGATCTCGAGTTCCCGAACCATGTCTACAAACTGAACAAAGCTCTTTATGGTCTCAAACAAGCTCCTCGGGCATGGTACGACAAGCTATCATCTTTCCTCATTGCCAATAATTTCTCCAAAGGTTCGGTTGACCCTACTCTTTTTATACAATATCACGGGGCACATATCTTAATTGTTCAAATTTACGTGGATGACATCATTTTTGGGTCTACACATAAAAAGTACTCAATCGCTTTTGCAAAATTAATGAAGAAAATTTTTGAAATGTCCATGATGGGTGAACTTACGTTCTTTCTAGGACTGCAAGTTCATCAATCACCCCGTGGTATTTTCTTGAGTCAGTCCAAATATGCCCTTGAATTGTTAAACAAATTTGGAATGAAAACCTGTGACACTTATGCCACACCAATGACTCATACCAAGAAGCTAGACGCTGATTTACATGGGAAATTAGTAGACCCTACCAAATACCGAAGTATTATTGGGTCTCTCATGTATCTAACAGCTAGCAGACCTGATATTGTATTTGTCGTTTATCTATGCTCCCGTTATCAGTCGCGACCAACTGAAACCCACCTCTCTGAGGCTAAAAGAATCCTCTGCTACATCAAGGGAACCATTAACTTGGGGATCTGGTATCCGAAGGATTCTGGTTTTGAACTAATCGCTTTTTCAGACGCTGACCACACAGGATGCTTAGACTCAAGGAAAAGTACTTCAGGAGCACTACAATTTCTTGGTGATAAACTGGTGTCCTGGCAATCAAAGAAGCAGGATTGTACATCGCTGTCATCAACCGAAGCAGAATATGTAGCCATGTCCGCGTGTTGTGCTCAAGTCATCTGGATGAGAACACAACTCAAAGACTATGGTTACGTATTTGACAGAATCCCGATGTACTGCGACAATCGGACTGCCATTGCGATCTCGTGCAACTCAGTTCAGCATTCGAAATCAAAGCACATCGATCTTCGCTATCATTTCATCAAGGACCATGTGGAACAGGGTACAATTGAATTATACTTCGTGGGTACAGAATACCAATTGGCAGATCTTCTCACCAAAGCCTTGCCTCCCGCTAGGTTTAATGGGTTGGTCCACCAGATTGGTATGAGGTGTTTGACTCTAGAGGAATTGGATGACCTCTTAAAACAGTCTAAAAAAACATGTCAAACACCAAAATCGTTTTTGTAAATATTTTTCAAAAACAAAATACAAAAATATAAAACCTGATAAAACAACAAAAATATTCTTCTATCTAATTTTCTTTAAACATGTCAAGTACATCTCTTCTTTCAACACTCAAATCTTTCAAAATTCAGTATTTTTTCCGATCAAGTGTTGAGGGGGAGAAAATAAATACTTAACTGTTTCAAAATATCTGTGTACTTGCATGTTATCCTATCCCGATTGTTTCTTTTATCAATGGTGGTAAATTTTCTGGTTAAATGACACTCCTCGGACTAAAATTTATAACCTTTCATTATTTTTTTTAAGTTGAGGGGGAGTGTCGTCAAGTTTCCTTCTTAAAATATTTGTTTGGTAACCAAAATGGAAGTTAAATGGCTTTGTATGAAAAAAAGGAAAAGGTAGAGGGACCAAAACTGTCAAAAGTGTAAACTGTTTTTAATAAAACTCCCACACCTAACTTCTCACATCACATTTAATACTCAAACCTAACATAATCTACGCATACAAATCGTTCAAGAAATCCGTGTTTTGGATCATCAATTTGTAAGTTGTTTTATGATCTTAACGTGTTTACAAACATTGGTTTTGATTTTTATACAAATCCAACGGTCAAATTTTTTGTCTATGATTGATTTAGTGTTCTACGCATAAGCGTATGAACACTCAATCAAGAATGGGTGTTTGTGGTTAAAATGATTGTGTCAAAATGCTTTTCTTACATCAATGAACACACTTTTATCACTTAAACATACCCAGATACACGAATTGAGTGACTTTGAAAATTAGGGTTTATGCGTGGTTTTGGGGGTTTTCAAATGTGATTGTATTTGGTCAAAAAGATTGTTGTGTGATGTTAATATCATGTTGAATTGATGATATCCTTGCCCTATAACAACCCAGAAACACTAATTAAGATAGAATTAGAGATTAGGGTTTAATGTTCTTGAGTTTTGGGTATTTTTGATTCACCACGAATTGGATGTTAAAACTTGGTTATTAGACTCTCACATCACCTAAGACCTACCAGAAAATGCTTGGTGCAATTCCTATGGCTAGAAATCATATGCGTAATTCTTAAACTTTAGGGTTTTGACTTACGCGTATGACTTTCTAAGCGTAAAACTGTGAATTGAGTTTCATGACTTAATCTGTCTTAAAATGAATAAATGTGTTAAGATTGATGATATGATGATTTTGTTTCAGGCTTGCTACGCTTAAAACTCAGAATCAAGGTCTTTGTAACTCTACGCATAAGGATCACCTTACGCGTAGAAAGTTATGCGTAAGAGAAATTTTACGCGTAACTGTTACGCGTAAGGTTCTACAAAGGGACTACGCGTATCCTGTGAAGGATATGCGTAAACAGTGACTCTACACATAAGGTCTACTCTTACGAGTAAGCCTTACGCGTAAGGTTTTATATACGCCTACGCGTAAGCTCTACGCATAAGGTCCCCTTTTCCTACGTGTAATATTTCTTACGCGTAAGTAAGAATCCTACGCATAAGCTTGCATCTACGCGTATACTTCTCCTGTTTACGCATAAGCTACGCATAAGCCTTGATCAAACCTTCGTTATGAATTGTTACGCGTGCAAACTTATAAATAAATAAATCATATTATCACGAAACCAATAATGTCACTAATAAACCTTAAACGTTTGATATGTTGTGAACTATAAGTGATAACATAAACTTTAAAACTTAAAGTTAACTAACTCACGAAACGTTTCACGACGTCATTGGACTATTGGACAAACAAGTGATTTAGGACTCGTAACAATCATTGACACTGTATATTCAATAATTAGACAATAAAAACCTTCTGTTGACTAACACTATGTCTTTCGATATGTTGGTTCTTTTGGCTAATGTTATTTCAGATCACGACATGGCTGCTCAAATGAATGTGGATGCACCAAAAGTTCTCACAATTGCTGATATCTTCCCTAATGGCTATCCGAGAAAGATTGGAAAGAACAACCTTAGGGTTGACTTTGAAACCCTCACATGCTCAGAATCTTCTTGTCTCATTGCTGTGGATATTTTAAAGAATCATCCTTACCAGAACATGCTCTCACATTCTGCTACAATACCGGAGATCTACATTCAACAATTCTGGAATCCAATGCAAAGGATCAAGGGTCAAAGTGCAGTGACTGTGACTCTCAATCACAAACAAGTCACCATCACTCATGCAGACTTACGGGTTGTTCTTCTCATTCCTGAAATCGAGCCAACCGACTTCTTTGCCACACCTACTGAGGAGACAGTTCTTCAATTCCTGATTGATATTGGCTATGATGAAGCTTCAGGAATTATCACTAAGCACTCTCATGTGGAGCTTAAGAACATTCCTCAACCGTGGAGAACACTCTACATCATCATCACCAAATCGGTCTCTGGTCGTGACAGTGGCTATGAGCATCCCAAGCTCATGGAACTGCAAATCTTCTGGTCATTAATCAACAAGAAGGACATCGAAATTGAAGCTCTAATATGGGATGACATGATGACATTTCTCAAAAAGCTTGGCTCAAAGATTCCCTATGTCAGATACACAAAACTGTTGATCCAGAGAGCACTTGGACTTCATCCTGATATCCCCAAGAGGCTCAATGACCCCGACAATCACGACATGTTGACTGAGCCTATCCTGTCTGTCAGAATCAAGGAATCGTCAACAAAGAAACAGGGTGCTGTGTTACCTGATCACCTACTGACTGACGAAATCAAGAAGCTTGAAACGTACAAAATGTATCGGGTAGCAGTAAGAGAAGGCAAAGTTGGTCATCTCGATGAAAATCCTTCTGGAACACCCACTCGGAGAACCAGAAGAGGAAGTGCTGGAAGTGCAGTAAGCACAGAGAGTCAAAGGAAGGTCCCAAAGAGGAAGCCTACTCCAAAGAAGAAAGTTCCCTCTCAGGAAGCTGTTCCTATTCCTACACCTGAACCACCAAGAAAGCTACTGGACGAAAGTTCTAAAGACACACAATCAGATGAGGAGGTCCACTACTCTGAATCTGCAACCGAACCACCTCCCTCAGTAGCAAAACCTCCTAGTCCTCCAGCTGACCTAGGAAAAGGGAAGACTCCTGTACTTGTGCCATATGAAGAAAGCTCTGAAAGTGATGAAGAGCAACTGGATTTATCATACAGGAAGAAGTTTAAAATCGTTAGACACCTTCAAAAAGCTAAAGAATTTGAACAAGATCAAATGCGTGGCCCCGGAGGGTCGAGTGGTGGTGTCCACTCTTCACCAGATCCTGATGCGGTTAATCGACCCGATAAGGGAACTGGTGCCACCACTCTTGTCCAACAGCAAAAGCTTGTGGAGGAATCTATTGATTATAACATTGAGGAACCAGAAAAGGACAAGTATGAGAAAGAAAAGACTGATGAAGAAGCCCGAGCTCAGACGGAAGTAAAAGCTAAATCTGGACAAGATAACGAAGAGAATTATGATGATTATCTTCTCATCAGTCCAATTCGTTCCAAGGAGGACACTTCTGCATCTCCAAAGGACTCTGAGCCTCCTCATGTCTCCTCATCATCAGATTCATCATATCATTCTTCACCACCACCATCTAAAAGATCAACCAAATCAACATCCAAATCTGTGAAGAAACCAACAGACTCTTGGTTATCTCGGGCTAAAACAAGGATTGTTAAAGCTGCCAAGCAAGTACGGAAGAAGGATGTTACCAACAAAAAGCTGAATCAACTTGCTGACAGAATCAACCTTCTTCAAGACGGGATAAATGAATTGTTGACAGAAAGGGAACAAATCCAGAAGTTTATCAGTGGAGATTTCCAAAAGGAATTAGAAAAGACAGCAAGAGAATATACTCACAAGTTTCTTCTCGATACTGTCCCCGGTGTGACTCGAGAAGTATTCTCCAGACAACTTACTCCAAACATCGTTGCATTGGTTAAAAATATTATGAGCAAAGAATCTGACCTTTCTGAAACTGAGTTAATCGCTAAATTGGTGATGCAAATGTCAAAAAGAACAGGATCCTTCACTTCGGATGAAGCTAAGTTTTTTGAGACTCTATTAGACTATCAACTCAAGTCTTCATGCAAAGAATCAGCAACTCAACCAAAACGACCAAGAGACGACGATGATAAGGACAAAGACTCTGCACCTAAATGCCCGAAGAAGTCTGGTGAATCTTCATCAATGCCACCTCCACCCAAACGGACTCGAGCACAACAAAGTTTACCTCCTCGTTCTTCTACTGATAAACCTCAGGATTCTTCTGAATTACCAACCGAGACTCAGAAAACCGGTGATCACTTTGAGTATACGGGTGGTGACGATGAGGAAGTCCTTGAGCCCCTACAACAACCCACCTCTCCCAAACAAGTTCAGAAACCAGAATCCTCATCTAGGTCTAAACAGAAGAAGAAGAAGGCGCCCATGGTTGACGTCGTATCATGGCTAGATGACGATAAAACAGAGGAATTTGAATGGTTCTCTACACTTGTTAACTCAACTCCCTACCCTGCTGAAGGTCAAGATCTGGTAGACGGTAATACATTGGAGCATGCTAAGATACTGCAAGAAAAATTCCGAGTAAAGAAGATGACGAAATCTGAGTTGATTCGAATTAAGAATGAAGCTTTTCAACTGTTAAAAGATAGCTCGGAAAGTGCCATCGAGGTCGAATATCACCTTGAAAACATTGCTCGAGCCATGTCTAACAACATGGATTGGCTCAACCCAGAAGCAAACATCGACTTCACCAAACGGGATAACCCTCCATATTACACCGACTGGTCTAAACCTCTACCAACAATTGGCCAACCAGATGAACCTAGGATTCCATTCAGATATTTCTTCAACAAAGACTTGGAATTTCTTCTACACGGTGGCGATGACTCAAGGAAATACGCTACATCT